>JAPFBL010000028.1:2240000-2590000 GCA_026182355.1 Hermatobates lingyangjiaoensis
GTATCTTCCTGCTTACCCAATCTCAGATACCATCTTTCAATCTCTTATATTCTCTCTCTTTCTCCCGCTGGCTCTGTTAATCTCCTCTCTCTCTCTCTCACTCTCACTTCATATCTCTCTCACTCTCTCTATTTCTTTCTCTTCATACTCACTGTATCATCCTGCTTTGCCAATCTCAGATATCACCTTTCAATCTCTTATATTCTCTCTTCCTCTTGCTGGCTCTCTCTCTCTCTCACTCCCACTCCCTATCTCTCTCACTCTCTTTCTTTCTTTCTCTTCATTTTCACTGTATATTCCTGTTTGCCAATCTCAGATACCATCTTTCAATCTCTTATATTCTCTCTCTTTCTCTCTCTGGCTCTGTTTCTCTCTCTCTCCTCTTCTCTCTCTCTCTCCTCTCTCTCTCCTCTCTTCTCTTCTATCTTCTTTGTCTATCTTTCTTTCTCTTCATACTCACTGTATCATCCTGCTTTGCCAATCTCAGATATCATATTTCAACCTCTTATATTCTCTATCTTTCTCTCGCTGTCCCTCTCTCTCTATCCCTCTCTCTCTCTCTCTTTCTTTCTCTTCATAATCACTGTATATTCCTGCTTTGCCAATCTCCGATATCATATTTCAACCTCTTATATTCTCTCTCCTTCTCTCGCTGGCTCTGTCACACTCTCTCTCTCACTCACTCTCTCTCTCTCACTCTCTTTCTTTCTTTCTTTCTCTTCATAATCACTGTATCTTCCTGCTTAGCCAATCTAAGCCATCTATCTATACCATCTTTCAATCTCTTACATTCTTTCTCTCTCTCTCATCATTACTCATGTTGTCTCCCTCACACTCCTTCAATCCTAAACCTCTTATAACACTACTTTTCTTTGTCTCCCTGTCTCTTATTATCTAATTTCCTTTTTCTCTATCCATACACCCATCATTCTGTCATGCTCTCTTTTCTTACACACCCTCTCTTCTACCCTCTTCTTTATTCTTCTCTCATCAATGTTACTTTCCTGATTGCTTCTTCTCTGTTTACTTAATTGATGTGCTTGATTCATCAATTAAAACGAAGTTATAAGAAAGAGGAATAATTTCTTAATAGCATTTAAATATATGCTGTAAAAAGCAGACTTTACCTACAATTTTTATTTGTAGGTTAGTTAGCGTATAATATACAAATAATGAGGTAAATATGATATTATTACAAACTTCTGTCATACTTCGTATTTTGTTTGTAAGGTCGTCTGAACGGTTTTGCATATCACTGAATAGGACTTTTAATAATATTATCTTAGGTTAGGTCAGGTTGAAGTGGCAGTCATACAACAGAACCCACATAGACAGACCATTGCCCCTTTGAAAAACACAACATTCAACATTGGGAGTTCTTAATTTTGCCCAACTCAATTCATTTAGAGTTGATTTGACCTGATATTGATGACCTGACATCGTACAGGCTCGGGACCGATGGCTTAACGTCCACTTCGAGAGACGATTTGTTCAGATTTATTCAGCTCACATGTAAATAAATTGAAGACCTGAGTGGGTATTGAACTGTGTTTACCATCTCAGTGCAGAGTTGAACACGTTACCACTGGACCAATATATTCTTTACTAACCTCTGCTTTCAGTATTAAAAATAGGCATGTATTTAATGAAGTAAGTCTATCTGAAACTAACTGTCATCTTATTCATTGTGTTTGTAATATCTTAAGGTACGATTAATGCTTGGAGTATAATAGTTGAAGTTCATTTTGTTGATAGCAAAGATACTTAATTTTAGTAGTGACTTAAGTAATGATTTAATTCATTTTATCAAATGCCTTTTATTTGAACACCCATCAAATATTTTAACAGGTAGTTGAAAAAATAATTTTGAGAATTATCTCCTGAAAGAGAAAAAAGCGACAGACATTGCCAGGAACACTAACAATGTCATTGTTAATAATAATTTTATTATTTAATCAAAGTTCATTATTCTCATCATAAAACTGTATTCGTCGGTTTTATTGGATAAAAATCCATGTAGATGCTTTATATCACAGAGTCGTTTGTACTAAAAATCACTCTAATATTGCTGTAAATGAAAAAGTAAAATTTCTTAATGTTTGATGCTACCATAAAAAAAAGCGGTTCTCCCACTAAAAATGAATAACATCTTATGAACTTATTTTTCTTTTACAGAAGTTTACTGTATTAAAGTGTACCTCAAAAAGCTGGAACTAGATTATTAATGAATAACGGGTGTTCCAAAAGTCTTGACCCAATTCGAAGTTCTCATATCACCTTAACTATGAATGGTATTAAGATAAAAGTTTTGCTATTTTAAAGCTAATTATATCAAGTTTTTTGTAAGGCTATTAATTTTTTTATTTCTTTTCAGACCCAATAATGGCGTTCTCTAAACCGGAAAAGGCGTTTTGTGTGCTTGAATTTGCAAAAACTGAGTCATGCACTGTTGTTCAACGTGCATTTCGCCGAAAATTCGGAAAGGAGCCACCAAACATTCGGAAAGGAAGTCCATAGTGAGATGGCATAGTAAATTCATAACGGATGGGTGCTTATGTCCAGCTAAAAGAACGGGACGCCCCTCAACTCAGAGCACGAATTACAGAAACCTGTATATCTGTTCATTAGAGGTTACATCATAATTTTGAATTATCTCACCAGGTTTTTGAATTGCCTGCTGAGTTTTTATGCTGCATTATAATCGGTGAGACTTGAGAAATAGTGAATTAGTCAATCATGTGAAGTATTTTCATTTTATGGATCAAGTAATATAAAATGGAATAGAGGACTGCTGGTCCAAAATCAAAGATGGTGGTCACGAGGAATGATAAGATTCTCTAGGATCTTATATTGGTTTGGAATGTTGATTGCCGAATCATGACTGGACAAAGGGATTAGGATAGGTAGATAGTTTTTTAACTAGGTATATCGGTTGTAAGCTACAAGATGTGGTGATCCCTAGTTTTTCCATCTCAAACAATGCTGGGCATTAATACTTGTTCCTTTTAATGGATCCTTGGGATTAAATAATGACACAGCTATTCTGGACAAATTGAAGGCAGATTCTGTATATAAGGTCAGCTATTAACCTAACCTAGAATTCATAGACCATAAATGTGCAAGCGACCGATTTATAGCCAAGGTTATTAACACTAAAGTAGTATTCCTAGTTGAGAGAATTTATATTGTAAAAATATATACATTTTCAAAATAGAATTCATATAGAGATATTGTTAGTATATAAACTTGGAAATAATACTTAGGTATATAGCTAGGGTTTAGCTTAGACAAAGCAGTAGACAATCCAATAACAATTAAACAAAGAGAAATACTGTTCTAGAATAGTATTGTGGCTTCGTTAGGTTTCATCCGAATATTCATTCTGCAAACACATAGATGTTTGTGCTTACCTATATTACACTACTGGCCTAAAGCCCATGAATCGTCTACATACATACATCGCAGAGCATAATCAGTGAAGAATCTCATTACAGTTTCCATACGATTGGTTTCAAATATTGGTTTCAAACATACTGGAAGAACACAAATAATTCTCTACTTATATCTTTGTTGCTTACTGCAACAAGAAAAGAGATAGTTTTAATCATTTAAGTACAAATATAAACCTTTGAATCTAAATTCAATCAGAATTTATCATTAGAAATATACACTAAACAGTTATTCGATGACTTGTTTATGATAAAAGCCTAGAAGCATTTTAAATTGTGACAATATATTTTTTCATGATATTTCAGAAATCACATATTTTTCTTGTAGATATGCTTAAGTAAAGACTTTATCCAGTATTTATGTGTGATCTAAATGTAAATAACACAAAGTTAAATCTAGAAAGAACTGTACGAGTATGTCCTAATTATTTAGAAATAATTATAATTTAGTGAAAAAAAATAAGATCTTTATACCTGAAATGACATCTTTGGAATATTTAGTTACACATAGAAAAGAGACAGTTGTTAAAATTCAGTCTTATTATGTGGTGTGTGCAATCAAAAAGGAAATGACTATGATTTTGATGATGATGTTATAGATAATTTGATCACCACTACTGAGAGGCAGTTACTGCATGATTGTTTATGAAGTGATGTTATTAGTAAGAAGTTGATGGAAAGTGACTGAAGTTATAAAGATCAAGTGTTTAGCCCAAGGCCTGCTCAACGTAGACCACAGAGATGGAACAGTGTCCGTGGGCAACAGTTACGGATTTTGGAACTCTTCGGCCCAACCACCCCCTCACGATTCACCATAATCACGACTTAACCATAAATCCTCCCCTCCATGGATAATTAAGAAATTTCTCCTCCACCAAACCGTCTTATCACGACTCACTAACTTATTCCAGGACCTCAAAAATCTATTTCTTTTTATTTTTTATTATTTTTTTTTTCTAGAGCCGAGAGAAATGCTTTGAAGATAATCCTTGAAGAGTCTCTCGTCTCGGCTTTTTTGATAATTCCTTTATTTGGAGAGGTTTTAAAGTTCATTCAGGTCATTTGAGTACTTTAGATTCGTTTCGAATGGAGTCAATAGGATCTCGGCAAAGAGAACCTTTACATTCTGTGTATCCGCATTCACCAGTACTTTTTATCAAACTATCATATCTTATGTAAAACCAAACAATTCTATAACATACCTTTTTAAACTTATAACTCAAAAGAAAGAAGTTATCACTTAAACAATAACTTCATAATACAATTTAAATAACTTCAGTAGCTTCAAATGGATTATCTGTGTTCAAATACTGCGAACATTAGATTATTGATCAAATAATGCATTTAAAACTAGTTAGTTAAGATATATATATATATATATCTGTAACTAAAATTCATGTTACATGGCTCTCATGTGATCGTTCTTTAGGCAATAAAATATTTTTTATCAATGAAATTGGATCTTCAATAATTCACTTCGTTATTACTGTCTCTTTTAACACGTTGTATTAACCATACGTCACTACTAATACTTGCTGGTAACATCTCTCCTTTATTCCCCTCATTCATAATTCTGTGATTTTTAAATAAACCAAACCCACATTTCTATATTTAGGAATCCCCATTTATATATATATATATATATATGGAATTAATAGGGAAGGTATAATTAGAAATAAATAAAAGTACAATAAACATAAGAATAAAAGAGTTAAAAGGTCAATAGTGTAAATAGATTAATAGGTAATACATAGATTAATAAAGATTAAATTAATAATAATAATAATAATAATTATGTTAATAATAATAATTAATAAGAATAATAATTAAGATATATATATATATGAAATATACTCGTATATATTTATAAACTTTCGTCTTCTTATTGACTAATATATATACATAAAATATTAGCAAATGTTTGCTTAAGCTTGATTGTGTATTGACGAGAACAAAAGCCTCATCTATACAGATGAGAACTTGGAAATAGTTTGTTACTTATTTCTTCAGTACTTTTTTTGTTTTACCCTGAAATCCCTTCCCAGGGTCTGTTACTTCTCTTCTGCACATTACACTCTTTAAAATACTTCTCCTACCTCCCACTCTTCTTAACACCACACTACATGTTTTAATATCTTTGGCTTCAGTATCAGTTTAGACTCTGAAAAAGATGGCTTCTTACAGTTTAAAGATCTTAGTCATTTTTTCTGATTTCTTACAGTGTTTTTTGGACGTTAATTTTTATTTCAAAGAACAAGTCACCGATAAACGATGGTTGCAAGCAAAGTAGTCCATTTACGTCTAGTTGGAGAGTAGTAGATAAAAAAAGGCAAAATATAATCAAGATTTTAAAATAAAGATACAAAAGCGGAGTGTATATAGTATAGTGTAACGTATTACATATATACAGTATAATTTGGATATACAGTATAATACTTAACCAAAATGACAATAACATAACCTGATATACCACTAACATCAGTCCATCATGAATATTACGACGTAAAATGTATAGAAGAATTAGAAGAATTGCTTTAGTTTTCTGAATATCTCACTGAAACATATACGTACAGTATTAGTTTAAGTTTACTGTAAAATCTACTACATTTTCTGTAGACTTATAAGATACATTTACCAGTTTTAGTACTACTCGTTTTTATTTGTGAATTAAATACTGCTAAGATATTTAAAAAGTTTAATGAATTTTCATGATATTTAGTATGAATAATTTTTGATGATTGTATTACTTGTTAGTAATTGAAAGTAACCATATTATTTTTCCTTTTTAAATGATCAAATTCAATAAATGTTATCATTAGCAAACAAAATTATTTGCTTACAAATTATAATATTTTTTTTTTTTAGAACCGATAAAGCAATAAAGATATTTTAAAACTTTTACTTTAATAACAAATACATATATTTTTTAATGAAAACTTCTGACATCAATCATTCGTTAAATAATAGTGTCATTCTTGTTGAATGTGTTGCTTCAAAGTTATGATACTTATTGTCAGAAAAGTGACAGAAAAGGAAAAAGCAGAAGTCATGTTCTCTTTTATTATGTGGTAATAAATCAGGGCTCCTTTCTCGGACATATATAACAAGAGTGTCACTATTTTATAACGTTTTTGGGTCTAATTGAATAACAAATAAGGCTCACTCCCTTGGCTACCTCCATTTCCGATAAAACCCACCTCTTTTTATAAAACGTGTTTGTATCTAATTTATCGCTCTTACGATGCCACAAGCACAAATTTATCACAGACTCTCCAAGAGAGAGAGAGAGAGAGAGAGAAAAAAAGAGGAAATATCGTTTTCATAGGAAAATTTGTCTATATAGAAAGTTGAACTAAGCTTTTTCATTTTTAAGTTGAATTATTATAGAATGCTGGATTAAATTAGTTTAAATTTATTTTTCTTCTATTCTGATTACTAGAAAATATATTTTACTAATGTAACATTAGATTTATCATTATAACTTTTCCTATTGCATAGAAATACGGATTCCTAGAGATTACTATTTCACTTTTAAACATGGTTTATGCACTACTGATAATATTAAATAATTGGAAAAAAAGGTTATTTTTAACTTTAATTTACTATAATAAAAGTATAGAAATTATGAAAAAAATTGTTCTTAAAATTTTGATAGATTTCTATGTTTTGACGTCTTACAAGATCATTTTTTGGAATATTTTCCATTTGTGTTTGTGTGGATGTGACAATCTGTTATATTTGTTGGATTGGTTTATCAGAAGGATAGTAATCAAATTAATGATGTAGATATCAAATGATGAGTAAGAGAGAGAACAGTAAACTGCTGTGAATGATCAAAAGGTCCAGAGAGAGCATAGCACTGCGATGAATCAAAGACGACAGAGTGCTGATGAATTGCGTACAGATATGCCACTCTTGTCACATACACTATTATACAATGTCCCAGGAGAAATGTTTAAACTATTCAATGTTACCTATAGAACATATGTTTCATTACTGCCTACCACTAATACAAGAAGAGTTCATAGCAGGCCTACATCAAACGTGGCAGTGTCATTAGATACCGGTAGCAATAATAGAGGAAAAGTGTTATTTCTTTAATAAAATAAATCTGTGAAAGGATATTATTGATAATAATTATCGTAAATATTGATTGATAATTGATATGATTACACTGGCTAACAACAAATAAATTGCAATGATGACTAAGCTGTTTCAAAGGTTTTTAACTAATTTAATAGCAATGATTCCATAAATGCTATCGTTTTTTCTCTATCAGGTCTAGTTTTTATTTATGGTAGACCCCTTTCGGTAGAAAGGTGATAGTTCCTATAAAGACAGAAAAATCAAAGAAACAATATTTTTACTTAACTTTGAAACACATATTCATTAATGAAACCAAAATATTTGTAATACGTATTCAAATACGTCTGCATTTAACGTATATTCCCCCAAAATATAGGAAAACCCATATGGTTTAAGGAATGTTGCCTAGAAGATGCTTAATTTTTAGTCCAAAAATTTCCAACGCAATTAAAATCTTTATGGTTTGTGATAATCATTAAACATTGATCACAATAACAACCTACAATTGTGATTAAGACGCTAATTTTAAGGTAAAAAAGTTATGAAATAGCAAACATTTCAATAAATTGACCCATTGAGAAAAAATTAGTCTGATTTTTGAATTAGCCACCCCTAAATTAATCTAAATCAGCTGAGAAACCATGGACAAAAAAATGTTATCAAACATACATCAATTCTGATAAATAATTTATCAATTATTCATTTAAAGGTTGATAATTATCGGTCATATTCAGAAGGATTGACTATTTTCTCTTTTTAAGAGGTATTTTCTTACTTGTAGTTGTCGCTGTGCTTTCTGTTCGTTGTTTATTTGTAAAGAATATTTCTTTCATTGTCTTATATTTGTTTACGCGTCTTTATGCATGACTATTTTTATTACTTAAAGCTATATGAATCATTATTTCAAATTGTGGATAATATTCAATATCACTGATGCTAGCAGATTTCATTAATTCATAAACATTATTTTTAGATATTCCTTATTTTGTATAAATCCCTCTGTTTTCTCTGCTTTTCATTTATTAATTACTTTTTCATATCCCTATGTTTTAGTTAATTTCAAATTGACTCTTGTCCTTGTCTACCTGATTTTCTGTGACCTGGTGCGCATGCGGCAAGATTGTTGGTCTGCAACCATCTCTGTACCAGTTTCCCTCTCTTATCTCTACTGATGACAGTTCAAACTGAAAATTAGAAACTATAATTGTTTTTAATTTCTATTTGTTTCTTCATGTTTATTTTGTATAAAATAATATGTGATTTTATTTTAAAGTAATTTTTTGTTGTGTTCCTTTATCATTCAAAGCATTATTATAATACTTATTATTATCATCCATTGAAATAATATTGAATTACAAATGTATTTTAAAATGAAGTTATATATTTAAGTAGAATTTAAAAATGAGACGAATGCTTTAAAACAAAAGGCAATTGTTTTAACATTAGGATCTCCTAGAATGGGCAATTGTTTGAGGCGGGTTGGTGCATGTGGAGAGGACAATAGACAAGGCTGCAGATGGATGAAGCCCTGTAACGAGGGATGACGGCTAATTGCCCGCGTGAAACAATGCCGTCTCCACCCCGTGACAGCTCCTCGTCCAGCCCTCCTCGCACCCTTTCCTTAAGTACAATAAATTCCAGACTCATTCCAAGCTCTTAATGCCTAAATAAATCATGCATATACATTGCATTTAAAACAATACACAAGAAATTCATAGCCTTTTGTCTAAAGTTATGTCACATATGTTAAGCCTCATTATAGCTTAAAATATAGCTAACATGCAATTTATTAGAGCAATACAAAATTAAAAATGTATAAAAACTAATATTTTAATAATTATTATAAATATCAATAAATGTACTATTAATACACGTTTTTATGTACAGAATAAAATAACTGTAAATAATAGCGCTATAAAGTCTCTAATACGAAGTATTAGTGTAAGATAATGGAGAAGAGGGCAGCCCAGGACCTTCAAAACTGTAAGATCCAGGGTTGAATACCAACTTTGTGCCTAGACCTATTCCTACCTTAGGTGAATAAATCTGAACATGACGTCCCTCGGAGAAGAGGGTAAGAAGGCAGTACTAGAGCAAGATAACGGAGACCACGGTAGCCTAGAAGCTTCAAAACTATTAGATCCAGGGTTGAATACCAACTTTCTTCCTCGACCTATTCCTGTCGGAGGTGTATAAATCTGACCATGACGTCCCTCGGAGAAGAGGGTAAGACGACAGTACTAGAGTAAGATAACGGAGACCACGGTAGCCCAGAAGCATCAAAACTATTATATCCAGGGTTGAATACCAACTTAGGGCCTCGACCTATTCCTGCTGGAGGTGTATAAATCTGACCATGACGTCCCTCAGAGAAGAGGGTAAGACGACAGTACTAGAATAAGATAACGGAGACCACGGTAGCCCAGAAGCATCAAAACTATTAGATCCAGGGTTGAATACCAACTTGTCCTCGACCTATTCCTGCCGGAGGTGTATAAATCTGACCATGACGTCCCTCAGAGAAGAGGGTAAGACGACAGTACTAGAGTAAGATAACAGAGACCGCGGTAGCCCAGAAGCTTCAAAACTATTAGATCCGGGGTTGAATACCAACTTTCGTCCTCGACCTATTCCTACCGGAGGTGTATAAATCTGACCTTGACGTCCCTCGGAGAAGACGGTAAGACAGCAGTTGAAAGCTTTTAGGACGTCAGGCATGGTAAAGATCCCTACTCAAAATTCACTTGAGTTAGAAAAAATGTAGGATTCTTAATGTAGAATCAATCTTCATTGTGGGGTATCAAGAAGGGCCAATGTTCTACCGGTATGTGTTCTCCCATGAGACTGCCAATAGAACTCAACCTAACCTAACAGCTGAAATTTGAGAATTAAAATAGCAAATTTACAAATATTTTGAAATTTGTGAATATTTAACCAAAGTTTACAATATATTCTTATCATTGAAGTTCACAAAATAAAATAAAATTTTGTGAAATGATGTGCAAACAGTATGACTAATTATCATAATTGATAGATGGTATTAAAATGTAGAATGGAGGGAAAATGAAGGAAATACGCTGTAAATTATTTAATAGTGTGATGGAAAGAAAAATTTTCCTCCATTAAAAATAATAAATAATCCATTAAAGTAATGCATTATTATTTTAAAATAACAAATGCCAATGACAATTCTGAATTTATAATTAAAATATTTTAATGATTTATATTTTTTAATAATTCATTAAAAAAAGAATAAGGGTTCTTTAAAAACTCGTGATTCAACGAAGGTCAACTACATTTTATCAAATACCACCTTTATTTGAAAATAATCTTAATTTTAGCTTATATTAAAATTACATTTTACAGAGTTGTGTTTCTTAGAACGGATCAATTCACATATTTGAGATTATTTAAGAATATAGGCTGATATTTCTGCTATTTATCGTTCTTGGTACTAAGACTTATGTTCTTTCTCATTTAGTATTGTTCATGAAGGTAAATTTGAGGCATATTTTCCATGTAGGGAGCATTTAAGCAATTATCTTGACAGAAAACTGGTTTGAATCAGCGTGGAATTAAAAAAAAAAAAAGACTTATATTGGATTCAGTGAGTTACAGTGACTCATCTAAATCAAAACATTGAAAATACTACTAAAATAAATTTGAGATTAGCAAAATAAGCAAAATAGTCATAAAGAAATGGAATTCATACAATGTAATTTATACCATTTTTTTATATTTGATTGATTGAATGATATATTTTATGAATATGTAGTGGCAATACAGTTTGTTACTGGGCAAATACAAAACGGGTACTCATTGAAATTTTTTTTTTTTTTTCAGTACCCAAAATCACTAGAGGGGAGAAGAAGTTTATGAGGTTGAATGGGTAGAGTTGAACTCATCATAACAGTTGAAATATATTTTAAATTACTTTTAAGACTTTTCTATCTAATAAGGGGGCCAGGCTAGCTCAGTGATTACGTCCTAACCTCTGAACTGATAGGACCGGGGTTCGATCCTCACCTGGCCCTCGATTTATTCACGCAGGAGGTGAATAAATCTGAGTGCGTCGTCCCTATTTTTTAACAATGACTTGTTAAATAATGTCAATCAATGACAGATTCTAATCTTAGTTCTTAAGTAATAACACTCAGAGTTGATAATTATTGTTAAGTGCTTGATGTTTAAGTGTCTAATACTGTGTTACGTTGTTTTTAGCTACATTGCAATGAATCATTAAATTAAATTCCAAAAAGATGATTCTAGATAACTCTATACAACTACACAATATAGAAAAAAGGAATTGGAAATACTATACCATATTGTTATTCCATACTGGTTAAAGTATGTAACAAATAGTTCAAACAGTAATATTTACCAATATATTCTCTGGGGGAGTCATAATTTAGATTATAAAGATTAAAGTTTGCAGATTTTAAAGTAAAGGTAAAGTGACTAATTGTTATTTAATTGCTCGTTAATGATTTAAGTTGGGGTTAGATACCCACCCTGGCCTGCGATTTATTTACCCCGGAGGTGAAAAAAATTTAGGCAGTTTTTCCCCGGAGAGGATATTAAATTGTTGATCCCGAGCCAGTACGATGTCAGTTACTCTAACTAAACACTCTTGAGTTAAGGAAAATGTAAGATTCCCAATATAGAATGTTCATTATGTGGTATCAATAAAAAGCTGTATTTGTCCTTTATGTGTCTTGTATGGCATGGTGAATTTTCTTGGCATGCCAACTGCAACCTAACCTAACCTAAGAAATAAAAAAAAAAATAGGAAAATTCCATTCATTTGTCATCGAGACCCAAAACTAAACCTAGAGCATTAATATAAAACATCATTATTTATTTCATTTAATGTCAATGTGGTCTACCTAAAACCTCTTCTTTTCAACTTGGTTTAAAATGTAAAATTTTACAAATATTAATGAATCCATTTCGAATGTTTATCAAAATATAAAAAAAATGATCATTTTATGCATATATATCATATCAGAAGGAACATAAAATAAGTATGACCATATTTTTATCTTAGGTTGTCATGACATATATTATCCAGAAAATATGGTGTGATAAGCATGTTAGATAAGGTTGAAAGAATTATCTGCAAATATTGAGGTCATAGACACATAAAGTACATTATTAATTCATATAATCATAAAACTGCATTGGGTTAGTAATAATACTCTGAATTATTTTTCCAAGTGTTAGAACTGAGTGGAATGTGAGTTAAAAGAATAGTTGTGAAATAAATGGATAATGCAATTAGTTTTTTAGGCCGTATGTTTGATATTTTACACATTCGGTCATTTGTGTGAGTAGTGTAACTTCAGTCTTCAAAAAAAACATTTCACACAGAAGATAATAGTTATACTAGTAATTATCCATTGTAACACTTACAATTTCTAGGAAACTCTCCAAATATCCATGAAGTAAAACAGCCTTTTGGCAAATCTTAATCAAAGACAATTTGTTGATAATGTTAACTTGTTTGGTTGTTCCAGGGTTCCAAATATAGTCAATGAATATCAAACGCTTCATTTATCTTTCTAAAAGTTGTTCCACATCGGTCGCCTATGCCAATCCAAATAGCTTTTGTTTAAACCAACATTATAGGATCAAAGAAGAAAGGATTGTTATCGTTAGCTTCTAGAAACTCGTAAATCAAAAGTTAGTTTGGTTCTTTTGGCAGAGACCAAGGTCAGTAGAAGCAAAACAAATTATCCCCCAGTTTCTAGTTAATCTAATCTCCTCCTACCAAACCAATGGATCTAATAGCTTCCATTAAAAACCTTCAAGACTCGTTTTAAAAGTTATTTTTTTTTCTCAACCTCCTAGAATAAAATAAATGTTATTCTTTAAACTCGTTAAGTATTAGTTTTGACTGACGATAATACAGTTCTTGGAATAAACTTCCTGTTTGTTTTCTCATTATATTTAGAATTGAATACTAAATCATTGAGTACGTCACGGTTTCATTTTAATTTTTTTTTTGTTATTTCGGAAAAACATAAAGACGAAGTTAGCATTTACATAATTTTTTATAATTAACTGCTTAATTTGGAATTATGCGTCTTGTTTAAGGCGAGTAGATTTAACAGCAGAATAAATCTAACACATGATCAATGAAATCATGAAAAAGTGAGGCACTTAATCTAGAGTACAAATCATAAAACATAGATATTTTGACTGCTTAGGAATAGTAATATTCTGAAGTTGAGAAGACGGTTTGAAGTTGTAGGCATACGAAATTAAGTAGTAAATTTTATATAATCTATTATTTTTCCCAAATGTTAGGTAGTTGCAGTGGTAGTCTAACAGAGGAACACAAATAAGTCGAACATGTGGTACCATACAATGATGATTTATTGTACATTGGGAGTCCTAAAGGTTGCCTAACTCAAGTGAATTTAGAGTTCGGATCTTCACAACCTTTCAGTTCACATAACTAGCACAGATCAGGTGGTGTTTAGCCAACGAGAGGTTTTAATTTGTCATTATGAATCGTTTCTCTGAGGTATTCTCCTCAAAATGACGCTCTGATGGGATCCGATTAACTACTAGTAGCAAGTCCTAGTCCCGAGGTAACGGGCTTAGCCCTTTAACGGAGGGAAACGGCCAAATTCAAAGGAATCCTATGGTATTCCTTAAGCTGTAAGGCATGAAGGTTAGACTGACCAGAAAAAAAAAATTACCAGCTACCTCACATCGCACAGGATCAGGACTGACGGCTTAACATCTTCTCCGAGGGACGACGTGCTAAGACTTATTCACCATCCGCGTGAATAAACCAAGGGCCAGAGAGTGTATTGAACCGTTGACCCTCTAGTCGAGAGGTTAGAACATAAGTCACTGAGGGTCCCTAGACTCTTTAATTTTAGCTAAGTTATTACTTGAAAATCATTTTTAATGCTATTTTATTAATATTAAAAGGTAATTTTCAGTTCAGTTTGAAGTAAAAAAATTTTTTTTCTGACACGAACACTAAAGCTATTTGTGTATCAATAAGGACAGCAATAATTGTATGGAACAGCAAAAAGTAAGTATTATTAAATAAAAAATTGAATAAATGGAAAATTTTTAAGACAAATTATCAAAAAGATTATTATACAGGTTCTTATCAGCACTTTATATGAGTCTAAAATAGTTTGAGTAACAGCTGTATTGTGCAGGGTCTTATCAGGCGAATTAAAGTCCAATATAGAGGAGATATTTTTATCATTTAATCACGCATAACCCGGCAGTTTACTTTGGCAGGTGTTTTAAGTCACTGTTAAAAGTGCCTCCTATTTCCACCAATTATATTTTTATAACAAGACCAATTCAAGCTCGTTGACAAAACACGACTAACATATTTCAACTAAGCACCATATCTATTATTAGTATAGTATATGGCTTTATTGCAGTTGTAATCTTGCAGTAAGCCTATGTAATTAATTTATTTTCTTTTTGAACATATATTTTGTCAACAGTTAATAGAATCGTTTTCATCTCAATTAAGCACCAGTCAATTGGTGACTCTAATCCTTCATTGTAGGGCCTTCATTTGATCAATGAAAGCCATTATGTGTCTTGTATTAAACCAATGAAATTGGTGTTTAAAAAAAGAAGCTAAAAATAATATCTTGTTTAGAAATATTGGTTGACAACTAAAGAATAATCGTCTTCTGAGTTTGGCATTTATCTAGACTAAAGGATTATGAAATTAATATGTTAACCGGTTTCTCGGCGAAACATGTTCAGATATAAACTGATAGGTCCGAGGTTCAATACCCACTCTGTTCTTTGATTTATTCAAGTGGGAGGTGGAATAAATTTGAGCACGCCATCCCTTTGGAGAGCACGTTAATAAGTCGTTCCCAAGCCTGTACGATGTCAGGTACTAGTTAATGGATCCCTACTCTATATGCACTTGAGTTAGGCAAAAGTTAGGACTCCCATTGTAGAATGTTCATTGTTGTAGTATCCCAAAGGGACAATGTTTGGCCTATGTGTGATCACTTCTAATGGTATCCCAAAGGGACAATGTTTGGCCTATGTGTGATCACTTCTAATGGTATCCCAAAGGGATAATGTTTGGTATATGTGTGATCTCTTCTAAGACTGCCACTACAAACTAAATCTAACCAGTTTCTCTTGGTCAGGGAAGCTACATTCGCTTATATCAATTCAACAAGGATACCCAAGATAGAATAGCTTATATAATATCAATTACTGTTTATATATAACGAAAGCAACATGCTTTCAAATATTTCTAAATATCTGCAAACCTTCATCAGATAATGAAAATTTCTTTGAGAAAAATAAGAAAGGAGGAGAGTACGTATATGGAGTGAATTCAAGTTGGAAGTAAATCCAATTCACTCACCTACATCTAATCGAACAAATGACTTTTCTAACAATAATTTAAAATAGTTATAATAATCGTTATATAATTGAAACAATAAGGAACCCAAGTGGTCACACTCATAAAATTAAAATTAACCATTTTTTATATTAAATTTGTTTAAAAAAAAAAATGAAATCTTTTCATAACAATTCCTTTGTTAAAAACTTGAATAGTACAATTTGCATTGACATATTGTATTCAGTTTCAAATAATTCTCTCTGATCTTTTTAAAGCTCAGAGGTAAATATATCTTTTTTTAGATGTAAACTTGAAGAAGATCACTAAGTGATAAAAACCGGTTGTTAGTTACAATATTACAATCTTTTTTTGTATGGAAAAAAAATTTTTGAAATTCCCAATATATATATATTATTCAATGATCAAACCACAAAAAGAAATGGGAAAACAAGACTAAGATCTTTCAACCGTAACAAGCGGTCTTCGTCAGAGTCAAAAACCCAACTGAAGGTTTTTGACTCTGACGAAGACCGCTTGTTACGGTTGAAAGATCTTAGTCTTGTTTTCCCATTTCTTTTTGTGGTTTGATCATTGATTGTTGTTTCACGTGTTTATGTGAAATCTTTTTATATAATTATTGCAAGTAACTTAACAATAAAAAGGTTTTTAATTACCAAATTCTATATTTAAGGTATTCTTACAGTATAAACAAACGACAAGCTCAGCTAAGTCGTTTGTTTCAATTAATTTATCTAAAAAAAATTATCTATGTTTATTTTGTAATTTTTCAGAAATCTGTAGTTAACATTTTTCAAATTTTTAATTGTCATTTAATTTACATAAGAGACGACCCCTGTAGAAATAGTAATATAAAATTCTTTTAGAGCCAATGGTTTAAATACAATGTTATAAAGATCAAACGCTTATAGAAATAGTTGTAAAAAATTCTTTTAGGGACAAGGGATGAGATAAATGAACTAGAATAGTAATAAATAAACTTTCATAGGTCCCTAATTATGTTTATATAGCTAATAAAAGCAGAATGTTGATTCTAAATACTAACTTTATCATTAAATAATGAGTTTGCAATGTACACTGATGTCTATCTATTTACCTTCTGATATATTAATAATGTTCTGTTTCTCATATACATGAAATCAAATATATTATTCAGTTACTAAGAGTGATGAAGTAAAATTTATAATTTTGAAAGCAATAAATATTAAGTCTGAGCGACCTGGGAGATCAATTGTATTTCATTGTCACTTAAATAAATAAATGGGTAATGAGAACGACTGGGTCGGAAACAAACTCTCTTTAAATATATATTTTTGTTTAATTATTGCTTTAGAGTTTACATGTTGAATATCACTTTACTGAATTTTCAAGTTACATAATATTTTAAATAATATGGTTACAAGTAACCATATTATTTATTGATGTGTTAATTGAACGAAAATGAGATACCCATTTTTAGATACTCTGAGTACAAGTGCTGATCATAAATCAGTGTGGATATGTGTGTGTCTGTGGAGGATAACTCACAATCTATGCGGGTTATAATCGGCTAATTTCACTTTCGTTGGACAATCTTAGCATGATTCTTAGCACTTAGATGGCGAGCTTACCGCTATCATCGCAATAATAGTATGCATCAGGTAGTTAAAGTGCTTATAAAATTAGTTTTTTTATTCAATGAGCTCTGTATGAAAGTTTGAACTGTAATTTAGAGGCTAAAATAGTCACAAACTCCTATTATCGATTCTGACGCAGTAGTAAATTACTACTGAAGTAGTTGATTCCATCATTAAATTACTTATTGTCTTCTTTTTAATATATAAACAGTAAACTGTTTTTTTGCAGTTCAATATACTGACTTACTGACGTGAACTATCTAGGGAGGACCATACACTGAAATGGCTAATAACGATAGATATTTTTGGACTGGAGCAGTAGAGTTCAATGATTGTAGTGGATGTCATGACAGACTCTGATGTGAAGTGGAAAGCCTCTGCTGGAAGCCGAAGAAAGGGTTGGAGAGCTGCAGTGTAACTCTGTTTCTCCGTTAGGGCTCTCAATTGGCCTATTTGTGTTTTTGCGGCCGTAGGGTTTTTGTGCCGTCACGGTGTTTAGCCCAGACAAGCTGACGACGGCTTACAGGCGGTCACAGTTAAACGCTGAATCGGCCGACTGTCTCCAGCCAGTGGGACAGTGGCGCCTCTCAAGGCTCCAGCCTACCGGATAATGGTCCCTCAAACTCCTCTTCTTCCTCTCCTTTGACATGTTATAACTTTCAATACTCACAGACTATCGGCCGTTAACCCCAATAGTCAAAAACCTCAACTTATTCTAACGTTACTCTATACTACTTTATTATACTGACTATATTTGTATCCACACAGTAAAGTGATTAGTAAACGTATAGCAATGATATTCTAAAGATCTCATATAGCATTAAATATATGAATTCACTGTACAATCAGAAAGACGATCCAAACTAGACACACTATGAGTTCAAAATCGTAAAAGAGTAACACACAGGGTAAAGAAACACTTAACAAGTAATCCGTTGCAAGTGTTACTGCAGCCTACTTGGTAGCCCTCTCTCTTTTCTCATAAAGACGAATTGCCAAAAAATTTGAGTTCGTCAGTGTGTTTCTTTGCTCTATCTGTTACGAGCAAAGCAAAGCTTATCTATCTCGTACTTTTCTTCCATTTTGAACTGACGTTAAAGGTATGAATGTATACTGGTCTCTAATAAAAGTGCTGCAACCATTTCATATGTAACTTTCTGTTTGATAAATCCATTCTACCCTTAAATATTTATTTAAAGTGATTTATAAAAACAATCGACAATGCAAGAGAAGAGCAAAGCTCAACTCACTCTTTTAGCAATGCCTCTCTTTTACAAATTTGCCATTATTTCCTTTTTCTGTAGTTAATGCACAAAACTCTCTCTCTCTTTCGTACTTTTCTTTTTCACTCTTTCTAACTCAATTTATCTATCTCTCTGTTTTTTATTCGCTCACTCTCAAAAATTACCATTCACTCACTCGCTCTCTCTCTCTCTCTCTCTCTCTCTCTCTCTCTCTTCTTTTTCTCACATTTCTGCATCTAGATTTTTATCTAGCTTTTTATATATCTCTATATGCTATTCCATTTTCTATTAATATAATAATTTATGTTTTTCCGAGACAACATTTATATACATCAAGATTTTAATAGGTTTGCTTAGATTACTATACATATTACATCAAAGGAAACTCATTGTAGGGTAAAAAGTTAATGAAGCAGTATCTACTTATAAAAAGCTTCATTAGTTTTTTACCCTACAATGAGTAAATACCCCATAATAACTGATTTCACTACGTTAGAATCAAAGGAAACTACGACAATTGTATAGGCAGACCAATTTAATTAATACTAATTTTCCATTGTAGGAACATTCTTTATTTTTTAGAGCCACTTTGATCTTTATTTAGTTTTATTGTGACTTTTACTTAAATTAATTGCATATTGTTATATTGAGAAGGAAATGAATTAGTATTTATGAATATTTCTTACCATTGTGTTTCAAAATCAATTTTTGGTAGATTAACAGAAGTTACTTGACTGGTCATATTTACCATTGTAAACTGTATAGAATAGAAGGTTATTTGTCTTTATAATTAACTCCATGACTATGAGATTGACTAGTACCTGTGGCTCTGGACTGAGCGTATGAAGGTCAGTTTTTTGGGTAGTAGATCCACGGTTGAGCAAGGAACCCCAATTAAATGGTCTAGTCGTTTATTGTAATTAGAGCTTATAGTTGGGCCAACAGTGGCTTCATTACTGGCTAGCTCCTGATTATAGACATTTATACCTTACTAGTAGAGGTCATTTCACTTAGCCAAGGGACAAGCAGTTACTTTTCTTACCCACCGACCATGCTATGTTAAACACCCCTACCCAGCAGCCTCAGGCCATCCAATAACTATGTCCTGAACAGCTCATGTATAAGAAGTGAGTCCTTTCAAGGTCATTTGCACCTTGAAACATGGAAAACTATCTTAACATCCCTTCATGCATATTCATTAAGATTAGGGGAAATCACAAACTCGAGTCTAGGAATAACCTTATTCTTAAAGAACGTAGCACAAAACTGTTTTATAAGTCAGTATCATTTATACCCGGAGCTTATGAATAAGGCACTTCGCTACTATTCATACATTACACTCATAGCAACACACTGTCTATAATCGTTTGATTTATGTTTTCAGATTTAATTTTCATTTATTTTTATATTTTCAGATTTAAGAATAACTTTCACCAAAGTTTATATCAGTATTACATCATAGCAAGAGGTCTTACGACGACTTTGATTCATATGTATTTACGTACGTACAATCTAACTTGCAATTAATATCAGTCTCTACGATTCCAATGTTGTTGTAAACTAACACCCGTTATCAATTAAGAGCTGTAAGGCTATCCTAATGAAGTATGATTTCCAACATCTTGGTAGTTACCATAATTACCTTAGCAAAGTCAATAACAAAGTAAACATAAAAAATACTTATATATATATTGTTGAAATGTACCGCAGCTTCGGCATTTAAGACTTTCAAACTAAGCTGTTTTAGTCTCCTGACAGTCTTACGAATAGGAGGTGGTAATTCCCTTCCAAATTGTGGTAGTATTAGTTATCCAAAGGACATTGAGACACTATTTCAAAACACTTTAAAAGATATCAACAATTTTAACTAAAAAAACTGAATTAACTGAAAACTTATTAACTGAAAAACTAACATTATAGGTAAATAATTTAACATAACTTACAAGACCATTATCTAGAAATTAGCTTTCAACTATTCCATAGTCATCGTGATGGTGGTTCTTACATTTTTCGAAATTTGGAAATTTTAAAATTTTTAAAAAACAATGAAATAATTTAAACAATTTTGAAGTAAACTAATTAATATAAATAAAAGTTAGCATGTCCAAACAAGTTACTAATTATAAAACAGTTTTTCATCCTATCATAGGCCAATCATATATTATATATATAAATGATGAAACCACAATATGAAATGAGAAAAAAAGACCTTCAACCCTACGGTTGAAAGAGCTGGTCTTTTTTTCCCTTTCCGTATTGTGGTTTGTTCATTGATTGTTGTTTAACGTGTTTATGTCAAATATTGTATATATACATATACACTTCAACACAGAGAAAAGAACACAGAAAGACACTACAGAACTCACTTCGATATTTCGACATCCTTCGTCATCGGGAAGAAGTGCGAAGTACTCGCGTTGAGAAGCAAACTGGTACTCATATATATATACATATATATATATATATATATATATATATATATATATTCATGCCGATTTCCATAGTCTGAGTTTCAATGAGTGTTTTGGAGTTCAAGTACTGAAGGCAGTCCCTCTACACAATAGATTCATTACTTTAAGAGATTCTGAAGAAGGCCATATACGGCTCCTAGAAGCTAGAGTTTACATCCAGGTATCAAAATGAACCATTAAGTAGTATTCTGATGGATTTCTTTATCTCTTAGACTTAATTTTTTTAATTTGTTGATTATTTTTTTTTAATTTATCAATTTTCTGTTCATTTAAATTTAATATTTATAAAAGTTTGTTTTCATTATTTTTTCCTCATTTTTTTTTGTTTTCTTATCAATTTCTATTTCTATTAGTTTTTTCGTTTTTATTGTGGCAAAACTGCACAATTTTATGTGAAGCAGTCCAGTTTGCTTCATCTTCTTGCTGACAACTTCCTTTCCTGAGGACGACTGTTAATAGGGTCGAAATATTGTATGTCAGTCCTGCTATCTGTTTTTCATTCGTGTTTTATAAGTTTTCAAAGTATATGTACATTTATATTGTTAATATAACTTCTACAGATGAATACAATATTTAGACTGCTTGTTTTTTTAAGAAGGGCCAGTAAAAAAATAAAAGGGAATTGTTGAGAAAGGTAGTGAAGTAACTGTTAGGATTAATAATCAGTCAAGTTCGAGTACTTTCTATTATAGAAGAGAGAAATAAGATTTTTTCTGATAGTCCGTACGAATATTTATGTTCTGTGGACGTCTGGTTTGTTATAAATAATAATTTCAATGCTCATCGAATGTGCACTGATGTGTTTAAACTAAAACCACAAACCAGTTGTTTCATTATTTTCTCCAGTTTGAAATCCACATATTTTCATCACTTTTGTTATAACAAATGCTTCAATTTTCCAAACAAATTTTACAGTTCAGGGCTTTTATACTGTCTGTAATAAGTTTAGCATTGTTAGTATGTTATTCTTTACTGACAGTCTGCAACGAATTCATGAAAGGGAGATTTTATTTATTTGAAATACAATTTAACGTATTGATCCATTTCTGTATTCTCATATACCTCCGTTAAATTTTAAGCTAACTGGATTTCATTGAATAAACAATCACAACATCATAATTATGGACACAATATTATCCCTACATATATAACAACAGGAATAAATTTAGAAGACAGTAATTTAACATTTACTATTGGAAAACTTGTTTTCAGTTTCATTGCGAACAAATAATAAACGACAATCATACATTTTCATTATCAATTATATTTTTCACCAGTATGCTATCAATGAAAAACATAATTTGAATACATTTTGAACATAATAAAAATTTTATTACATTTCTGAATTGTGTTTTTTCAAATTTTCTCTTAAGTCATTTGTTTTCAATTGAATGAATCTAAATATGTTGTATACTCGTAGTTTTCATATATTATAGATTTATACACTACATATGTATAAATGTAGCTATAATTTATAATGTCATATTCATAGAGAATTCTTTAATTTATAACTGAATAGCTAAATTTGAAGAATCTCAGACTCAGATTTGGTTCCTTAGTAGTGCATATGCTGATATTGTGACGTTATAATTGAGCAACAATCACTCTGAATATACAAATTTATATAAAAAGTCAAACATATGACTTCACTATACAAGCACCCGCGTAATAAATGAAAGAAATGTTTATCTACAGGTAAGCAAGTTAATTCATTAACTATACAATCTGTTTTAGTGTGGCATTTACTCATGTTAGGGAAGGTATTAAGTATCCACACAAAAAAGTTTATTACAAGAAACTAAACATCGCGTTTCGAACACTTGATGATCTTCTTCAGGTTACATCTGCTCTGCTGGAGTGGTTGTTCGGGAGGTGAGACAAGCAAGGTCTCAGTCCCCAGCAGAGCAGATATAGCCTGAAGGAGAATATTTAGTGTTCGAAACGAGTTGTTTAGTTTCTTGCAATAAACTTTTTTGTGTGGAGACTTAATACTTTTCCTAACATAAGCAAGTTCATTTATCGTTTTGTAGTTGCATCTTGAAAACCCTGTAAATGGAAAAAGATAAAGGTGCAGACGCTACAGCATTTTATTATATAAGATTAATACTAGTCCAGATCAGTAACAGTTACAAACAATTAAATATGATTTTCAATTAAAACGGGAGGATAGACTAGCTCAAAAAACCCCTATGTAAAACTGTTTAGGTTCGTAAAATCTCTGCCGTTAAGATTACTAGATATTAGGTTTGCATAAATTCAGAGAGATTCATTTTATAAAAAAGTTAATTTATAAATTCTATTCATATTGCCTTAAAGTTTAATTAATTTTGCAATTCCTTCGATCAAATGATGACGTAATAACACCTTTGAATTGGATTGACTAAAAATTTATGCTGGCTATAATTTCACTCCCAACAAATTTTTGGTTTTCATGGAAGTGTCAATATAGTTGTCATTTGTTTCTACAAATCGTATACTTTAGGTGTAAATATGTTTAGACAAGCTTTCGTAGTTTCTTTCATAGAGGTTGAATATTCATTTTCCTAAACTGGGATGTACTTGAGGTTGTGTGTGTGTGTGTAATGTGTTTCCTAAAATGTTGTTCTCTTAGTCTTTTAATTAGTATATAACATTAAGCAAAATATATAAATATATATATATATTGAGATTTATTGAGGGTTCTTGGTCTAATATTCAAAAACCCTCAATAAATCTCAAAAAATATATGAACAGTTGGTCAAGAAAAGGACATCATTATATTTATATATATATACTTTAACACAGAGAAAAGAACACAGAAAGACACTACAGAACTCACTTCGATATTTCGACATCCATCGTCATCGGGAAGAAGTGCGAAGTACTAGCGATGATAAGCAAACTGCTACTTAATAGCGGAGTAGCAGTTTGCTTCTCATCGCTAGTACTTCACACTTCTTCCCGATGACGACGCATGTCGAGACATATCGAAGTGAGTTCTGTAGTGTCTTTCTGTGTTCTTTTCTCTGTGTTAAAGTGTTTATTGTCCACACGGACCTTTCATTTTATTCGAAGTATATATATATAGGTATATTTTGTTAACTTAATATGACTTTGTTGAAGATTTAATTTATTGCTTTAGTCAATGACATAAAGTAAATAAGTAAGCAAGTCGGTAATTTACGACGACTAATCAATCAATGGTAAACTTATATATACTTCTTACAAAAAATTGACCTATGTGTATATTAATTTCAAAATCACTAAATGTGAAAGAAAAGGACAATTTATCAAGAGATTTTGGATTTAAGTTAGATATGGAAGTGTTTGGCTGGAGGAATATGTTATAAACGTATCGACTTGGTCTCTATTCGCGTGAGCTTTCCACCTCCCTATTGTATTTTAAGCATCCTACCCACCATTTCAAATCGCGTGACAATTTTTAATTTATGAAACGCAAAGAAATTCGTGTTCTGATAAAATTTAAAAAATATAAAAACTAAAGTTGATATTGAAATGAAAAACATTAGATATTTAATATTACTTAAAATTTTAAGCCTAATTGTCACTAAATATTCAATGATTTTAAAAGAGCAGCAACTTTTCAACTTCTTAGCAAAAATATTTTTTGCCTTTATAAATAATTTTAAAGGTGGTCATTTTATGGTAATTTCATACTGATGAGAAATTCATAGAATACTTTTGCTTTTATACATAGTTAAAACTCTAAGGTGGTGGAACCAGTTATTATGTTGTATTTACTCATTGTAGGGTAAAAAGCTAATGAAATAGTCTCCGAATATAGAAATTTAATAGTATAAACAACGCGTTTTGTACATGTAGTGTTCTTCTTCCCGCTGAAGAATAACACTACGTGTTTGAAACGAGTTGTCTGTACTATTAAATTTCTATATGTGATTGTTTACTCTACAATAGTTAAAACTGTTAAGGTTCGAGGATAGTCTGCATAAGCAACTTACGAAAATTATTTATTTGGAATCAAATAGTTTGTATATTAGCTATTTAATATATGACAATTTTGATATATAGCTAACGCTTATAGAGTTTAAATAGATAATAAGGGTATTTCTAGTGGCTAGAACAATCAGTTTAGTAAGGACTGTGTTGGTTTATTTACAAACTGGTATCATTTTTGCTCTATCGTCTCCTTGAATTGTCAGGTTAAATTATGCCAAAGTTCAAAATCACATTTTTGGTAGTGATGGTTTAAAGTATGGTATTTAAAATTGTTCTCTCTGAAATCTTCTACCTCCTTTTGACGAAAATCTCGACATTACTCTGATGAACGTCAAAGAAATAACAGAAATATTTTAGTTTTAATTGCAGCTATTATTGCTTTGGTTCACAATACTTATGATATTAATTACGTATTTTCTTTTGTTGATATTCTTATCAGCTAATGAAAACTAAAACATCGACAAATGGGAGTTCAGTTTGTACCTGAAAACAATGATCTAGTTCCAAATTTATAATACAATTATTCAATTGCACGATTTATGCATTTCAATTATATATTGTAATTGTAATATATTTTGTGCGTATGTTCTGGACTCTGTACTTATTTGTTTTTGATGCCAATATGATAATGAATTCTACATCAGACTGTAAACATCTTTGAATCTTCACTCTTCTACATACCTCTTTACTCCTGGATATATTGTATCTACAAAATTGTTGAGAGCCGTGAGAATTTGTTTCCTTTATCTGAGTCCAATTTTAGTTATGCATATATAATAAATAATATATATATATATATATATATATATCGATAAAAGTATCGACCATGGAATAGAAACAAAACTAAAGTTTATCGAGACTCAGTCAGTTCATAGGCAGAAGTATAAATTTTAAGGTAGAAAAACTAAGTATTACATTAAAAATTATTTTACCTCATTAGCCAACGTTTCGGTTTTAATTTATATCCTTTTTTCATAGGCTGAAGAATACATTTTGAAACAGAAAAATAAGTATTATATTACAAATTATTTTGTAAATTAAAATACCAAAACGTTGTCAATGAGAGTTTAATTTGAACCTGGAGAACTGACCCAGTCGGGATAAACTTTATATATATATATATATATAACAAAATTTCACAATGAAACGTGAAATAACAATCAGTGATCAAACCACAATAAGAAATGGGAAAAAACGAAGACTAAGATCTTTCAACCGTAACAAGTGGTCTTCGTCAGAGTCAAAAAGCGAACTGTGATGACAGCTTGTTACACATGATAGATCTTTTAGTCTTCTTTTTTCATTTCTTATTGTGCTTTGATCATTGATATATATGAATAATAATCAAAATAAAGAAGACAGAAGAAAATAAAAGAAAACATCAAACTGTATTGCTAGAATCAACAATACGGTCAGAGTGTATGTCCTAAAACACATATCAAAAATTACCCATAGTTCCAATTTGCCCAATTGTGCACTGCATTAAAAATTCATCTAGCCTAAATAGTCTATGACTTATAGTGATTAGTTTAAAAATGATTTTTAACTAGGACACTTTCTACCATGTTTCTTTCAACATCACACAAGAGAAATATCAATTCTTTAGAATATTTTCATTTTATGGAGTGATTATTTATCTTAATATGTTAAAAGAAATCACATGACTCTTCTTGCCTCTTAATAGAATATTTATGTTGGTTTAATCTAGTAAGCAAACTGTTGCCCGTTTGTCCACATATGAAGCAACTCAACCTCCACAAGGAATCCTATGAACCTGACCTTCCCTTTCTTTCCCATCACAATTATAGACAAGTCTGTTTAATAATTTACCACCACTACTGAAAACAATAGAAATATTCAATTTTTACAAAAATACAGGAATACCTTTTAAAGGTGGACTAAAGAGTACAACCAATAAATTTCTAATCGTGAAGGGTTCCTTCTAAATTCCAGTTCTTAAGGATTGTTTAATTTTTTACAACACATTTTGGAGAAGTCTTTTGGAATACTTAATGTAGCTATTTGTTATAAATGTTCCATTTCTTTATCGAGGGACTCTTCACTGCTCAATTTAGATGCTTTTAAGAAAAGCTTTTTTATTATTAGAAGGATGAGAAGAGAAAAAATTAACATAATATTGAATATGGGGAAAATTTGGGAAAAACAATAATATTTCAAAAGGTCAAAGCACACATAGAAATCATAGGGAACGAGTTAGCGGATGCTGGAGCCCAGGACAACAGCTTGGACTTTATTTACGAAAAATATCCCACGTCCTATATCAAAGAAAGGCTTGCTAGACAAACAGTGGCACGATGGGAAACAAATTGGGAAGAATCATCTAAAGGCCTCCTAACAAAGGAATATTTTCCTAGTATCAAACAAAGATTATCCATGAAACATTTCCAAATAAACTATAAACTATTCCAATACATGACAAGACATGGGCCATTTAAAGAATACCTGAGCAGGTTGAAACTAGCTCCTAGTCCATCATGCTCATGTAACGCGGAGACACCCCAATCTCCTAGACACTTGGTGTATGAGTGCTGTTTGAGGGAACCACAAAGACTGGCTCTCATACGTAAGGTCTTGGTGTGTGGAAAGGAGTGGCCTGTTAGGCCTTCCTCATTAATTAAAAAAGGTTATTATAAGGAATTTGTAAACTTTTTGTACAGCATAGATATTTAAGAAAAAGATAATTAATTGTTGAATAATGAATGTAAAATAAGTTAAATTAAGTATTTTGTAGTGTTAATGAAAGAAGTATTGCGTACAATTTGACGATGGTGCATGCAATACACAGTAGAACATGCTGAAATAAAATACAAAATATATAAAAAAAAAATATTGAATATGAGTAGCTTTCTATAGATACTGTATTTAAGATTGTATCACAACTTAAATTACAACGATTTATATCGTTGAAATAATTGTACGAATAGTTGAAAACAGTGAACAGAAAGTTTCGTTCATAAATAGAAAAGAGTCTCGGGCGAGCTGAATGAATTCAAGAAGCATGTTGTAATGGGTTCCTTTTCTCCGCTCAGCGCACAAAGTTGTTAGTAGCACGCCGTGAGTAGCCATCCACTACTTCTGCGAACTCCACCAATTTCAGACAGGGTCTCAGGTAAGGTAGAAGGGGGGGGGGGGGATTTCAATTCGTGGCCGAATCCGTGAGAGAACCATTCCACTCAATCTAATTTCCGATCTGGAACCCTCTATAAATATTTATTACGTCCTCTTGCGGAGGTCAGTTCATTTCCTAGAGGAACAATAGAAGGTAGACTTGCTCGCGCTCTTTCCTGTTTTCTAAAACCCATTCCTATGTAAATACATTGTATCATGCGATGGAATCAATCAGTTATTAGTGACTAAAGTGCGTGAATTTGCCTAACATGTCCATTACCACTGATACATTCGTCTCATAAATGATGCTAACATTGAATTGTCCCAGCCATTACGTTATAGCACTACCTTTCATACTTAACCTACATCGAGATCTATCATACTTGAATTAGCATTTAGACTCTTCAAAAATAACATGAAATGCATCTCTAAAAGCCTTAGAATATTTCCGTTATATCGATAGACCGTCAGTTAAAGTGTCAATGCTTTGACCTCCCATTATTTCTATTAATATTGTCACATATCTATCAATTAGTAAGTTTACGCTTATATGCCTTAGGTAATTATCTTTTATTTTCCATAAATTTATGTCAACTAACTTATACACATGTAAAGACATACTAATTAAGTATTAATAATACGACAGAAGTTAACATTTGAAACTAATTGGTTTTTGATAGAGTCACCAGTCACGTTATTAATTGTCAAATCATTTTTTTATCTTGACAACGACCATTGCTTTGTTAGAAAATATTTAGTCTTTTTTTTAATTACTTACTGTTCCTTATGGTATATATATGTATAGTATAGCAAGTAACGAGTTACTTGCCGTTGCATCTACAACGTGCTTGGTCTCCCTTTCTCTTTTCTCCTGAAGACGGATTACCCGAAAATTTGAGTCTGTAAGTGTGTTTCCTTACTCTGTGTGTTACTCCTCTTGAATTTTGAACTCGTATTGGTAGCAGTCCTTTCTTGACACACACATTATTGAAAATGACACTAAACTTAGCTGATACCAGTTTCTTTGCAAGTTTCTCATTTTTTCCAAATAGCACTCTCGTTATTTCGTCCACATAATAAAGCGATATTTAGAAAAATTGAGAAACTGATAGGAAGGAGAAACATCATAGAGTCATATTCTGATGTTAATATACGTATAAACATTTTTAATATCTGTATTGCAGTCCATACTGAAATCGTGTATTGAGTTTACCGTATTGTAGCTCTGAAGATGACTTACAAATACATCGAAACGTTGGCATAAGAAAGAGTATTTCATTTCAAAAACCTAGCTCTCAAGAAATTTACCAAATATTGAGTTGAATGAAAATGTAAAGAACATTTCGAGTATAGATATTTACTTATGTATTAGTTATTATTGTGAAATGCAAATATAATAAGAGAGCATTATACATAGAAAAGATCATTGTTTAGCTCATGTGTAGACCGGTTCAGTTGTTTGTTGTTTGAAAGTTCTTGTACACAATTATAAATTTCTAAATGTGACAGATTTTTATATAGATATATTGACAATGTAATAAAGTAGAATCAAACTATATCACTGGCTTTTTATTCTTCAATGTTGGTATCAAACGTTTAAAACAGACATTTTTTTTAAAAATAAATATATTTTATAGGTTGACAGTGAAAAAGAAAATATAATAAATCATACATACTCAGTGGCAACCTGCTTGGCTCTGAAATGGTATGACCAGGGTTCGATACTCACTCTGAGCATCGATTTATTCACGTGAAAGGTAGTAGTTGACGACACACGTCGTTAAACATTTAGTCTGAAGCCTGTAGATGACAATTATTCGTTAAAATTCTGGTATCCCTATTCTAAATACACTTGAGTTACGCAAAATTTAGGTCCAATTAGAATCAATGGCAGATGCAATTTTTTCTCTAAAAAGCATCATTGGAGGGTTAATTGTCATTCACTCAGCCCTCTACAAATATAAATATTTCAGCCAATTTGAGTACTGTCACTGAAGTATTTATTTATAAAAACGATTAGTATTGACTATTTAATTAATAGCACCATATGAATTTGTTCCATAATTTCAATTTTCACAAAAATGAGCAGAACGAACAAAATGCTACTGGATATCAACTCTCATCGGTCACATACATTGACCAATTAAAACCACTCAAAATAGCCTTACCTAATAGGATTCTATTTATTATAACAACATTACTTCTATAGTTCAAGGATCAATAATACGTTTTATTACGTACTATTTTAAGGGATTTTATTTGACCAATCTAGTTTTGCAGTTATAGTTTTTACTTCATAAAAAGTAAAGTAACAATCCACATTAATATTATTTGCTACAAATGCATTATAAAATATTATTTTGGTTCTAATACTTTAAAGTTATGAGTATTAACCTTTTTTTTTTTTAAAAAAAACTGTCTTTATCAATCCTATAATATTTTTGTAGTAATTTTCCTGGGTCCACCAAGAAATTTTATGGTGACTTCTGTTTATTGAAAACTTTTTTATTCTATTGCCAAAATATTTAACAATTTGAAATTTAAAAACATTTTTCTCTTCAACTTCATGGTTATATCAGTAGTGCTTCCTGTATTTTCTTCAGAAAATGTTTGTCAATTACATAAATTATGCCAAGAGAATCATGCATAAAGTCTAAGCTGGAATTGAACTATTATTTAGAATAAAATATGAAAGAACGTTGCTCGTTTATAAAGTTAGCTTTTATGTTGTTATATCAATTAGTAGCTGAATGTAACTAAGAATCTACTAAGATGGTTCATGGGTCTGATTAAATAGTCTAGCAAATTATAATCAATGCAACTCTGGTTAAAAGAAATTCGTTCACATAAATACATTTTTACAACAAATTTGTTTTAGTAGAATCAAATTATCAATATTTTTTGACAAATTTATTTTCACTGTATGCACTTCTTTCTCTAGTCCATAATTTTATCGACCCTTGCAACATATTTTATTATTTTACTACAATACAAGCTCCTTAGAAGAGCAGCAAAACGTCAACCAGTCAAAATATTAATTTACTCCTTTTTAATCCAACCCCATGTTGTCTCTCCTTCTTACTAATCGTTATCTTATTACTGAGAATTTAATTTTGCAAGTAAAGGAGTGCGATGTTTAGTGTTTCTAACTGTAAGTTTCCATTATCCGTAGCCTCAATATAACACGCAGGTCTAGTAACTGTTTATCAGCATATATGCTGAACTTATCGGTCATAATAACCTGATCAAAGTAGGTTTTTTTTTAATTTTATTCATTTTCTATGGTGCATTTTTTTATTTACTTACCTCATGATGACGTAAATGGTTTAATTTTTTTAACTTAGTTTTGAAGTTTTTTTTTAATGTCTGTTAGGGTTGAATTGTGTTAAATTTACTCTTTGATATATATTTTTTTAAGTTACCATATTAAGTTACCATATATCAAGTTAAAAAGTTACGAAAAATATGTCTCTAAGAAAATTACCAATGCTGAATCCTCACAGTTTTTTTTTTTTTTTTTTTTTATAATAATTTTATATGTCACAGAAAGTAGAAAAACTGGTGTTAAGTAGGCAATAATTGGAAACAGTCCGCTAGGACAATTATCAAACGATTGATAAAAAAAAAACAGAGAAATAACAACAACAAACCTCTTTTCAATATTCCGATGTCTTCGTCATCAGGAGAAAAAATGTAGTTCTCTTCGTCTGGCAAACAGCACTTTTGCTTGCTGCTGCTGTTGCATCTCCTGTTCATGATGAACACAAGATATACTCACGAAAAAATATAACAGTCAAAGTATTAAAGCAAATATTGTTCTTGTTTTTCTATGTTTTTTTCTTAGCATCTTAGATAAAAATTGTACTGAAAGTGACAAAAAGATGAACACTAACATAACTCACCAGCGTCATATTTTGATTAATATAATTATAATATTTGTAAATGGAATTATAGAAATGACATGTCATTGTCCGTCTTTTTGTTGTTTACCTTATAATTTCAACTTATTAGTTAGTCATTAAATATAAATACATAGTTTTATTTTATAATATCCTAAATTCCTAATATATACATTTTATTGCCTTTTAATCAATTGTATAAGTATAGTTTACAATATACGATCTACACAATTAAAATAGTACTGAATATTTTTTTAATGATTAGTTTGATGATTATAAAACATATTTCTATTCCATTCTTAATTAATCATCTAGTCTGAAAGACGAGTTGAAGAGCTAATTTATGCTTAAAACATATGGTTAAAGAATTGATATATAGTGTTAAATAAAACGAAGTTTACAACAAAATGACAGTGACTAATGTATTAAAAAAATTTATAAATGAGTAATAATATTTTATAAAAAAAAAAAGCAGTAGCACGTGAAATAGTTGATTTTCGTCATGGTGTTTGCGTCTTCTCAAGGTTTTTGCATTTCCTTGTTTTAATTATTTGTTGGACATTACGATGTTACTACAGCGAGAAGGTTCTAGTGTGTTATTGAAACACAATTCGGTTCTACTTATAAATTAGCACATTTCTTGATATTATCTTATGCACGTGTTTTTATGTAAATGGCCCTCAAGAAGAAGTATGCTATCTTTGGAATCCTTGAAGTGCCATGAATGATATTAATCAAAATTTAATAACACTTAATTTCATTTCTGAGATGTGTTTTGCTACCTTCCATTATTTGCCAGTTCAATCAAAGCACTCTAATTACTTCTTGTTAAATAATTCATGAGAAAATTTAAGTGAAACAAAGGTTTTCACTTTATGATGACTTTATGCTACTTAGGTTCTATGATATGGTATAGTTTTTATGACACGTGAACCAGCATACCACAAATCCCATGTATTGTTCACTTCTAATATATATAATCATATTAAAACTTGCTCATGATAATAATTCATTAATCATTAATTATCACATACATTCAGTTTAATTAGTTTATAAATAATTTTTATTCTTATAAACTCTAAATATATAAATTATAATATCTATAATAATTGAAATTATTTTATTATTATTAAATATTATTATATTTAGTCATATAAATTATTAATCAATACATTAATTCATAATGTACTCATTATATTTATTAATAATTTAATACATACATTATCATATAATTTATTATAAAATATTATTATACAATATAAATCTATATAATTAGATTTATTATTAGAAATTGTTAATAATAATAATGTGATAAAATATAATGGGTTCACGCCGTCATAAACTAACGAGTTTCATTTCTGATCGATTGATGTTAGTTCCACCAAGGAATATTTCTATATAAGTTATTAAGGAAAAAACACATGAAAAGAAATTGCCAAATAATTAATGAGAACACGGTAATATAATAATAATGATTATATTATTTATAATAATATAATATACTTTAACAACTTACTCATAATATATATTAATCATGAATGGTGTTATTCCGTTGTATACATGTATTATTTTTTATGACATTGATTTAAAACAGGTATATACCTAACATCAGTTACGTATATAATTTACTTTTTATTCTAATATATATATATATAAAGATTTCATATAAACATGTGAAATAACGATCAATGATCAAACCACAATAAGAAAATGGGAAAACAAGACTAAGATCTTTCAACCGTAACAAGCAGTCTTCGTGAGAGTCAAATACCCTTCCCATTTTCTTATTGTGGTTTGATCATATATATATATATAAAATCGATAAAAAGATTTCACATAAACACGTGAAACAACAATCAATGATCAAACCACAATAAGAAATGGGAAAACAAGACTAAGATCTTTCAACGAAGCGGTCTTCGTCAGTTGGGTTTTTGACTCTGACGAAGACCGCTTGTTACGGTTGAAAGATCTTAGTCTTGTTTTCCCATTTCTTATTGTGGTTTGATCATATATATATAATATAAAGATTTCATATAAAAACATGAAATAACAATCAATGATCAAAACCACAATATGAAATAGGAAAACAAGACTAAGATCTTTTAACCGTAACATATGGTCTTCGTCAGAGTCAAAACCCAACCGAGTGTTTTGACTCTGACGAAGACCGCTTCAAAGACGGTTGAAAGGCTGGTAGACGAGAAAGGAGCGTTTGGTTATGAACTCAGCCATAACGGTCCCTTTCAGTTACATTGTACAAAGTTAGCAGGTATCAAATGTCTTTTTATTCAGCACACTTCCACAAAAATTACTGACGTTTATAAATATCTGAAGTTACTTCATATGAAAAAGGCATATAGCTGATAGTTTGGATATGACCACAATCAAACTTTTCTGACGTAAGAAATTCTTTATTGAAACTGGAGGCTTTAACCACTGTTGTTCGCTTTCCTCTACGTGTATGTAGTCACTTGATATATAGACTACTTTATATTGTCAATATAGAGCAGAAGCTACTCTATTAATAGATTTTGTTACCTTTTTTTTACACCGACTGTTCTTTCTTTGATGTAAGCTACGTCAGACTTGCCTTAAGCTAACACCACATATGTGATTTTTTAAAGATGCATGTTAGTCCATACAAGCTGAGTTGAAACATGATACTCGTACATCGATCGATACAAGCATACAGAAGTTTCCTCTTAAATATTTTTTGTTTCAAAATACCCTGACTACATAGCATTCCATTTAGACATCATACATCTATTATTCACAAAAGAAAACATTGGACGAATCCAGTTGTATTTCTGTTCAATGTAAACTTAACTCTGTTAGAGCTGGAAATAATAATGACTAACTGACAGAGACTTCATTCAATAAATGATTAAATAGATTATTGATGGATAGAAAGTTGGTAACCTTGTTTATTGACATAGTGTTCCAATTTTAAACACTGTACAAAAAAATCAATTTTTTTGTGTAAATTACACACAATTGACAGAATAATACACTTAATAAATTGTAAGTCAATTACTGAAATGTAAAAAAGCATCGATTTTTATTTCAAAATAAACTAATCCATTTATTGAAGTCAGGTTAAATTTATTCTCTTCAAAATTGTACAGGCTACTAGTATGATATATTTTTAATATATTTTTCTATCTTCATATATCTATTTTTATTATTTATCAAAAAGGGGCGTCCAAACTTTTAACAGTTTTCCAACTCGGAATGATAAAAAGAATTATTCAATAAAATAATGAAAAAATTCTCTGGTTCACTTGTATATTACATTGAAAATTCGTTGAATATTTTGAATATAAATAAAAAAAATATCTATTATTCCATGTTTAAGACTTTCTCCGATAAGAGCATGTATTATTTCATTTAATGAACATAACTAATTATTATTAATGAAAATAATTGATAATTAAATTCATGCATATTGTTTATTTAGACAGCAGTGGGAAATAAGATATCGAGGATAAGTGACTCATGAAACCGATCGGACAGCTCCAGCAACAGTATACGAGGAAAGTTGGTTTATTTTATTTGAAATTAATAGTTAATTAGTAACAAATTTATTTATGAAATACGTATTAAATTTAGAACATTTAAATTATACATTAAAGTATAAAAATGCGAGATTAACGCTCTGTGGTTCGACCATTAATATCCTATTACTTTACTGTTAAAAATACAAATACGAGTGTGTCTATTTGGCTAGAAAGGGTTAAAAAACACGAATTCATTAATTTCATATATTCTGGTGAAACAAAACTTTAGAAAGAATAATTATTTATAGAATTATTTATCTTAATGCGAATTTTATACAAATAATGATGATAACAGCAAATTATAATTTTCAGATGTAGCGCTTGTACATTTTTACAAAAGATAATTGAACAGTAAGCGTAAAGATCGTTTGTTTTCAATACAATTAACAGAACTAGAAGAGGACTATTGTCAAATGTAAGGTGAATGTTTAAGGTTTAATCCAAGTTTGAAAGTTGTTTTCGCCCGTCAGTCAAAAGTTTGGTGACCGCTGCTTAGAGAGTTCTGGTGGTAGGAACTAACAGAACATTCAGATCCTTAACGAATATTTGTAATTACAGAAATGCTGTTGTATTCATTGTTTCTTTATAAATCAGTAATAATTCCATCTCATAAGCTATTATTTCAACCACACAGCTCAGTTATTGACTTCTTCATAATGTCAACCACCCATATTTCTTCTTCAGTGCTCATAAGACCAAGAATTCAAAGATATATTTGAATATAACTTTAAATTCTTCTATTTTTCAAAGAAGTGATATTCAAAATGGTGTTTGAATAAGCCAAAATATCATTAAAAAACCTAAAACTAATATTACTTATTAGTTATTCAAAACCTGTCTACAAATGATCCCCTTCAAATTACTGAATCACAGTTCTTAAAAGAAGTTTGGACTCCCGTTTTTGATAAAGAATTAAAATAGAGATATGAAGATAGAAAAATATTTTAAAAATATATCATACTAGTAGCCTGTACAATTTTGAAGTGAATAAATTTAACCAGACTTTTTACATTTCATTTTCACTTAGTTTCCCAGCAGGTATTTTAGTTTCTGAGCCAAATCTTAGTAAATAATCATTATTTGACGCAGATTAAAAAATTTATATATATAACTTGATAAAAAAAATGATAAAGAAACCAAATATAGAGTTTGGCACGTTTTCATACATATTCAAGGCTTTCATGCACTTAGAAACAATAAATTAAAATTACTCTTCTTTGCAATATCAGTATTGTAAAATAATTTAAAAAAAAATGCTTTTAATTATGGTTTTACACACTCTCGTATCGTAATTACCAACTATTTGCTCATATCAAAATAAATTAAATTGCATTTCTAAGCAAAGTTTTAAAAGTATCTTCTACAGTTCTCCGTTTAATTACATTTACTGGTAGTTTCTTATTTCAGTAAGTTGAAATGTGTACCCTATCAAACTTATATTAAAAATAAATTTGCATTTTTGAACTAGAATAGTAAATATAGCTGCTCTTCAATGAATTTTATAGTCGATATGTTTATTTTAAAGGAATAAACGGAAGATATTTTAAGAAAAATCTCTAATCATTTATCAATTTAAACTTGTTTACTAAACTTAACGGTGGTTATCAACGTGAAACATGCTTTACTCATCGTTCATATATCTTTTGAATGATTGATTTTGGAAAACCAGTTTTAAAAGAAGTGCTTTAAAATGGTTTAGTAGACACCCTAGCAGCACTCCTATCACGAAGAATTGTGAATCTCTTTCTCTCTGAATTTCAGCCTGAAAGTTAAGTATTTTAGTCTTTTTTTTTTCTCTCCATAACCAGTAGAAACAACATGGTACCTTCATGATGCGTTTTTTCATTAAGATGTCTAAAGTTTGATATGTTTCTCAACATTTTCATATACATGGAAACAATAAATTGAAATTACTTTTCTACAATCACAGTAACATAAATTAGTTAAAAAATACCTTTTAATAATTGTGTTACCCATCTTTCAGGTTGTTTTATATTTAAAAAGTGAATTTTTACTGCACCTGTAGTTCATCTTCTAAAGTAACCATATATAATTCTTTTATTATATATATCACACATTCATTAATTTCATGCATTTTATATATTTCATTGAGTTATATATGTAAATTATTTAATCTACACCAAAATATAATTATTTACTAAAAAAATTGCTCGGAAACTACAATCCTTGCTGTGAAAGAGTAAAAATGAAGTCTGGTTAGAAACTATGTCTCAGAGCTTTGAAGATAACTGAATCAGTAAGTGACTAAAAAATAACTATATTACTTTTAGGTTTTTTCTTTTTTTTATTGCTAGCTTATCAGAACCATATTTGAATTTCAATGTTCTGTATGTGAAGTAATCGTTATCATTCACTGCCCAGGTTAGCTCAGTAGTTATCATGCTCACCTCAGCACTCGTAGAACCAGGGTTCAATACCTCCTTTTTGGCATTGATTTATTGACATTGGAGTTGAATAAATCTCAGTATGTCGTCCCTCGGAGGAGCCGTAGGTCTCGAGCCTCTAGAATGTCAGGTATTCGTTGAAGAACCCTACTCTAAATATATTTGAGTTTTGCAAGAAATAAGATTCCCATTTTTCATAGTGTGGTATCACAAAGTGCCCAATATTCGGCCAATATGTGTTCACTTGTGGGACTGTTACTGCAACATACTACTACTAGTTAACATTGAGTTACACTCCCGTCTAATGCATACTCGTACAAATCGATTTCCAATTATTAATTATTACTAACTATATTCTCCATAATTCCATATAATATGATTACTAACTAAATATTGTTTAATTATATTATAAAACATATTTGTAAACATTATTGTTATGACTCAATAAATTATTTAAATGATGAACGCATCGAAATGACTCTCATGGGTTTCAGTGATTGAAATTTGTAAATTATTGTAGTAAATAATTTGAACACATATCGTTACATGAGAATGCGGTATAAATTCTCTCTATCTCTCTCTCTTTGTTAACACAATTATATGAATCCCCACTTGAGTTAAAACCTTTGATGTATTCTACTCTGAAAGGGTTTAAATGAAAAACCCCTCTGTTTGGGCCTTTTCTCTCATATAAAACATTGATTTTGTTGTTTCAAATTCAATTTTAAAAAAAAACCGTATTTTTGGAGAGAGGAGTTTTAAAAGTTCAATCTACTATAACATATGCTAAAATCAGTTCCCATGTGCAAGTGAAAAAAAAAAAATATTAAAATACAGTAGCTATTCTGAAATTTTTATAGGTTAACATTTCACTAAGTCATTCCAGTAAAGCCTTTTAGATGATATACTCGATTATACTAATATTGATAAACCTAATCATTGACTGTGATGGGATTCACCTATGACTTAATTCTAAGCAATGTTTCCAGGGAGGAAATGGTTCGTTTTTAGCGCTGCTTTGGAGTTTTTATAAACTAATTCCTCATAATATTCCCTTTATAATTTCCACTCAGTAGATGCTAGTTTTTATCTTCAATGCTCAATCTATGAAATTCTGCCTTTAAAACTGTTCAATGTAAGTAAATTATGGGTTATTTATGAAGTTACACAAATTGAACTAAACTCGGGCCTTATTTCAAAACTGATTTTACATCTGAAGTCCTCCCTTTGTCTCTACTCAAGTTTAATAGAGTAGATGATTTTAAAGACTATCTGATTTAGTAAATGGTTCGAGTAATGTGTTTCCAGATTCTAGTTTATTTTATTTATTCAGATTTTAATTACTTTTCTATATTTCTTATACATATTTTATTTTTTATTTTTTTTAATGAAAAATCTAGTATACTTAGTTCAAAACATTCGTCTTGTTAAGTATCTCTGTAAAATTCAGTTTATTTGGAAATGATTACAATTTCTAAAGATTTCGTATAAATTTCAAAATAAGAGGAGTACCTGTAGCAAATGTTTGATGGAAATATTTTGTAAAATATAGCTGAGTTAAAATATATAATACAGGTTAGTAAAACAAGAACAATGAAACAATTTCTGAATATCCAAACTGCAGAAGAAGGAAGAACATTGTAAACAGGTACTCAAGCAACAAGGGTTGACACTTCCAAAGTGGTAACCATTGATGGCAACTTAGTTGTGAACCAAGTCAGCAGTGACTACTTAAGAAGCCATCCGGCGATAAATAACGTGCAACAATAGTCAAAATTGCAAGAGCTTATATGGGTCACATTGTCACTGACAAACTTCTAAACCGTTTTGACATATTTGACAGCAACCTATGTGGAACCTGCGTGTTAGTATAATTGTGGTTTGGATAACCTACATGCATTACAGTTTAAGGAATACCATAGGATTCCTTTGAATAGGGTCATTCCTCTAAGAGGGCAAAGCCGGTTACCCCGGGACCAGGGCTTGCTACTAGTAGTTAATCGGGCAACATAAGGGCGTCATTGTTAGGAGTGTCACTAGTACCTCAAGAGAAATGATTCAAAAAACGAGATTACAACCTCTCGTCAGCTAAACGCCACCTGGTCTGCGCTAGTTACAGGAACAAAACATAAAGGGCTCAAAGGGGTGGTATTTAATCGTACCCACTCTGAGCACTCTTCAACAGCTGAGCCTCTACTAGGGAAGTACCAGTTGTCCAGTTCAATCAGCTGAATTCAATGCATGTTCCTACTGGTAAGGGTTTTGAGTCTCTAGCTCCCTGGTATACTAATCAGGCATCCTCTCGAGAAGTTACTGCTTCCAACACACTGACCACAAGGGTCTACCCAGCTTGAGTGAGAACCAACTGCCACTAGGAGTCCAACCTCAGTTGTCGGGATGGAGAGAGAACACCTCCATGGGCCACCGCTGCCTGTAGTACCGACTTATTTTAAGAGTTTTAGATTGAACTCCGGACCAAAGGTCCTACTGAAACCGCTCAGCTTCAGGTAATGTTAGTGGTCTTTTTTGCCCTTGATTAAGTATACTTATGGTATATATATAAACAAATGCAGCTTGTGCTAGGGCTGCATGGCTCCAATAAGGGCGTAAGTCTGCCTGTTAGTATAGGAAAGGCTGGAACATATTCTTCTCCAGTGCTCCTATTCCTTTCGAGAGCGTGAACTATTAAAAGAGAAGTTTGGTGAAGTGGCCATTCTGGAAAAAAACCCTAACGAATACCATTTTTTTGGAAAATAGCTGCTCATTTATAGCTGCTCAATCCATATCAAGCCATCGAATCGGGAAGATTTAGATGCATCATTTAAGAAGTAAGAAGTAAGTAATTCCAAAAAAACAATTCATTTCAAAATTACAATTAATTAATTTGCAATTTAAAAATCCATGAGCTTCGACTATGATTTAAACCTTCAGTTATTACAACAAGAATAATACTACTAGTGCACAATTAACTCAAAATCTTTAACAATTTTATAAAATGAGTATAAAAACTCTGAATTTCTATCACTGCTAAATATAATCTCTACAAAATACTAGAACTAACACTTTTTTATGGCAGTTTCTGGCGATACATGTAGCACCTCAATCCATAGTAAGGACTGTTAGTTCAGTTTAAAATGTACAAAGGTTAGTTAGTTCCATAGTAATCACTGAGGCTGATAACTCACCTAGTGTTAGAATTTCGTAAAGATATCCAGATAAGCTGCGATAATCATCTGAGATGCTTATCTGTTTAGCATCAGGACGCAAACTAATTAATCATTAAAAAAAATATTTTTTCTGCAGCAAAATTGTAAAATTTTAATTCTACTGAATATAAATTGAAAATTTGTTGATCTGAGTTGGTTACTAAGGTCCCCTTGTTTTGATAACAGACATCACCTATCAGTAGGCTGTGAGACATCTCTCAAGATTATTAAGGTAACCAAATCACAAACATTTCTATTATGAAATGAACAAGTTTTCTACACTATTGTTTTTTCTTTAGGACTGTCTCTTTATGTAAGAAAGTACAAATGTTAATCAGTGGGAAATTTCCATTTGCACCATCTCTCTATATGCAGATAAACTTAAAGAGAAACACTGCATATTCCCAACGCAGTACTATCATAATACGTCTGTTTTAGTTTAGACTAGGCCTTTAATTTTCTGCTAATACATATTGCCAGTGATTGTTGAACTGAGTCTGACAACTTAATAGGCTAATTTAACTATGAAGTTAATTGGACACCAATTGATATGAAACTGAACTAATGTTTATATAAACTAATAAAATCAATATTTCAAATATTTCTATTTAAAAAGATAAGATATTCAAGGTTTTTGGTAATAGATGGTGAAAATAAAGATCCATTTGTCATTTAATTCAATTATTTACTTAAATAATGATATATAATGTAAGTAAAACAACAAAAAACTGGCACCGATTACGTATAAATAAAATCTAAAATCAACTTTACAAAAAAAAATTTAATTTTTATAAATTTATAAATATAAGCCAATCAATTGTCATAACAAAACAAAACTATATTTTTGCTGTCCGATTTCTACTTGTATCAAAGATTTTGTTTCAGAAACAGTTTGTAAATTTGATTTGTTTGAAAGAAAAGTTTGTTTCTGCTATAGAATAATTATACATTTTGTGAAAGAGTCATCTTGAAAGTTAAAATTAGAATGAATATAAATAGTTTATATCAACAAATTTAATAAGATGGCCAATCATTGAAACGTAAACTGTACTTAAAATAAATAATACGTTCACATTATAATCTTCTTAAAAATTATTAAAAATAATAATTATCAACATAATAATGAAATAACTACATTTTTTATTTTTTCTTATCAATACTGCATATGTTAACACTATTGTTTTATTTTATTTTTGACATTTATTTTGTTCTTTTTTCATTTTCATTTTTTTATTATTTTTCATAAAAATCTAGAATACCTACTTTATTACTTCTGACTTGTTGACTATTTCTATAGATTTCATTTGATTTGCAAATGATAAGAATTTACAAAAATTCCTTAATAGTTTCAAAATAACATTTCTTTTCACAATTACAATTAATTATGTTTATGCATATTGTTAGTATATTTGAGTTTAGTATAGAACTGAATAAACCATCATACCACATATAGCACTGTTGGAATTTTTCAACCAGTTTCTGGTGTTACTCATCTTCGTCTAGAGAGACTTCATAACGGAGAAATTAGTGGAAAAAACAATTAATTTAAATAATATAAACTATTTTTTTTCCTTTTTAGAATAGTGTCATAATATTAAAATAAATCTAAGCCACAGTGGAAAATAGGTTAGTAAACCCTGACAAGGACTCCCTAGATCAGTTCCTTTCAAAGATGGGTAACGCCCGAAACCTGTCGGAAAACTCCAACAGCACTATACGATGTATGACAGTTTGTTCTGTTCCTGATACAATTAACTATCTTGAAATTTTAACTTCGCCGATTGGAAACAGAGCAATCAAATGGAACATAATCAGATTTAAAATTCACGAAAAAGCAGTATAATACGTACCTGAGAAGAACAACTACATCTCTCACAGGTAAATATTGATATGCAAACAAATGATGAACTTAATTTATCCCCTTTTAGAGTTTCTCTTAGTTTTAAGTTCAAAGGCAACATCATAAAAGCAATATTATGATTAAATAGTGGAAAATAAAATTTATAACTGATGAAAATTTTTTTAATTTTCTTAACGGCTATTTGTTTGAAAAACTTAATCTAAATGATTTGTAATTAATTTGTCTATCACTTTCGTATAACTTTTACAGAATTACACAAATTTTGGGGTAAAAAAAAACCTAAATAGAACTTTCCAGGTTTTAACTAACAATACCAATTTTGATCGACGTTAGTATAAATGTAGGGAGAATGGACACGTTAAAGAGACAATAAACAGCCAAAAAAGCCGCTTTTATTATTAAAAATATTATACTTTATAATTTTCTGCCTAAACTTAAAGAAAGAATTTGGGATTAATAAAGAGCTTCTATTTAATTTGAATGCTTGCTGTTTTTTCGCTAGTGCGAATGAATACGCAGAAAGATATATTATTTTTATAAATACAGATATACTTAAAAAATAAACTTAGAAATAACCTTAAGCAATTTTTTTTTAAAATTTCAAGTTGAAGTAAACACTACATTCATATATCATACTGAAAAGTTAACTGACTTAATGATCAAACTCTAACTAACACAAGTGACATATTATGCTCAAACCATTTGTTAGGCATTTATTATGGTAATTAGCACTAATTCTGAGTCATTAGAGACTCGGATAATTAATAACTGGTTGTCAGACAGAGGGAAACCATAAATTCTAACTCCCTGTTAACCGAATTCGTTAAGGCCACCAATGACACTTCATCGTTATAGTTAATAACCCTTTGTGAAAGTAACACCCTATTTCTGATTTTGATACCGGAAAAATAATTGTTTTACAGTGCACTTTTGTCGAATACTACTTGTGTGTGTTATTTATAGAGCATTCTTAAACATATATCAGAAATATGTTACCATACAGGTATATCAATACAGTCTGAAAGATTAATTTTTTTTAAAAATAAAATTAAAATAATCAGGTCAAACAAGTATGAAAAGAAGTTATATTCTCTGCAATTTTTAGTGTAATAGTATTATAACAAACAACTGTTTTGGTGATTTAATAAGACCTAAAAGAGATATATTATTATATATTATTATTATTTTATAAATGTAACCATAATTTGCAGTAACTTGCTTCTTGTTAACATTCCCTGTCCTCCTTGAAAACGTTAATTCATTTAATCAACCTAACTGTTTCTACTTTCCGTATATACAAGGGAAAAAAGTTTGAATCTCATTCTTGTCCTGAAGAAGACTATAGAAAACGGTTGAAACATGTGGACAGTAGGATGTATGTTATCTATTGTGGATACAATAACATATAATTTATTGAGAAAGCAAAATATTTTATATGATGCAAGTTTCTGAAAATTATAGTTATATTTATAATAATATATACTTACAAAAAGGACTGCTACCAATGTTTACAAACATATATTATCATATATATATTAAAAAAGAAACATAGAGAAATTAAAAGCACTGACTTACAGTCTCTATTTTTCGGTTTTAACCGTCTTCACGAGAGATAAGAGAGGGAAACTAAGCGCACTGGTTCAGAGACGGTTGGAGACCATGAAATGGTGTAAGATAATATCGAAACACACATAGACTGAAACATAACAAAGACTCACTTTTCAATATTTTGACCATAATGGCGGTCGTCCTCAGGAAAAGAAGTGAATTGACGGAGGGACGACAGTCAACTTTGACTATTATATTTGACTGTCGTCCCTCCGTCAATTCACTTCTTCTCCTGAGGACGACCGCCATTATGGTCGAAATATTGATATTTCCATATTATGGTCGGAAGGATTTGGTGTATGGTAATAAATCAAAACAGGTGGAAATATTGAAAAGTGAGTCTTTGTTATGTTTCAGTCTATGTGTCACAGTTTATTTTTTGTGTTATCTGTCCTGCCCGACCGTTTTTCGTTTATCATGGTATACATATATATATATATATATATATACTCGTGTATATATATATATATATACATATATACATGAATCATAAAACGAATATAAAATGAAAAACTATAGAAAAAAATGCTCTGAGGTCTTTCACTTTATGTCATTGCAGAACAAATAAAGAAAAAGAAAGGAGGTAAGATCAAAGTATACATAGAAGATAGGTTTTGTCATATCTTTGTATAACATCATCCTTCTGTATAACATTTATGTTACCTTCTTTGTTTTTACTTTGTTTGCTCTCTGATGATAAAAAGTGATATGCTTCGATTTATTTCTATTTGTTCCTTTCTTCTTTGGATTTTTTTGTTTTATTGACGTCATCACATGTTTATTGTGATTTTTCTAATCATATTTGTATACACACAAATTGCAGGTGATGGAAAATTCTGAAATTTTTAAGAAACATAAAATTATTATAAGCCTTAGTAAGTTTTATTTGTTTTACAAATATTTACTTTATCACAGGTTATTTAGTAAAAAAAATATTTAATACTACATAATTATTTCTAACGTAGTGCAATCAGCTATTATGTGGTATTTACTGATTGTTGGGTAAAAAACTAATGAAATGGTCTTCACATATAAACATTTAATGGTATAAACAACGCGTTTCGAACACTTTGTTCGTGTTCGAACTACGGCATTAACTATGAGTGCGTGTCTGTGGTACAATTGTACCACAAGGGTGAGTTGTACCACAGACACTCACCCTTAGTTAATGCCTGAGGAAGAACACTACGTGTTCGAAACACGTTGTTTATACCATTACATTTTTATTTGTGGAGAACATTTCATTACCTTTTTACCCTACAATTACATAATTATGTTTCAAACTTGAGATATTTTAAATATTTGTGTTTAAATTTTAATTTACAACGAAGTATGTATAAAACCATGTAGATATTTTGATTTTAAGTTTTTACTGGATTTACAAGTTTTGTAACGTGAGTCAATTTTTGAAGTTATTGGGAAGGTGTCTAAATGTACATAGGTAGATGGGTGAGTGAATATTCATACAAACGTATCATAAGCAGCCTTTACGTTCTACCTTTATCAATTTTTTAACCATATATCTTATCAGTAACTAAGGATATTTCTATATAAAGTAAACCTATATGATTCAAGTAATGATGCTAAAGTGAATGTGCCTGCATATTTATTTTTTGCTTCCGTTTGCTGGTTGTTAGGGATAAAGGATTACACACAGGAGCACTTTGCTTTACTATGGATAGAGCTACGCAAATACGACTAGAGTCGGCTCATATGCTGTCTATTCACCGTCAACCCCACATCACTACACTCTACCTATGGACCGACCCGCTTCTCTAAATATTTGGCTTAACATGATTATTTATTCAGTCCCTCCTGGGATATCCATTTCTCTTGTCAGTCATTGAATAAATATTCATAATCGAGAGACATTTGCAATGTAAAATCGGACAGTCGGGAATTATTTACTTCACATGACACCTATATTACTATTAAAAAAAAAAGTGTTTGTAGTGTTCTGTTAATGTAACTGCATATTTGGCAAATATATTTTTCTTTCCTTCTTTTTTTTAAATAAAATTTATTGCTCTTCAATCCTTTGAATCTCGAAAAAAGTTGTCTACTAATCTATTGTTGATTAAAAAGTTATCATTTTCGTGAATGATCAGAAACAAGAAATTTATTAATATTTCATATAGTATCAAAATATATCATTATAATAATAGTATTCATGTGTCTCTATGTAGATTAAAACCAAAAATTATCTTTGCTAGGGGAATTTAAGGAACATGTTATACAAGTACTGATATGTAAAAGGAAATATCCAAAATCACATTTGAGTGAATGGATATCAAATAAAAAAAAAATTCAAAAACACAAACAGAAATTTTTCTAGATGACATTGTTACATTATAAATAATATACACTCATTGATAAATCTTCAAAATGAAATATGAAGAATGAAGTGATAGATTTAAGATCTCTAAATTATATTTTTTTTGTAAGAATTTGGAGTTTTTGTATACTGTCTGTTAGTCTGCAAGGCATATTGCTTTAGCATTCAGTTAATGCTTTACTTGCAATATGTGAAAATACGGAGCCATGTATTACTCCATAAGGCTTCTGACTGTTCTGATATACGTCATTACGGAGTCATGTATTACTCCGTAAGGCTACTGACGGTCTTGATGTACGTACATCACACACAATTATTTCCCAAATTTTAATAAAGCTAGAACATTTTATTTAATGCACAGTGTCATGTGTACGACTAATTCAGTCCGAAAACACAACTATAATTTACACACATGGCGCACTATCAATTTTTGATAAAATGTAACTATTTTATGTAGGATTTATAATTTGAAGAATGTCCTAATCCCCAAGGTGCTATAATATTGTACTTACTAAATAGCGTGGCTTACAGTTTCAAATCAAATTTAACATCAAAACAAAAATAAACGATTTGGTAGTCATTTATGGTCGGTTTTATAGTCGACATTTCTTTTAATGGTATGTTGACTACGAAATATGGTATGTTATTTATGATGAATCAGTTGCGATAGTATACAATGCCAACGAAATATTGCTGGATTGCTGTTCTAGTTTTAGAAGTGATTTAATGTCTTAAGCAAACTGAAGAGAGTTTAGTTTTTCAGTCAACAATCAAAGTTAAACTTTCTGCTCCCTTCTGATCATTTAGCATTCTATTCTGAAATACCTGGATGAATTTGATTTATTCTGACATGCCAGACAAAGTTTCAAGTTGCAAATACCTGTTTGAAATAGTTTTCAGACTAATCAATACGATTGGATTAGTATTAAAACAAAACAAAATTTTACAAAGTAAACCTTTTTAAAAAAAAAAAATACCTTATTTATGTCTTAAAGCACCAGTTCACTATAAAACTTGAAATTTTATTCAATTAGTTTTTACAAATTTCATACCTTAAATTCATATAAAAAACATGTATATTATTTATACCATAAATTTTCATACCACGTAATTTATGATTCAAGACTGATATCACACTCGTTGAAATGGCTTTGAACGTACCTTCGAACTTTTCTTTTCTTTGAACTTTTCTAATTCTTTGAAGTTATCTTTTACGAGATAAGTTGGATTAATGCAATATTATAAAAATATATATTAAATATATTTTTGTTTTATTTGAATTGAATACATGTGCATACATCTTGAATTGTTTTATGTACCCAATTGTAAGCAAATCAGTATGAAAATTTCAAATCATACCATAAACTGAACCTTCACATAATGAGCTGCTTAAAAGATAAGTATTATCTTTCATGGGTAGGTTTTGTTACATATTTTGAGGTGAGCTCTGATTTAGCATATATTATATGGTATATTTACAGAATTCATGCTTAGACAAGGAGGACTTTGATATAGTCCTCACAAACACATGAGGGCGTCATTGTTAGGAGTGTTGTTACCATAGTACCTCAAGAGAAACGTTTCGTAGAGAGAGAATACAAATGTGGTCTGTGCTAGTTATGAGAACCTCCTAGATCTCTCGTTAGCTAACTGCCACCTGAACTGAACATAAATGTGCTCGATGAGGTGGTACTTAATCGTCCTTTCTCCGAGTTTCCGTCAAGAGCCGAGCTTCCACCAGGCATGTACCAGTTGTCCGGTCCAAACAGCTGAGTTCAAAACACGTTCCCACTAGTAAGGGTTTGCAGTCCCCGGTATGCTAAGCAGGCATCCTCCCGAGAAGTTACTGCTTCTCACGCAAGGACCTACCCAACTTGGTGAGAACCAACAGCCCACTAGGAGTCCAACTTTAGTCGACGAGATTAAGAGAGAACCCCTCCATGGGCCACCACCGACTATAGTACCGACTCTTTTTAAGACTTTTGGATTGAACTTCGGACCAAAGTTCCTATTAAATCTGCTCAGGTATAGGTAAAGTCAGTGGCCTTTGTAGCCGCTACCTCTAACCTGGGTGACTTTTGTCCAAAAGGCTTAGTGGTGGATGTACCTAATACTCGCATGCTCGTCGCAGAGGTGGTAATTGTGTTTACTGCGCAGCCAAGCTAACAGTACAGGGCAGGCCGCTCCAAGCGTGGCTCAGTAGCCCAGCCCACTGGCGGCGGGCTGGCTTAGCCGGGCAGGTTTTCTTCGAAAGGGCTATGGCCCAGCTTGGACCCGTTGGGCGGTACGGGACGGTAGCCTCTTGCTTGCGAGTAGAAAATGTTTTCCAACAGAGTATCTAGACGGTAGCCTTGTGCAGCACCACTTGTGGTGGGTTTTCCAAACTGACACTCAACCTCTATACTGGGAAATATGCGCCCCTCCATCAAAGTCCCCAGCACATAATAAAGGGCAGCAATTTTGGACACAGGTGGTGTTTTATTTGGTAAACTGGATAGCCAGGAGTCTGACACTCCCAATCTGAGAGTGAATCCGAGCGCTCTCAATTGAGGTGCATAAAGCATTTCACCACCGACTCCTTTTTGCCACAAATAAAAAAAAAAAGTCAGTGGTCTTTGTAGCCCCTGGTTGAATAAACTTGTGGATATATATAAGCCAATGCAGCTTGTGGTAGAGCTGCATGGCCACACTAAGCAAACACACAAACACACTCACCTAGATCCCTGATGCCACACTCCTTGACCCCTGATTCAACTTATCATTGCCACTGGTGGCTCTTGGCCAGCAGCCATATCAGAACTTCTTTCAGCAGAATATTTTTAATATTTTATAAATTTTGTTAATAAAATTCATTTAGATATTTTTTAAAGTTTAATAAGTATTTCCTTTACTATTAGATTTAAGACAATAGGTTAATATTTATGTAAATTTATTTTATAATAACATTTTTTTATTATTTATATAATAGAATATTATTGCATATTTTGTTATAGTGTGACACATGTTTTATATTAATAAACTCCAAACCAGCACAGATATTGCTGGATGGAAGAAAAAATACCCACAGAGATACAAAAATACTGATATATAAATAACTGATACCTCATGAAAGTAAATATCGTCAATTGTTTTTTAATGATTAGTTCGTCATACTCATTGTAATATACAACTATGGATGATTATATCAATGGATCTTTGGTCTCTATATTTGTGTAATGGGCATATGAGAGCCTATGCTTAAATGATGTGAGGAAAAACAAGTAGAGGAAGAAGCTCATTTGAGATCAGATACCAGCTCAAACCTCGTCATTATCATCTCACCTTACGTCAGTTTCTTTTCCCTCTTACTTGCCCCCTAACTACTTCTCAACTTAATACTCTTCAACTTATCTCTTCATCGGCCTCTTTCCTGCATTTGCTCCATTATTCAGTAACTTAATAATTAAGACGTTATTAGTTTACACCTGAAGTTAGTCATTTTGCTAAGCATTAACATTCGCGCACTCTTCAATAATGTTATCTTTTCATTTTGATCTGATATCTGTCTATGTATCAAGATGTTTTCTTACTTCTCAACTACATGCTACAAAAATTATATTGTGTGATATCATTAACTTGCTCAACTACATACTTAGGAAGGTAATTAGGTAGTTAAGTTCAATGAAATAGGCCCTATAAATGGTTAATGTAATCAATTTATGAATAACATTGTACACTACACTACCCGTAACCATTTGTGTTACTCAGAAATAATAACAAGAAGTATGGAAACTAATTCACTGAACATTATTGACAGGAATAATGTTAATTGTTGTTCTTGTTATTAAGGAACAGAAACTGATTCTTATATAGCCCAAGCTTTTGATGTACTATTCTTAACATAATTCACGATATATACTAAGAATATATATTTAGAAAAATAAAACTCATTTAAAAGTAAAAAAAGATCATTAATTTTATCATATAAATAAATAAAATATCAATTTAAGTTATGTAATATTTATTGTGAAATATATTTAAAACAAACAAAACTTGTAAATTGAAATATGCAATTTATTTACCTAACATAAAATGACATTAATGAATGTGTCTTTAATAATATTACCTTAGAACATGCGTATTTTATTAGACAGTTGGGTTCAAGTTTGTTTCCAAAATTATTCATTTTTAACTTCTAATGCAGTAGTTTATTATATTTGTTACATTTATTTATAATACATTTGCGCTACTATCATCAGAGAGCACGCAAGCCTCTGGGCTATTCTCGCACCATGTCTTTATTTTATTACCATTGCTTATATTTCGCAAAATTTTAATTTTGAATTTTTTAATTTGAATTTTTTTTTAATTATTTTTGCACTACTGTCATCGGCGAGCACTTGCTACCCTGGCTCAAATTTTGGGAATATAGTGATAATTTTCTTTTTTATTTAACATTATTCAGGTAAAAAAATATATATTTAATTTCAGGTCTCTATCTTTACGGGAAATAGGCGAACAAATAAACAAACTCACGAACTTTATCTATAGAGATAGTAAGAAACTCAAACTAAATTAAAAAAAAATATATAATTCTACTGTACTAGTTATTATGTACTCAATTTTTATTGCATCCATGACGTAAAAACAATTTCATGTAATGATAATTTAGCAAAATTAATCTTACAGACATTGTGATTTTTTTTAAGTCCTGAAAAATTATGCTTTGTTAATTTAATATTCCTTGAATTAATTTATTTTATGTTTTGTTTGATGGTAAATTATATACAGTTCTCTATGTTTGAGGAATAACTGGTTTGAATATTTGAAGAGACTACCAGAGTTTTGTTCGTTGGTTATGCATGGAAGCCATTTCACCACAGGTGACTAACGTTGAAACAATGTTCTGCCGGTTTACTGAGTCGCAAACTCCTCTAGCAGTCCCTTGTACTATATCTAACAGAAATATATTAACCCAGGTGAAACTTATTCGAAAAATTAATACATGCTTTAAATCAATTCCTGGAAAGTTGTTATAGCTGATGTACACCGTTATTCAATGATATAGTAAAAATTTAATAACCAGCTGGAAGGAAAACGTGCATTATCACTTTAACTAGTAATTACTGAATAATGTTAATTACTAACAATTTTTCAATATTTTGAATATTTTGTTGAAAAAAAACAGCATTTGTTTATTAATTTAAAAACAACAAAGTATAGTGTGCACCGTAAAAAAATCATTCTGATTCTTGACGAATAAACGTATTTAGGTACATGTGTGTGCTGGTTACCTCACTTTGTTTGATTTTCAGATTTTTACTGCCCTATTCTTCTTCAGTTCTCTTAAATCAATTTTGAAATTTTCTTTAACAACTCTCTGGTGTGTATAGCTGGATTAATAGTTAAGTAATCAAAATATATAGACTGGCCACAGATCAAAAACTGTGTTGAATCAAATAGAAAATATTTATAAAAAAAAAATAAAAATAAAAATAAAGCCATTATGGTGTAGTTAAGCTTTAATATTGCATCATGGGAGGACTAATTTCGGCCTATTGGTGTTTTCAAAACTAATTTCTTTCCCTTCAACTTCTAATACTAAAGTCCTGAAATTTGACTCAAATTATGGTACAATATTACCATTTACTTTTAATGAATTATTAATGGAAACGGTAATTTTAGTCACTGGTAATAGACACTGTTAATAATTTCTATAGAAATAGGAAAGAAAGTTAAAGTTTATTAAAACCATGTTTTCTACTTAATATTTTCTGAAGTCGTTAGAAATTTATTTGTTGATGACTGATATTAAATTTGAAAGTGTATAGCCAAATAGAGTTGTTTGTTTGTTTTCGAACGCCCACACTTATAAGGTATTCCAGGAACGCCCACACTTATAAGGTATTCCAGGAACGATAATTGCGGTTTATTTATTATTTGGCACCCATTTTCGTAATGGGCAAGCCACATTACCTTGTTAATTTTCCATTAATAGTTCTAAATTTTTCCTAACTTAAGTTTATTTAAAGTAAGGGATCATTAACGAGTGCCTGAGATCGTATACGCTCGGGACGGACGGTTTTAACGTTCTCTCTGATGGACGAAGTGCTTAGATTCTTTCACCTTAGATTTCTTCCACCAAACTCTAGACATACAAGTTTAGAAGCGAGTACGTTAACGACTGAGCTAACCTAGCCTCCTTATAGCCAAATAAGAAAATGATAAATCATTAGTTGTGCAATCCGTAATTGGGTGGTATTTACTCATTCCTGTTATTATAAACCTGTTATTTACTTATTCCTGTTATTATAAACCTGTTATTTACTCCTTCCTGTTATTATAAACATGTTATTTACTTATTCCTGTTATTATAAACCTGTTATTTACTCATTCCTGTTATTATAAACCTGTTATTTACTTTTTCCTGGTATTATAGTGTCTTCCTGATGATGGACAAAAAGTATTTGAAACGCGTTGAATAAAACTTCATTTGTGTGGAGACTTTTGTTTACCTCAGAATGAGGAAAATGATAGCGTATGTTCAATATTTAACTGCAGTAGAGGACGTGAAACAATTTCACTGCCATTAAAATGGCTCTTTTTTTATATAAATAAAGCCTTTCAAATATGACATTACATTTGAAATGTATTTTTGACATGTAAGCATAGAAATCTTTGATCAACTCCTTGATCTACACTATTTATATGAATATATTAAGATTGAACAAGGTATGTGGTTGTGTCAATTTCTGACATAATCTGGTACTACTTATTAAAGATAATTGTTTATTCTTTAAAACCAAATTGTGATCAATTGGCATAACTTAACATAACATGATTATTATAAAGATAGCAGGGTTTTATAAAGATTCAATACTTTCTATGATTTCAATTATTGTTATTTATGTGTCAATGTAAGATTACCATCGCTAAAACTGAACCATTACCCAAAACCATAGAACTTGCACGAATATCATGTAACGAAACAACAAATTGCACGTAACTTATAACAAAAAAAAAAAAAAAAAAAAAAGTAACCGAAAAGAGCTCATTCATTCCTTATTTAGATCCGGATTTTGAAAACGAGAGTTCTAAGCTGTTCCATTAAAGACTCCCTTGAAATTCTCCATTTCCTCTTGTAAAAGGAAATAAAGAATTGTTTCATTCGAAAAAAAGTCCTAATGACATCCAGGATGATGACAAATTATTAAAATTAAACAGGAATGATGAAAAAATGTTTTAAATTCATAATATTTTAGACAAATTCTTGTATATTGAAATAAATATTAAAAAGAAAAAATATAATTTACAATTTGTAAATATTTATGAAATAAATTAATATTCTTAGTATTGGAATGAAAGAAAATTTCAGTTTTAGAAAAAAAAATGAATACTAAAATATATTGTCTAACATAATATCAGACCATTGTTGACGACTAACAAAGATGTGTAAGACAACTCTCTGAAATGTGTTATTAACCTAACTATTACACGGAATAGGGGTTGCAATGTAACTGGTGTGATATGAATTAGAAGAGTGAGGGATATTCTGATACAGATAGCTGATTGATAGCTGATTATATTACCAATATATTTCATATAATTCTCGTTTGAAACAATATCAAAATATAATAAACAATTAGTAAATGTATCAATAAATAAACTATAAAATTTCCAAACATGTAGTACTTAAAATTTATTTCTTTAGATAAATAAAAATATAAATGGATAGGTTTTTAGTTTACTGGAAATATTGAAAAACTATTAATTTTGTACTAAGGTGATGCATAAGAAATAAAATTTATGGGTATTTATTTGGTATGCCATTGACTAATTATTAGTAAAGGCACATAAAATAATATAAATAGTTATACTATTTCTTTAATTACTGACGTAAATAAACAATGTCATATTACATAAATACATCATTAATACGGCAAACCTTCATACCTCGTACGATTATCTTATAGTCGTTGGAGCGCTTTCGGACTTTGTCCATCTTCAATCGCAACTAACCTAATGTAGTAGGTTAGTACGACTAACATCATCGTACAAGGTATGACAATTTGCCGTATTAATAATATAAATCATACTAACCTCAGTGGTAATAATAATATGCATGTATTTATATAAATACAACGATAAATTGAAATCTGATCTTAAAAGCCAATGGAAAAATAAAAAAATAGAATTTGATTGCATAGAAGGCATAATCTAATACAAAAACGTGAGAATTATTTTTCAAAGAACGGGCGATATGCTTAGAAATTTCCTTATAAAGTAGATATATGTTTCTGTGACGTAAAATAGTTGTTCCTATTGACAAAATTCTGAATGGAGCTGCCAGGAGGAGGGCGTGGCCTGATGTAGTCTGGTCAGGACATGGTGCATGACTTTCCACTTTTAAATTTATTTGTTTTGGAGAGAGAAAGAGTGAGGAAGAGAGAGAGAGAAAAAAAAATTGACAGAGACAAAATGATAACAACAGAGTGAAAAAGAATATTTGTATTAGAGGAAAATACAGTGCAGGATGTTTGATGACAGAAGGCCTCAGAGAGCAGAGCCATTACAAGATATAGTTGCTATTGGTGCATAATTAAATATAAATAGCTGTCAACCAAATATGTTCGGTCATTTTAAAATCTCTTTAAGACAGCATTGTTGGATAAAACTGTCAAACCTTTGGTGGTCATGATTCATAAAATGGCTGTCAAAAGTAAAGAGAGTCGACAAAATTTATTTTTATACCATAGCAATATCTATGAACCAATTAGATCAGTATATCTATTATCAATTATCAATATTTCCTCGCATGACGTCTTGAATGTGTTAGACTCAGTTAGTATAAACACTGTATTATAGATCATTGTTTAAGCAACTCTCCTTTATTTGAATATTGCATAGTTTGTGTTCTGTCTTTATTGCTCAAAATATAGAGCTCGGATTATCCATTGAGTACCATCCTGTTAGTCATATATGTAATAATATCTACTCAATTTTTAGTGTAACATGTTTTGACTCTACTATACGATCTCGTAATTTAATAAAAAAAATTGTGAAAGATTATTCTGATTAGCCAGTACTTTAATGATATGTTTGGTTTTTTTTTTTGTCGTAGGATGTGGAAAAATCTGTTCATCAGATCCTTTAGCAAGACGTCTTGCTGGGGTTGGGGGTCCTGACCCACTAAAAAAACCACATCCTATTTCCTGGCAATACCCGACACGGAAACCGTTTGCACATTACTTCATGCCGGTGCCTCAGTCCTCCTGAATAGGATTCACCTTCTTGTCCCTATTCGTTCACCTATGAATTATCATTGCCCTTGCCTCACACCACTTTCATACTTCTTATGACGGAGAACTGCCTCTACAAAGTTTGCAGCTTTTGACCAGTTATCTTCATTTTGGAGCATCTTTCGAACTATGGTCTCTGGAGTGACCTCACCCAGTGATGCTATTAATGATATGTTAATTGCATTATTTGTTGGAGCATTGTCAACAGCTCATAAATAACGAAAATATTAATGATATTTTATTTAATTTTTTTTTTAATAATTAGAAATCGTGGCCCTTTTAGTATATATGATATATCAGCCATAATAATGAAAGATTATGAGACTAGATCTTAGAATTTATTCCTAAACTTACAAAATTATAAATAAGCTTTCTATGAACCTGAGACATGTAAAAGAAATAACACATGATGTCAGATGGAAACAACAAAAAAAAAACTGGAAATTTCATTTTATTAATAACATATAAAAATTCAGACTTACTGTATGTAAAAGTATTTGAGGAGATAAAAATAATTATGTTGAAAACCAGCTTGTTTTTTTGTTTTGTTTTTTTTTTAATATAATAAAGTTGAGTGTAGAACACTCCAGATTTTTTATATTGAGTTATTCTTTCATTTAATTTATAATCAATAAAAGAAAGTTGAAAAAAAAGAACTACATTAGTTTGAGAGAAATAACTTATTGTTATTGTTTTTGTTTGAAGTTATAATGTTTGTTCGTATTTAACATGGACAAAAATTTTACTCAAAAGACCTTAGTCCTTTTTGAAATTTATCACAGTAATTAAAAAGTTACATTTAGTATTTTATGAGTTTGTCGTGAAATATTTGCAGACTATTGTTTTTATATAATTTTTTTTTAAATGTATATATTAAAATATTATTAAGTTTAGACATAAAAACTGGTAGTAGTGGTAGCATAACTTTAATAACCGATCTAAATTTACTGTGAATTATGTAGTTTTTCATATTTAATAGTAATAGTTTAATATATAATCTTTTAAATCTGGCTAGTTATGTAATTTACAGTCTAGTGGAGAAATGAAATGAAAATGTGCTTATTGAATCGGGTAACATTTGAAATTTAAATAATAATTGAAAATCACCAATATTTTGAATAAGTTAGTTAATCTAATTGTTTATTTAAAATATAATCAAGCTGAAGATTTTTTAAGTTTAAACAAAATTTTTTGTCCCACATTTGGTAAAATAAAAGAAAAAAATTAGTCACTTCATTTGAACAATTTTTATTCGGACTTAGAAGTGATTTATAGCCGTTTCTCTCCCCAACTAAAAAAAGAAAAAAAAAAGAAATCCTCTCTTCCAGTTTATTCGAAATCCAAATGAACTGAGCAGAATAGAATTATTTAATTAAGTAGTACAGAGTAGAATGTAGGATTAGGCAGGGGTTGGTTTTCAGAAATCTAGAAGGGTACAATCATTTCCAAATCTAAATTATCCAATTATCTTAGCCATTTCCACACATGCCATTATTCCTTTTCACCTTCTTCTATTTCCACGAGCGGATTAATATTTGCATATTCGTTTATTATTCAATTTAACCGTTCTCTGCTTTTAGGAAATATTTGATTTAAATTATTATTTTGTTTAATTATTATCCCTTCAAGTTTATAATTGCTTTTTTTTTGTCTCACCATTTTCAAACCAGATGCTATATTTAAAAGAAGTTGAAGAGAAATAATTGAAAAGAATTGTGACAGGCTGAATGAATCTCTCAATTCTCCAGTGTTGTCAATAGTGCTCACCAAATAATGCTATTAGTTCGATTATAATAAAAGATTACAAATTAAGAAAACCACTCACATACAGTGTTTAATTCTCGGCTTCAAACGTCATCAGGTGTATAAAAAGGAAAGAGACAAAAAGTAAGACATAAAAATGGTTGGAAACCAGCATATACGCGTATGTGTGTGAATAGTCATATACTTGCAGCTGAATCAGGTGTGTTTCACCTACTCTTTAGTCTTTTCAAGACGTCTGGAGCGGAAACTGCAGACTTTAAGGGCATTTTTTTCCTTTTTATTTGTATTTTTCCACAGATATTCAACTATTTGCATACCAACTTTTCCCGATTCGTCTGCGTATTTAGTGTCATGACAGATTTAGTTTTATAACAATTCTTATAGAAGGAAAATTTCTATTATTTTTTTATATAATTCCCTCAAAAGCATAGTAAATAAGGAACATATAATTTAAGACGCAGCATTTTAATCATGGAACAAAAATAAGCCCTGAACGTGCATATAATTAAACAGTTATTAAACAAAATGTAAACAGACACATAAATATTATATTAATTTTGGAAGTATATAGAAACCACGAATTCCTTCAAATATTGTTGATTGTTTTCCATCACCCACACTTATAAGGCTTTCACTGTTTAGTGCTGTTCTAGAGGCGGAAATTGTTGTTCATTTATGGTTTGGTACCCATTTTAATAATGGGTATGCCTCATTACCTACTGGTTCAACATTCGTAGTCCTCAATTTGGATTATCACAAGTGTATTTAAAGTAGGGATCTTTAACGAGTACATGACAAAGTACAGACTCCGTAATTGACGGTTTAACGTCATCACCGAGAGACGACGTGCTCAGTTTTATTCACCTCCCACGTAAATAAATTGATAGCTAGGTGGGTATCGAACCCCTGACCTAAGAGTTCAAAGGTAAGTAGGTTAACCATTGAATATGCCCCTGTTCATTTAAAAGTATGCTTGGATTATCATCTAGAAAAATAATTGGAAATAGTCTTGACCGAACAGTTAAGTTAGCATATTTTTCATATATTTAGACCATAGAATTTGTTACCAAAATCCGAAACTAATTTTTTTTACTGTCTTACTACTTTCTGGATTTGATAATGCATTTATTTGTATGGGTTCTTATTTTTTTCCTGGTCACATTTTATTTGCATTTGACATAAGCAGTGCATTAGATGTTTTCATGCCAATGGTTTAACTTTATTGTAGCCAAAAAGATTAGAGTACATTTTGAAATATTTTTCAGCATTTGACATAAATAGAAGTTGTTTTCATTTATTCAACAAAGAATTTTACACTATATTGTTTAATTTTTGTTTCTAGATTCTATACTTGTTTAAATTGTTTAAATCTTAACAAAAATATAATATCCAGGTTTATTAATGACTTTACATTTCAGTACATCATGATGAAGAGGTTTTTCGATTCTACTCGTATTTCTGTCTTGATTACACACTGTAAACTCCAATAATTATTTTGTTCTGAGAAAAAAAAAGTCGCTTTTTTTTGAGAAATATCATGAGGGGTTCATTAAAAACCATTTCAAGGGTTGTTCAAGAAAGGAGTGCAAGTAATGAAGGCTTGAGTTTGGCTGACTCTTCACAAAGCCATCATTAACTATTTCGAATAAAGACTGCCAGAATTAAATGTTAATCCTCGCTCCTTTTCTTTTTCAATTTAATACCATTTTTTCTTTTTAACTGAAAAGTGTTTCAACGTAGAAATAAACAATTATTAGTCCAAAATCCTAAATTCATATTTACATTTTTAAGTTATAATTGAGTTATAACTAACAAAAATTAATATACATATTACAGCTTTTTCAAACAATTTGTCTATAAATAAACATAACAAAAGAATTTTTTTTAAACTGGTTTAAAAAATTAGTAAACGGATAGAGCTTTATCAATGTTTATATTAATGACTAAATCATTACGTTATAGTGTAGTATGTACTAATATTGGGTGATTTCAAAAATTATGTCTCTACCAAAAAAAAAACTTTAATATGAGAACTAACCACGTTTTAAGCACTTAATGTTCTTCTTCAGGTATACATAAAAAAATACACATATATTGTATTCAATTTAAATAATTCACTTTGATGTTCTTAAAGCTCACAATATGTATATTGTTTTGGATATAAACCTGAAAAAGGACCCTAATTGTTCGAAACGCGTTGTTAGTTTTCATATTAAACTTTTTTGTGTGAAGACGTAATTTTTCAAATTGCTCAATGTAAAATTTTTGTTGTAGTTGATAACATTCGAGCATATTTTAAATATTGTTTAGCATTTAAGTTCAATATAAAGTTGTTTTCATTTCTTTAAAGGATAACTTTCCTCCTTATTGCTTAGAAACCTCATTCACATATTTTTTTCTTATTTACTTAATTAAATATTAACAACACTATTTTTAGTAATGTGAAAGCAAAAGTAATGTTTAAACTAAGCAAAATTTTAATCCAGAAATGAAACTATAATTTGTGGACCAAGTAAGCCTCTTCAAAGAATCACAAATATAAGGTTTCAGGAAGTTTTCATTTGGTTTTACAAGGAACGGTTATGAGATTTTTTTTAAAAGTGTACTATGTAAGAAAAAGTAAAAATATTGGCCTCAACAGGACAAACAATGCATGCTAAAACAAATAAGAGAACCTAGCTTCTGCTTAATTTATGTCGATTCTTATTATTTATATTTAAAAAATAAGGCACCTTAAACTCCCATGATTTGGGAAAAAAGACTAAGATTTTTCAACCGTAACAAGCGGTCTTCGTCAGATTCAAAAACCCAACTGTTTATATTATATATATATATATATATTATTGCCGGTAAATAATGTCTTATTGAATTCATTCGTATGTAATTTTTTTGCAGTTTCCTTTTAGTGAAAAAAAAGAGATTTAATAGCATAAGGTGTATTTCACTCTTATTGTAAGAGAACTGAATGAAATGTTTAACTTGTCAGCTAAATCAACTTGGTAGAATTAAAGTCTTAAGAAGTAACGTTTAAAGATAAATAGCGACTTAGTGGCCAGCCAACAGATACACGGCAAGCAATAAAGGTGCAGTAATTCCGTCCCCAACTGCGTCACACAAAAACAACCCTTGACTGTCTTCAACTGTCCCTAATCCAAACTATCTCAAGACTTAATTTATTTTTTCGATTTCATGAGCCCACCAGTCAAGAGGACAAATTTGCGCTATATCTTTATTTAGTATTCTCCATAGAGCATAAAATACTTTCTAAAAAAGATCATTGTGTTTAACCAATATGATATTGTTATTACTGTTGGCTACTGAAAGGAAGTTAATAATAATCAAAAAAAAATTCATAAGCTTACTTAGTAAATTCCCGTTCTCACCTGACCAGTTTCTATTTTTTTTTTCTTCTGTAGGAATAAATACTCTTTTTAAAAATAGTGGCAGAGATTGATAAACTGCTTAATCAGTCTTCAAAGAAAAGAAATTGACAGGAAATGAGGTTATATTCTTATTTACTTATCTACGTTACGATTTACCTATTTACATAGCATTGATACAGCGTTTAGACCATTGGATTGAATTTAAGAAAAAAAAAACTGTAACAGTTTTGCTAATTTTCTGTAAAATATTGACAGAAATATTTTATATTTATATAATAAGTAATTTTGGTTAGGAAATATCATTCCCAACAACATTATTGAAAGGGAGGAAGGTGCAAAAATATATTTAATTTCTACCCTACCTATGTCAAGACTTGCTGAACTTTCTGCATCTGCGTATATGAAATGTATTTCACTTACTGTAATACGTCGTATGCCAGTTTAGTTTCTACAACATTGAACCTTATTGGGTGAGCATTCACAACATCAGCTGTAATGACTGATTATAGTCTCAAATTTGTAATCAGATATTTGCTTCCAAACTTCACACACTCACATTAACACCAAGAGCTACAGAAGTAAAACATATTCTCCTTCTTTATTCCAGATTAGCTACAAGACTCAATCGTATTATTGAAGACATCCATTGATGATTATTAATTGTGTTGTTAACCATCTTTATCTTATTATTTCATTATTATCAAATAATTTTATTTATGAATAATAATATTTCATAATTTATGATTTACTCTTTTTTCTCTCTTTTTTTGAACTCACAATTTTCTTCTCTTCACTATGCCCATTCTTGGTACAAAATCGCTAATCAGTCTAATGGACCAACTACGTGTCACGAGGTAACCTAGGAGATCACTTCTTTCTTGATGTCAACGGTTGTCAAAATATTGATGAATCAGTTTTGTCAGTCCTTATTATCCGTTATTATTTAATTATTTAATTTTTATTTTAATATTATTTTTTGTATTCCCAGTTTTATTTTATCATAACGTAGTTCGTACTTTTATTTTTTTATCAATTCCTCTGTTTATGTCCAATTTTTTTCTATTGTGTATTTATTTTTTCATATTTCTTAATTATATTCAATTATTAACTCATTCCTGTCTACCTTATTCTCTGTGACCTGTCGCGCATGTGGCAACATTGTTGATCTCCAACCGTCTCTGGACTAGAGCGCTTGGTTTCCTTCTTATATCTCTCGTGAAGTCTGTTCAAAGCAAAAATTAGAGACTTTAAGTGGGTGATTTTAATGTTGCTATATTTTTATGTACATTAAACTATATTATATACGTTTTACTGTAAACTATAGATACAGAGTAAAGGGATGAACACATTTACAGTCTTAGGAAAACGATCCACAAAGGGCAACTAACGTTATTATATTTAAACAAAACTAAAGTTTATCGGGACTCGGTCAGTTTTTCAGGTTAAAACAAAACTCTCATTGCCAACGTTTCAGTTCTTATTTAAAACCTTTTTCATAGGCAAAAGTATAAATTTTGAAACAGAAAAACTAAATATTATATTACAAATTATTTTACAAAGAAAAATAATATGTGAATTTTAACAACAACTGTAGTCTGAATGAACACGTGATACTGAACTGTTTTCTGTTTCAAAATTTATACTTCTGCTTATGAAAAAGGTTTTAAATAAAAATCGAAACGTTGGTAATGTGAGTTTAATTTGAACCTGAAGAACTGACCGAGTCTCGATAAACTTTAGTTTTGTTTCTATTCCACTGTCGATATTTTTATCAATATGTTATTATATTTATTTACAATTAAAAGAAACGGTCCAGCGGACTTTTTTAAATAAAATAAATTCAAAACGAAGGAAACACACAGAAAGACACAGACATAACTCACATCGATATTTCGACCATCGTCGTCATCAGGAGGTGTGAAGAGCGAAGAGCAAAGAGTCTCGCAGGAAGGCAGGGCAGCGACTAAACTCCTAAACTTAATAATAAATGACGACTAAACTTATTATATTTATTTATATATACAGACTATTTCTCTCTGATTAACCCTATTTTAATTTCAACTGAAGTTAAAAATGATTATGTGTAGCAGTAATGTGAAATGTTATTAGTAAGAGTTATTGGTTTACATCGTTTGAAGGGTTTCTGTTTCTACCTCACTCACCACCCACTGAACTAAAGCTTCCTGGAAACAAAGCCAAGCTTCATATTGTTTGCAAGTAAAGGAGATTGCTTTCAAGGACTTGCAGGTGGCTTTTACAACCTACGCTCTTGTTAAGTCCGAACAAGGAAAACATGACTTCATCTCTTTAATCTTCTTGAATATTGCATCAGTGCTATTAATATACTTTAATTATTTGATCAGATCACTTTTGTCATTAATACTGGACGCTAAATTATTAATATTGTGCTTTTGTCAGCATGTTAGTGGGGGAATTGCATGTCACTATTAGTTTGGCAACAGATGTCCACGTATCTGATAACTTCTTTTTATTAAAAAAAATCATGAAGGTTTAATCTACATACCTAAAGCAAAATGCTGTCACAAATTATTACTGAACCATCTTGATTTTCAATAACAGGTTAAGCTGCTGTAGTCGTTCTATGATAGAGCACACATAGTCAAAAAATTAGCCCTTTTTGATACTACAAATAAAAATTCAGCATTGGGAGTCCAGTGCATTTAAATAGGTATATTTAACGAGCATGTGATATTATATAGGCTCTATACAGACAGTTTAACGTCCTCTATAAGAGATGACACGATTAGACTCTTTCAGCTTACGTGTGAATAAATAGAAAGCCAGAGTAGGTATCGAACCCCCGATTCACCAGCCCCAAACACATAACTTAGGAAGCCTTTGAGTTTCCTAATTCTTGAATATCCTGAAGCAAATTGATTTATAATCTCAGAAATCTACAATAAATTAAGTACCATCATTACTAGTAATTATATTTACTATTTAATTACGTTTTTATTTATCGAAAAATTTGATTTTAATTCCTACTATATTTTTTAATCAAGTTAAATTGTTAGGTTGAGCTTTTCTAAAACAATTCTATTCCGTTATATAGTTGTGTTAATTTAAAAACTAAAACAAACAAAATTCATTACAGTAACAAACCTGAGTTATTACTGTAACAATCAAAATTTGTTTGATTTTTGTCATCAGTCAATCCATTAGTGCCGAGTAGTGTAACATATTGCTTTAACTTTCTAATTATTGCCTTATAATCTTCCTTAGCTATTTTTCATTTTTCAATTACTTAAATTATTTCAAAGGTCTTAGCATGCTAGTTGCGTTTATTGGAAATAGTTTAATGCAGTTTGCTACTTAGTACTTTGTAATTAAATAAGAAAAGCTCTATTATTGTTATTGTTGAGAATTAATTTTTAAACATCTCAACGGTGCCCCTTCCATCCATCTTTTTCGCTATATGTGAGAACTTCCTTTAAACCCTGAATCCTATATGAATAAAAATATTGCCTTTCCATTATTTATCCAACAAATATATCCGCTAACTACAGTGCACGTCACAAAATACCAGCTCCAGACCAGACGCCCTCTACTGCATGATTACTGTGATACACTAACTTGGATAGTCAGTAATTCATATTTGATATTAAGTTAGGATACTAAATGTGAGTAAAAAAATAAAAAAATAATCTCGGTAAATGTAAAAAGGAAGTGGATCTTTCAGCAAATCATCTTGTTTGCGTCAGAGTCCTACCTAAATTCAGTACTTTTGGTTAGAAATCAATTGTTGTAGAAAAAGTATCTCAGAGCACTTTTATATTTTTTACTGGGCTTTATATATATATATATATATATAATATATATATATATATATATATATATAGTTCAATATAGACAAAGAAACATAGAGAAATCAAAAGAACACACTTACAGTCTCTAATTTTTGGTTTAAACTGTCTTTAGGAGAGATAAGAGAGGAAACCAAGCGCATTGCTTCAGGGAAGGTTGGGATGTTCTCTGAACCAGTGCGCCTGGTTTCCCTCCCTTATCTCTCTTGAAGTCGGATCAAACCAAAAATTAAATACTGTTAGTGTGCTCTTTTGATTTCTCTATATTTCTTTTTGTTTATTTAAACTATATTTGTCCGTTTCGGATTGTATTTCCAACGGAAAAGTATATATATATATATATAAATTAATAATCAACAAAAACTCTTGATATAAGATATAAATATATATTATGTTATATCTATATAAAGTTATACATGCTTTAATATATAGGAAAGAAACATAGGAAGTCACTACAGAATCTCACTTCGACATTTCGACATCCGTCGTCATCAGGATGAAAAGTACGAAGAACTGGCATTGAGAAGCAAACCTCGTCTCCGCTATATAATATATATATATATATAAAACAATAAAACGAAAACATAAAAGAAAGAACTGTCACTCACGATTCTCGATAATATTGGCTGTCTTGCCATTTTTAAGGAAAAAATGGCATTTTCATTGGGGAAAAAGGAAAAGGAACGCAGCAGCGGAGATGTGAATAGTTCCACCGACTCATATATCTATATATATATAAAATTAAGCAGCAGCTTCTGCATTGACCAATTTCTTGTTGACACTCTCTAGTTTTCGTATCACTTTGCGGTGAGACTCTGGTAGCTTTCAAAGAATGTTAGCGAAAGACATTAACACACACAATAATAACACCTTCTTTGGAAGCTACCAGAGTCTCACCGCAAAGTGATACGAAAACTAGAGAGTGTCAACAAGAATTTGGTCAATGCAGAAGCTGCTGCTTATTTTAATAACATATGCTTAAGGGAAGTCCTGCTGCCATTGTACACAAATATATAAAAATATATATATATATGAATATATATGATATTGATTATATATATATATATATATATATATATATATATATATATTCGGTATGAAAAGTTATAGTGTCACATGGAATACAAATATTCAGATCCCTTAAGGTTTCTAAATACCGTTGGTGGTCAGAATGATTTTAGTACAAAAGAAATATCTTGTTTTTTTTTTGTAATTGATACAAAAAACATAAGAAGTTTATTCTCTAAATTTATCTTTTACCTTACAACTAAGCAAATATTTTTAATCTTATTAATTATATACTCAGTAGATTTGAAATAAAATAAAAGATTTTGTAAATGGTTTTGATAATAATAATTGAAGTTTGAAATGGCCGATTCAAAAGTACTAAAAGAGAAACATAAATCAGTTCAGATGAGGTATCCCGTACGTAATTAAATGGGCCATTCATCAAGCAGCCAGATAGTCCTGCTTATAGCAACCTCGATAAATAAACTACCAAGCGCCTCGTCTCCATATTAACCTCGAAACAGGGAACAACAGTTTTAAAACAGCATGTGATGTCATTTTCAGGTATCTTGTTCAAATCAAAATACTATAAACAATTTAAAATTCCTATTACATAAGAACTTACAAGTCAACCGTAAAACTATATATAGTACTGTAATAAGTAGCATTCTTGAAACAATAGCTGTAATACATACATTTGTAAACTTAGTGCGTAAAACATCAACAGCTATTTGTAAAAATGTCGGAGTAATTATGTACTTCATCACTATTTCCATCGTGAATTACAAACATGATCTAAAAAGTTATAATTTGTCATTATTTGCTTCATCTCTGCAGCCATGTCTACATGTTATATAACTAATTTTTATAATTTGAATTCAATCAAGTCAGTACTGTATATTAATCTACCTTGTTAACGATGACTGCCGACTTCAGGGTGTGAACTTTCTTAGTGCTTCACTGACACTACAAAAATCCTCATTATGATTTTATACGATCTTAAGATCAAAAAACTGTATTGCGTTGCTGATAAAATAATAAATTATATCTTTTGATTTAAGTCTGTATCTGTATAGTATTTAATTATACTTCTATTTTTATACACAATTTATGTAATATATATATATATATAAAGATTTCACATAAACACGTGAAATAACAATCAATGGTCAAACCACAATAAGAAAATAACTGAAAATAAGAAAATAGTTGGGTTTTTGACTCTGACGAAGACCGCTTGTGTTACGGTTGAAAGATCTTAGTCTTCCTTTCCCATTTTCTTATTGTGGGTTGATCATTGATATATATATATATTTATGTGTGTGTGTGTGTGTGTGTGTGTATGTGTGTGTGTGTGTGTGTGTGTGTGTGTGTGTGTGTATGTATGTATGTGTGTGTGTGTGTGTGTGTGTGTGTGTGTGTGTGTGTGTGTGTGTATGTGTGTGTGTGTGTGTGTTTATGTGTTTCATTGAAAAGTCAAAACTAGTTAAGAAAAAGAATTTAGGTTGTGTTACACCAAATATAAAGTTTGAATGTTAGCAAGAAGTGTCGTGGGTAGAAGAAGAAGAAAATTTCCGAGAGATATGACGTTCATTTGAATGAAGTATGTTCCAAATAAAAACTGTTCCCCAAAACGATTTAAATAAATGTCCACGCAGAATATATGAAATTTATACAAAATGCGTCTAATAAATTTAATTAATCTAGTCAGTAATTAATTGAAATATTGCAAAATTAAATTTTAATTTTTTCTGTTTTATTTATATCTTACATGAAAGAGTTACAATAAGAAAAACATAAGAAATGGCACAGAAACAAACTAATATCTACTTACTTTAATATGAGCAAGATAATGTTTGATATTATAAGAAATTTAAACTATGTTAATTAGGAGTTCTAGAGAGGACTTGAGGATGATGGTAAGACAGGACACAAATTGAATTGGATGGCAGAGATGTTTTGAAGGTCTGACAGCTAGGACTAGATTACTGTCAGAGACATAGTCTTCGTAATGCTGGCTCATATGCAAATCAATGCTCATTTGCCGAATATACATGCTGTTTCAATTATACAAGTTCAACATGGACGAAACAGTTAAAGTGGCGTTGATGGATGAAATATAATGATAAGTTAACAGCTCCATTGTTATTTCTGAATTACAACAGAACATGTTAATATTTTACGACCGGTTAGTAAAAGTAATCTTGCTCATATACCAAAACACTAATAAATATATTACAACGCCATAAGGTAAACATACTGTATTAAAAATGCAAAAATAGTCTAAAATAAAAAAATAGTTGATACAACTGTTCCATTTATCTTACCAAATAAACTTTGTTATTGATAATATCATTATTTTTGTATCAATATCGTTGGAAAATAAAAAAGTCTGACTAAGAAGTCACTAGACGACACTTAAATAGGATAATGATATTCTGCAGTATTCCTCTTTTTTGAATGATTCTGTACCAATATAGTTTAATAATTTGCTATCCAAAGAAGATAAATAAATGTTTAATGTCGTACCATTATACAAATTATTCCAGAAAGTATAAGAATAATTCATATTTTGTTTTCGTTTTAATGTTTTATTGAGTGCACAACTCAACAGATCGCAATAATGATTGCATTGTCCAAAATCATTAATTATTCAAAATGTATAATATGTATTTATTCTTAATTTTTGTGAATTCAGAATGTATATGTATTCACAAAAATACATGTTATTACTCTAGTAATATATTTATTAACATGAAACATATACCTAAGCTTATTGTAATTATACATCGTGAGTGACAAAAAATATTGATATTTTATTGTGAAAGAATATTCTCAACTTTTGTAAAAATCGTAGATTTTAGATTTTGATTGTTACCTGACATGGATATTTGAATAGTTTTGTTGAAGTTGACAATTAAATGTCAATTATTGTAAAGAGGTATTGTGTTGGAAGAGTGCTTTAACTCGTTATAACCGTAAATCACCTGGTTGATTTAAAAGGGTCTGAAGAGATTGGAGCCCAGTTAATTGCAGCAGGATAGGGATGGGTGTTGTCCCGATGTTCAAGTTTTCGTAGGAGTTACACTCTCAGCTACACGCAGTCCATAGCCTCATTTACACACAATGCACCCTCACCTATAATCAATTCATCTCCACCAACGTAATTCCTTTAACTATAATCTTCTATTGTGTAACACCCTGCATGTCGAAGACCTCGGTTATACCAATGGTAGTATTGAACTTAAGGACAAACTCTTAATTTTTCACTTTAACATAACAAAGCCAATGACCTAATATCAACTGTGTCCTATAACGAGATTTCACATTCCTGATTTCATGTTGGGATTTAATCCTGACAAAGACCCCAATCTTAGTCTCTTCTCTCATCCTTATTGTAGTTTATACGTATATATACATATTACGAGTATTTCGATAAAAATACTATCCAAAACGGACTAATAAAGTTCAGTATTGATAAAGAGACACAGAAAAATTAAAAACACATATTTACAGACTCTAATTTTTCGTTTCAGCCGTCTTCAAGACATATAAGGGAAGGAAACCAAACATTTATATATATTTAACAAGATTTCACAATAAACTTGTAAAATAACAATCAATGTTCAAACAACATTAAGAAATGAGATAAAAGATTAACTTCTTTCAAACGTAACAAGCAGTCTTCGTCAGAGTCATCTCAAAATAGTTGAGATTTGACTTTGCCAATGACCGCTTACTACGGTTGAAAGATTTGTCTTTCTCTCAACTCTTAATGTACAATATTGCATTAATGTACGATTTGTACATTACAAAAGCAGTGAAACTTTATTCTTAACCCCATAAATCTAAAAGTTAAATATATATATGTATATATTGATACGTGATCAAACAACAAAATGAAAAAGGAAAAAGACTAAGATCCTTCAACCGTAACAAGCGGTCTTTATCAGAATCAAAAACCCAACTGAACGAACTAACTGAAGGTAACCCAACTGATGAACACCACTTGTTATGGTTGAAAGATCTTAGTCTTTTTTCCTTTTTCATTTTGTTGTTTGATGATTGATTCTTATTTCACGTGTTTATGTGAAATCTTGTTATATATATATATATATATTTCGTTGAACAGCTGACCGTATTTCGCTGATGTCATTTTCTTCACTAGTTTTTCAAGGTTTCTGAATACCTTCTTCTTTCCTTCATCCAAACGTTGGAGAATGTTAATTAAGTTGGAACCGACATGTTTCGACTGGCTTCCAGTCATCTTCAGGGTGATTAATTAAAAAAAAGAAGAAAATTATTAGTTTTGGACTAATAATATATATATATATATATATATATATATATATATGTTATATATTATATAACGTTAAACACATTAATATAATTTTAAGAAATACAGATAAAGAAAAATATATCTATCGTGAAGATGATAAAATTTTATAGGAAGATAATTTATGAATGAAATTTCATTAACTGCTGTTTTATTTCCACATCTGTTTGTGAAGTTCTATTTCACAAACTCCATCAGGCAATTCTAGAGTAGAGGGGATCCCTTACTTCATATGATCAACCTACGATATTGAGATAAAACAATGGTCGAGGAATAGACTTGCTTTTAGTGTTTGTGAGGGGGGGTTCTAAAAGAAGTTTTCAAACAATAAGTAGATGCAGAGATACAATATTGGACCAGTGGGATAGGAATGATTCTGCATTGAAGTTAGACTGAATGCGAGCATTATGTTGATAGAGGGTAATGGGATCAGGCAGTTTGGGAGAACTCTTATGGAAATATAACCAGTTCTGCTGGAATGAAGTGACAATGGAAGAGAAACCAACTTCAAAAGCCGGAGGTAAGTTATGCTTCAACACCCTTTTCTACTTCTTTTCTCATAATCTCAGTGCATATTTATTTAAAAAAAAGTATATGTATATATATTCTGTCAAGTACAACCCATTATTTAAATTCCTCTATCTAATAAAACAACACAATTAAAAATAAAAAAAATTGTCGCTTTACATCATTTCATTGACTTCAATTTCTTGTAGGCATTTAAAATTTGCACAATTTTAAATAAAGTTATGAATACCAGTTATATATTCTACTTGTATGTTGACTAACAATAACTAATATTTGAATAATTTCTTATATAATACTCAAATTAAACATTGTGAACATTGTAGTTAACTCCATTAGGACTTAAAATAACTTTATTTACAAAATACCAAGGGTTTTAAAAAGAATACAGGCACAAATGACGCTTATGCACACACAAAAACTTCATAGTTATACATTGTGTATATACAATAACTATAGCTTTTGTGGTTTGTACTTCATTAATTGCATCACATGTTTAATTGTGATTTCTTTTTCTTTACCATATCACATCAATATGTTCTTTTTATATCCAGGATAATAAAAAACCACAACGTTGGCAATGAGGTTTAATTTGAGCCTGAAGATCTAACCGAGTTCTGATTAATCTTAATTTTGTTTCTCATTAAATCTAAATTTAATTTTCTTAAATATCATTAAATTTAATCAAATCGTGAGATTTATCAAATAGTTGTCACCTATTTGTAATATCTGCTTTGAACAGATTAAAGAAATTTCAAAATGGTTTTTGCTATAATAACATGAAAAACTAATCAAAAAGTTTAAAAAGTATATGTAATCATGAAAATTTTTGTTAAAATGTTTTGCGTGATTAAATTTAGAATATGCTATAATTTTACATCAGACTGATGTATAATAAAACGTTAAAATAACAAAATTACTTCAGATTAATAATTAACCTAAAATTTATTAGTGAAAGTAAATCTATGGAGTAAAAAAAGGATGTATTTTCATTATCTAAAGACTTATAAATACTTGGACATAAATTTATAAATTCACTTGCTTTACTTAATTGTTAAAAAAGTTTCTAACTGTTGAATATTAAATTTAATCATTTATGACTCTTAACGATTACTTTTACAAACATTTTAAACTTTAATACATTTTCTTGGATTAATCCTATATAATAAATTGTACGTTGTTGTAAACAACTCTGATGAAATTAGCATTATTATAGTTCAAGGATTTTAGAACTATATTTACTCATTCAATGTGAAACAATTGTGGCATTGTAATCAAAAGATAGGGGTATTATAAAAATGTTTAATCAAAATGATATTGCTGACATATGGTACTAAATGTATCGTACATATTGCTTTGCTGACATTGTGATGGTACCATAAAAGTTTGAAAAACTGTTCTTACTCAGGTACTTTCTCAACAATAATTGTTCGCTAAAATTGAAAATATCAAAATTTGATATAAATATACAACCTGTATATCGAAGTCAGAGGCACAGGTTATATGAATGTAATATAACAATCAGTAAGCTGGGGAAAATATAATAGTCTAATATCTTTAATGTTACATCATTATAATAATACTAATAATAACCATTTATTGCAAAAACAAAAATTACATGTGCATAATTTCTTGATTCTCTTTTTTTGCAAATCGGCAACTAGCGGTGGTTCCCTAAAGAAGGTAGAGTTCCGACTTCTTCTAGGGGATCTAGATAAATAAATTACCTCATCCATACACGATAATAAATGTCGCAGGATATTTTCTATTCCGACCTTTCAGTCGCTACTCTCTTCCAACACACTACACCGACTTTCTTTACCTCTTCTTCCCATCTCTTCTTTGGTATCCCCTTCCCTTCTTCCTTTTCTCTGTTAATGGCCACCAGTGTAATATTTCCTTTGACCATTACTCTTCTTTCGATCTCGCTAGATACCCGGACCATCTCCATTTCGTGTTAAGTGCAGTTCTATCGAAATGTTTTAATTTGGCTTTGATACTGATCTACTGATTGCTCCGTTTATCTCTTCTGGTGATACCTATTATACACTTTTCCATTGCTTTAACAGTAACCCTTGGTTTCTCTATGGTCTCTTTACTCAGTGTCCATGTTTCACAAGCCATATGTTGGGACTGACAATACTACACTCGTCCATTGATTTATCTTTTTTTCAATATCAATCTTCGATTTTTGAATACATCGGAATCTGTTTTACGCACTCCAGCTCACTGGCACTCTTCTCGAAATTTCCTTCATCATCTGTCAGCCACCAATAGCAACCTTCCAAAGTAAACAAACTCCTGTACTTCTTCTATCCAGTTCAGTCCTTGATATATCTGTCTAATATTCGAGTTCATCTTAATTCATTTATTTTTATAACTGTTGATACTGAAAGCTATTTCGCCTGCCTCCTCTTGAAGTTCGTTAAGATGGTTTTTATTTATCCTGTGCTACTTCCTATTGGAACAATATCGTCCGCATATCATTATAATATTCATATGATATCAATATTAAAGTTGTAAATTATTAATTTTTATTCTGAGTCTATGTTTCAATTAAATTTGTTCATTAAATTATTGAGTAGGAGTCTGTAGTAAAAATGTTTTATATGGCTTACTTTCACTTCAAAATTGATATATGGATATGATAATAGAGGGGAAGTTTTCAGCATAGGTAATTAGGTAGACTGTCATCTCATTGTAACAAACTATAGGGAAAGATGACGAGACAAAAGGTAGGCCTGTGCATTTACTTTTAAATCAGAGCAGCAAAGCCTGATAAGAGAGACAAATAGAGGAAATGCATTCTAAAGCAGAAAGGAAGTGAATTTCCTGTTTGATTTCCATTATCGTGTGAAAATGAAAAGCTCCCTTCGTGAACACACATACGCTCTCATCCCGCGACACATCTTCCGGCCTATTGCCCTTCTATTCTCACTCTCTCTTTTCAAAACCAACAGCCCATATTTGTTCCACTATATGACTTTTACTTCTTTTAATTATTCTAAATTTCCTCATAAATTGTTACTGTAAATCTGCCTAATAGATACTATATTAAATTATTAAAAAGTTTAAAAAAAAACCTTAAATTTAAAAGCAATGAATATTTGTTTTTGAATGCCTTTAAATAGAATGCTTTGACTATTGAATCCTACTTATCGGTGAGTTGTATAATGGATAGACGATGTCTAATTCTGGTAGAGAGCCTTTTGTTTTTTTCTGTAAATGTTAAGCGTAACATATCAATCAGTGTACAAATAAAGGAAAATTTTTCTTTTTTAAATGATTGATGAAGAAAATAAAGAATGAAAATTAAAAATCAATAGATTTTTTTATTATAGCTTTGTCTACAATTCTTCTTACAGTATTACTTTTTAACAGGCTTTAATGTTGTTTTTAATATCTGAATAGAAAGGCCAGGTTAGCTGAATGGTTAATGTATTTGGCTCTGGGATGGTATTCCGGTGTTCGATCCCCACCTGGCCATCGATTTATTCAAGCGGGAGGTTAGGTTAGGTTGCAGTGGTAGTTCCACAAGGGAACTCACTTAGGCCGAGCATTGGTCCTTTGTGATACCACACAATGATGATTGATTCTACAGTGGGAGTCCTAAATTTTGCCTAACTCAAGTATATTTAGAGTAGGGATTTTTAACAAGTACCTGACATCGTACAGGCTCGGGACCGACAGTTTAACGTCCTTCTCCAAGTGACGACGTGCTCAGATTTATTCACCTCCCGCATGAATAAATCGAGGGCCAGGTGGTGATCGAACCCCGGTCCTATCAGATCAGAGGCGAGCACGTAACCACTGAGCTAGCCTGACCACCTAAGCGGGAGGTTAATAAATCTGAGCACGTCATCCGTCGGAGAGGACGTTAAGCCGTCAGTCCCGGGCCTGTATGATGTCAGTTACTAGTTCAATATCCTTATTCAAAATGTTTTGAGTTAGGCAAAATTTAGGACCCCCCCCCAAAGTAGAATCTGTAGAATTACCTTTCAAACAAAAAGCCGGTAAACTACTGACGTTATCACCACTTAGGAGATTGGTTAAGCAATAAAAAAAATCCGAATATGTCGGATTTTAAAATTATTGGTAGTTAAAACATTATTTTTGTTTTGATAAATAATTTTATTGAATTCAATTGCTTAATTATACTCAAATTATTTAGTTTTATTTACTCAAACATAATAGAGCAAATTTATTATTATTTAGTTAAAGTCATTAAGCCTCCGGATTAAAACAATTACATCCTCAACGAAGGACAGTATGTTGAACTCCAGACATGAATAATCTATGGTCATTTGGCGAAGTGGCCAAGGCACTAGTACTAATGACAGGCAAGTTAACCTCTAGACCACATCCGACCTCCTTCAGACGAAAAGTGCCCATGAAGGAAGCTTAATGTATTGCTTAATATATTTCTAGTTCATTAAAGAAATCAAGTCCATTTCTCTACTTGGTCACAAATTGCTTTCCATTTATAAAGTTAAATACACTTGCCTGGTGCAAAGGTCAGTGGATCGATTAATTTTAAAAAATTTCAGTGATGCTAGAATCCGACTTACTTTCTCTCCCATATGACAAATATTTAATTTTTGCCTCAGTAATTCTCTGTATGGACAACAGTTTATTACAATGCCTGATCAAAACTTAAAACAAATTAATATAATCCTATACTATAACTACAGAAAAATAATAAAAAACTGATAATTTATCATTTCATTTGACACTAAACCAACACTATATTAACCAAAATATAGGTTTGTATGTTGGAAAGAAAATTTCTTGTGTCTTGACTGAAAGAAAAAGAAGATACAAATATACTAGTCAAATTCTCATTCTTGCAAATACAGACTATAGTTAAAAAAAACATAGCAATATTAAAAATATACGTATAATAAAGAATATTATCTATTAAACTTTCTTTTTTAACAAAAAAAGTAAAAAAAATTACAGAACTAATACAAAAAATGTATTTTCTTTCTGATTTACATTGAAGTAAAGTTATGATCATGATGTCCTATTGTTGGCATTAAAAAGTATGTTCATTAAGCAGTATTTGTATAAGTTCTTGTTTCATGAAGTTTACACCCAAGGAGTAGTATTTTATAACATACGAATACATCCTCTTGATGTATGGATTGCCATGTGGCAATCGCATGCTAGTACATATTATTGAAAATCAAGGTATAATCAAGGTATCAAGGTATAATTGTAACTGTATGTTCTTTATAAGGCCTATAAAAAATAGTCTTCATTTTTTTTTCTTTGTTTCCTTTTGAAATTTAGTTTAACAGTAATAACGTTGATCATGCAGTCCTTATCATCCAACAAATATATATAATATATCATAAAACAAACATATCATAAAAATACAGTAACTGCTGCATCATGCATCATTGGACCATGATAATATAAACTTGATTTTAATATATTTTCCAATTATAATAACATGGGCAATATGTTAATAAACAACTCTCCCAGGGAACTGGAGTTTAGTGGGATTTATAAAGTTCTATGTTAATGTTATCATAAAATATGTATTGGGCAAACTGTTAAGTCAATAAGAACACTTGTCAAACAACACCAACACAACGTAAGTTGACAGGAAAAAAATAGTACTTTATTATTTTCATGTATATAATGAAAACCATCATATTGATTGATATTGATATCATTTTGATATTATGAAAATGATCATATTGATTGGACCTGAAAATCGGTGTTGTTAAGAAAATTATCAAATCCTCTCTGATGAAATTTAATAGATCAAATAATATAAATATTAGTAACGGTTTATTCAAACTTGACGCAGTCGTGACGAGAGCAATAGCCTCATCTAAGAGGGTTTGTAGCAAGGAGATAGTTTTTATTTTTTTCTTCCTGTACTCTCTTGTTTACCCTAACAACTCTTTCTGGGCTATTGTCATTTCCTGCACTTTACACCATTTAAAATACATCTCTTACCACTCATTCCTCTCAAACCACTTACGAGATGTTTCTACATCTTTGTTTTCATAAACTAAAATAAAACGGTGGCTAAAACTTAAAGTTATATATATAAAAAAAAAGAGAATGTACTTACACAACTTTTTGATTTTGACTGTCGTCAACATCAAGAATAATATAGGTTCACTTCTTTTGCCAGCAAGCGTTCTACAAGCAGGGCTTCATTAAACTGCCTAAAAAGAAACACATTCAAATATAATGTAAAACAAATTGAAACATATAGTGAAAAAAGTAACTTAAGTTAATTTTAAAAAAAAAAATATTATTTTTTTAAAGGGGAGTAGTGAACATAATATTTAAAATCAATACATTAGTCCTTCAATTGGGATAAAACAGTTATTGACGGGTACATCGCACTTCTTCTTTTGTTGATGCTCACAAGTTAAGTAAATGTGTCGTAACTATGAAGTATAGGTAGTTGACGATCGAATGGTTTTTAAAAATGAGAAATCGTAACGATATCTACATTTATATGGGACAATTCTTTCGGAAATTGAACAAGGTAGAAGTATTGCAACTTGGATCCAATAAAGGCCGGCTTCTATTTTCTAAAGGATATGAAATAGTAAGGTTGAAGGTCCCTTCATTTAACGATTTATTAACTATAGAATAAACATTAGACAGTAATTCTCTTTTATTTTCATTCAGTCTAAATACATTAAATTTACTACGTTTATGATTAAAGATACATATCAATTTACATATACCTATAACTTTTTTTTTACATTAGAAATGAATTCATTTTGTTTCCTTGAAAATGTTATATCTTATTCATATTTATTTTATTTAATAGAATTATTGAATATGCTTTAAGTAATGATGTACTAAAAAAAAATTGTAATTCGTGATGATTTTTTCTATATTGTTACACTTAACCCGAGGCACATACAATAATATAATAATCGATAGCCTCTTCCAGAATTTCTTTGATTACCATGACTTCCATATCAAGATGTTTGTTCCTTTCTGAACTTTACGCCCTTTAAAATAGCTCTCTTTCCTCCCCCTCTTCTCAACCTCAAACCAAACTGTTTTGGTAATCATTTCTTACAGTATCAGTTAGACTATGACAAAGACAACTCGTTTTAGTTGAAGGATCTTTTTCATTTTTCTGAATTACTTCCTTGGTTTAAATATTGATTTGCTTTCACATATTTAGTGTGTAATCTTGTTATATTACAAAAACAATTGTTTTCACAATAAACATGTTAAATAACAATCAACGTCCAAACCACAATAAGAAATAGGGAAAAAACTAAGATCTTACATCCATAACAAGCGGTCTTTGTCACTGTCAAATCTAAGCCCTCAAACTCGTCAGAGTCAGTCACACTCGTTAGTGTTCAATTTACCCGAAGAGTTAAAAACCAAGCTTAGAAAACTTGAGAAATTAAATAGAAACGAACAAAAATGAATATCGGCATACTCTTTAATAATATATATATATATATATTTGTAAAGGTAGGAAGCAGACATTCTTTTATACACATTTTATTAAATTCAATTGACTTGATTGCACGTACCAATTTCTTATTGAGTTTCTAGTGTAATTTTTCTATGCTATTATGTTTACATACCTGTTTGGTAGATGACAATATCAAAACATTGTGAAGATAGTTGAAGACAACCGAATCATGTCAATAATTTAGGTTAATTTAATTTATCTGTTACATTTAGAATAATTTCAACTTATAATAAATTTGTGATGTAAATTTAAAAGCTCAAATTATCCATGAACTCAACCTTGAAGAAAGAAAATTAGCTAGGAGATTTGAAAAACTCAATAAGAAAAAGGTACGTGCAATCAAGTCAATTGATTTTAATACAATGAACATAATTTTTATATAAATATATATATATATATATAATTTTGTTTTCTTGACCACAATTACTAACAAACACTATTTCTTCTTCTCGAAATTTGGTGAGGGTAATATTTGGAATCCCCTTTTCGCTAACGTTTCGTCTTTTTTTTATAGCCCTGAGGATGTCTTAATATAAATACAAAACGTTGGCGAAAAGGTGATTCCGTATATTAACCCTGACCAAATTCCAAGAAGAAGAAATATATATATATATATATTAGTGAAAGTGATAGCAGTTTCTGCATATATGACTTTTTTACTAACTGATTTTTTTTTACTAAGTGTCTTTCATTCAACCAATATATCTATTTATAAATATCTTTGGAGAACCAGTTTTATAGTTTCTTGTCTTTTCATTTCATTTTTTATTATCAAATAACCTTTTTTATTCTTTAATTATTTAGTTAATTCATTTTTTATTATTTAATTACTTATATATTTAATATTATTATTATTTATTCTCAGTTTTTTTTTATTTTATCATAGCTTAGTCCGTACGTTTATTTATGTATTTATTCGTTCGCCTCTCATTTTTTTCTTTTATTTATTTATTATTTTTTTAAAATCTCCTAATTTGATTTAATTATGAAATGATTTCTGTCTACCTTATTCTCTGCGACCTAGCGCTCATGCGGCAACATTATGGGTCTTCAACCGTTTCTGAACCAGTGCGCTTGGTTTCCATTTCTTATCTCTCCTGAAGACGGTTCAAACCGAAAATTAGAGACTGTAAGTGTATACTAATAATTTATCTATATTTCTTTTTGTACATTGAGCTACATATATGTATGTGTATGTATCAAGGACTATAATAATTAATGTACGGAAAAGTAAAAGAACTTTGAACATTAGTAGTACTTAAAATGATGCGATGTTTATTTTACAGTAGAAGAGTAATTCTGTCAGGTCATGAAGAAAAGAAAGTTTAGAACCACAATCTTGATGGCTCTTGAAGAAGAGTGACGAAACTAAAAATTATTTATGGATAGTGCACAGAGGCTCATTAAGGAAACCAGCGGACAATAGTCTCTTTTTGCCAAGAGCCTTGTGAAAGTTGGCTCTGATTCCAGTTTAATGTACCTACTCCCTGATATAATCTTGATTAGCCACCTCTCCGGCTATCTCTAATGAGAGCATTATTAGACGCAACCACTACTAAAAAATGAACTTCTCTCTGTCCCCAAACCATTTTTTTTTTGAGTTGCTCCTCTTTTTCTAAATCCAACTGATAACTTCTTATTATCTGATCCCATTCTCATAATACTTCTAAAATAATAAATAATTGTAAAGAAATGTCTCAACTTATTTATATGTGTTCATTAACTATGTAAGCATATATTAGATTTGAATCAATTATAGACGGCTCTATATGACTTTTTCCTCCAACAAACTGTATATTCTGAATAGTTTTGGCGTTTCCACCTTTTTAGAATATTAGGAAGTATACAGGAGTGTATGTCTAAAACAAAACCAAAATAACTATTTAAATTATATTTCAGTAATTTAGTTATTTTTATTGTATTTTTTTTTTTTTGAACAATTTTGTTCCGCTCTTAGTGAACATTAGAATCGTTAATCACTAGGTTATTTTATTCCTTCGGTTCATTGACGGGAAAACGAAAGTTTCAACACTTCATGCTATGTAAACTTTATATATATATAATATTTATATATATATATATATAAATATATATATATATAAATATATATATATATATAATAGCAGACGTGTACGTCTGTGACAGGGATAATTTACAAAAATTTAAAGATGATACGTGATATTTCAAAATATTATTAGAATAATTTTAGAATAAAAAAAATATATTTATTAGAACAGTGTTAATATGTGCTTCTGTATACAACACATTAGCTCTCTCTCCTTCAGGTGCATGGAAAACAGAGAGTTGGCACCTCTGACTTTGAGCAAGCAACATACAGTTGACCATGTGAAAATACTTGGTCTCACTCATTTCAATTCCTGCCGTTGACAGAGTTTGGCCTTTCAACTTATTTACCGTCATTGCGAAACAGACACTGACGGGAAATTGTAAACGTTTGAATTCAAAGGGACATTTGATAAATATCAATGGCAATCCGTGGTATAAGCACTGACTCCCCAGTACCACACCCAGTCATAATATCTACCTCTGCGACGTATCTGTGCAAAAAATGAATTTGGAGTCGTGTTCCGTTGAACATTTCTGGGCCACTCATGTTTTGTAACAGCATGATTGGTGTCCCCTACTTTAGGTTTAAAGTCATGAGCAGGCAGTCCATAAGTAGTTAGGAAGTCAAGAAATTCAACTGGATGATGAACTGCTCCCTCATCACTAATCACTCTGGTTACTGACTTGTTAAGTTCTTTCCTCAGTTTGATGTAGTACAAGAACTTGTTTATTCACTCATGCCTGTTCATTTTTAGGGGTGAGAATTGCTCGCTCACAAAGTCAGTTATTCTGAATGACAGATCCTGAACTTTGGGTAACACCTTGTCAATTATCTCTTGCTGAGATCTTAATTGCAAATGAAATTGAAACAGACTAACAATACCTATTTGCTATACCTGTATATTTTCAAAATAAATATATCTGTGAAGTTACCCAAAGAGAGCATAAAATTCCATAACATCGTTTCTACGTTGAATTTTCTATCCATTCAAAGCTAAGAGTTTATGTTAGACATACACAAACCTACTTTCAAAGTTTCAGCTTCCTATGCTTTATGGTTGCTGATTTAACTTGTGGCAAAGTTTTGTGCGCAAAAGTCGATAACTTTGCTTCAACGTTGAATATTTACTCCATTCAAAGCATTTGTTTTAAGTTAGATACACGCAAATCTACTGTCAAATTTTCAGCTCGTTATGTTTTATGGTGGCTGTGTTTACTTGTAACAAAATTTTGCAGACAAACCTAGACACCAACAAACCGAGAGACAGAAATTTTTCGAAGGGTGGATACATTTTCTCTAATGTATGAAACGTAAACACAATTTAAAATGAGTCAGTCCTAAGCAATGTACAGACAAAACCTTTCTTATATTTATATAGCTATAAACTAGAATTTTCAAAATTACACATAGAAATGAAATCACTGAAACTGACTAACATCATTTTCTGAAAATAAGACACTATCTTTTTTTAGCACTAAATAAGACACTATTTTTAGCCCAAAATCCGTGCTAGGGCTTATTCTAGGGAGAGGACTTCAAGTACATCAAGTAGATTTACATATTTTTGTTTATTCGATTTAAATTAAATTTATTCGATTACAATCATGTCATCTTCTAGGACATCATCATAAATTATCAAAATTTTGAATTCCGTTCTGATTTTTCTCCAAATCTATTTCCTGTAGAATGATTGGTCTGGATCACTAATGTCTTGCAATATAGCTGTGGTTAAATTAATACTTCTTGTCTAAAAAGCCTCCTTGAAACAAACTTTAGAGGTAAACAAGGAATTTCTTGGAATATTTTATTTCCAAAGAATTTTCTGAAATTTTGCGATAGCAAGAGATACCTACTTCATTCAACAGTAATTTTTTTAACGAATTATATTTTTCACATTAACTTAACTAGGGCCTATTTTCAGGGGAGGGCTTATAGTCCAAAACGTCCCAAAATCGCACTAGGACTTATTTACAGGGGATGTATTATTTTCGGAAAAAGACGGTACTATATTTCCATGGCCTCGCCATCAGCAAGATAGAACTGATTACCAATTACATATTTGACAACCCAAAAATTTTCAGTTTCTTGTGAAAAATGAGCTCAATTAAGTTAACAGAAAATATATCATGGAAACAAGCAAGAAATACTTTAAATTCAAATGCGTGAATTACATATTTTTTATAATTTTATTGATGAGTAATATTAGCTAAAAAAAATTTTATATATATATTTTGAAAGTTAGTTAAACAGTATGAAAGAAATGATTGTTGGAGGAGCTTGGTTGATAAGGAGTTGCGATCTCTTTATTATCACGTATCTCTGTTTAAAATCTCTTCTCCGAGGCACAAGCTGAATGCTTCTAGTGTTAAGCTAAAAGCATTTCTAGACTGAACGGGTGCTATTCATCTAGATAAGAACGTGACTAAAGCGTATCTATTAGGATAACACCATCTATAAAGAAATCTGGATAGCTTAATAAACCGAAGGCATAGCTAGCAAATAGAAATAATAACTGCTTGTAGGGTAAAAATTTAATGAAATGGTCTCCACATATAAAAATTTAATGATATAAACAACGCGTTTCGAACACGTAGTGTTCTTCCTCAGGCATTAACTAAAAAATACAATGACACCAGAGAGTTAGCTATAGTACAAAGTAAATAAGTACAAAAATTAATATAAAATAAAATAAGGCAGAAAGTACGAACCTAAGGATGAGTGCCTCTGAATAAGACAGACTGGTAATGGAATGGACATGGGTGGGGGTATAGGGTACATCGTTTCTTATTCGAAGGCAGGTACATTTCATTCTAATTTTTTTTCCTCTTAAAAGTTAGGCTGAGCCTTGCCTTATTTTATTTTATATTAATTTTTGTACTTATTTACTTTGTACTATAGATAACTCTCTGGTGTCATTGTATTTTTTAGTTAATGCCTGAGGAAGAACACTACGTGTTCGAAACGCGTTGTTTATATCATTAAATTTTTATATGTGGAGACAATTTCATTAGATTTTTAGCCTACAATGAGTAAATACCACACAATAACTGATTGCACCACATTAGAAAAATAACTGCTTCAATAATTTTAAATAGAACTAAACATAATGAAAAAAAAAATATATTTTTCCATTCATTTGATATTCACATACATACCCACAAACCACTGAAAAACACATAAATTATCAAAGAAGTTACATAAGTAAATGACATTTCATCAATAGTTAAATAGGTAAATCTAGAAATATAGGCAATGAAAATGACTCTTATGACTTTGTAATACAAACAGTATGCGTCTATAATTATCAATGTTTTGTATGCTTCAAGTACAGTAATGAGATACAATGGTTCTAGAATAAAGCACTGGGTTCCTTGTATATACAATATATGTATATATTTTTGTATAATATAATTACGTGTCATCAATAATTACTACATCTGGTAAAATGGCTGTTCCGTTTAGGATTGGGAGTGTTATCACCAATGTTATTAACAATCGCACAACAGTATTGAGTATTGTATGCAACATTTCTAAAACTCAGGGTAAAAATACCCAAAATGGTACTAAAATCTTGCAATAAATATTTGTTCTGAGCGCTTTCTAACAAACAGCTCTATAAAAATCAATAGTATTCGCCGTTATTGGCGGTCAGCTCTATCTTAAGTCATTGATCTAATGGTTTTTAATTCAAAACTAGTGTGGAAATTTCTGATATCTTTTGAAGATCTAGTAGTTAAAAATAAGTTAAATTTAGTGATTGTACAAGGACACGTGGGAATATTGTTTAATAAGGGAGTGTAGCATTTGGGAAAGGTTGGAGCCTACAAACCTCCTGCAGCCTAGAGTCTTATTCCACAACACACCCAAGCTTCTCAAGAAGGCAGTTAATAAATAGATGAAGACAGATGCCGATATAAGATGCCTAGAACAACCAGATATAATTCACTATTAAAATTTTATTACAGCTGAACCTATAATTGTGGTCAAAATAATAATAATTCCTCAAGGGAAATATTTATTCAAAATTCGATGTAGCAAGTGTGTTCAGCAAGTCACTTCGCAAGTGCGCTTGGTATCCATATTTCTGCTCTCCTGATGACGGTTGAACCAAAATATCTAACAGTAAATTGACTATATAAAAACTACGTACACAATCTGATATTAGCATTAGAAGAAAAAAGTTCAAAAACTTTTGACTGTATTCTATGTTAACTTGAGATACTTGCCAACAACATATTAAACATGTTTACCAAATCATATCTAAACCCAATAGAAGTAGAAGATACTTCTCTAAGGCCAAATACAGAGTTAATAAAACAACATAAAATCTACCCTTCACAATAATTAGAATTAAAACTGACAAAACGAAGCACATTAAGATGTATTAGGGCACAGTGCACAAGATTCCGATGAGACTCAAAGCATCGAGTTATATATTTACTATTATGCAGCAGTAACAATATAAATAATAATTATAATTACATATATGCCATTTTAAATCAATTATTAAAAGTTTTATGGGTCTGATAAAAAGGTATAGCCACATTTCGGATCAATGAATTGATTATCAATGATTTGATAATACGTTAACAACAACAGTGTTATCTATTCGGTCGCGAAATCAAAATAAACTAAAACTCAATTGTTATCAATAATTGTAGTATAATGTTTACTTATAATGAACGTCAGTGCTGTTAACTCCTGATTTATTTTTATCTGGTTTTCCAGTCTATAAGAGTGGTTGTTTAACAAGAATATTGTAATCTTCTTTTACAACGAAAGTCGTTTTCTGCCTCCTTAGGTACTTTACTAGCCTGGACCCTGACAATATCGATTTTTTTTTCTTTTTCAGTCACTAACAGTTTTCCTAGTCACTTTAATATTGCTAGTGTTATCACCAGTCCACGCTGTAGGTTTTCCTCAGTTTAATCGTTTTCCACTGTACTTGTCCAGTTTTTAAGCAAACTTCTGTTCCTTACCAAAACCCTTTCAACCTATAGAGTAGGTTTTATAAATCCATTCCAAGACTCTTAATCCTGTTAATGAAATATGAAAGATATAGCAGTTTTCGTTGTCCTACCATCAAATCACATGTTAATTTCACTTCATTCCTCAACCCTAATACCCCTCTTATCCATTTCTATACCTCGTTTGCTGCAGTTTTTTTTATATGCATACTATAATTATCATAAAAAATAAACAGCTAGCATAAACATAATAACATTGTTCGAATCACAGAGCCTTCTGCCAGTATTATGTTAAACACCTACTCTCTTACTGATGACTTATCTCAATGGTTTTGGAATAAATCAAAACTGATGTCAAAGCTAAAACCAAATTCCGTTTTGTACTAGCAGACGTGCCCGTCTGTGACAGTTATTTTTCAAAAAATTCAGAGATAAGTGCTATTCCAAAACATAATTAGAAATTATAGAATAGCATAACATATGATTATTAGTACAGTCCATAACTGTCATTATATCAGGAGTTTCTTTTGCGTTTTGCTGCTTTTGATACTGAACTCAAATTTGATTTTATTCTAAGCATTCATTTCACTTTATTAAAGCGATTAAATTATGATAAATGCAAATTAAATTAAAATCAACACAAAATACGAATTTGCTGCAGTATCTACCACCAAAAAATACCTCTATATTTTTATTTTTAGCTATATACCTGTATGCTTATGAGCTAAAACTCCATAACTTTCCATCTACGTTGAATTTTTAATCCATTCAAATCTTATCTTTTATGTTAGATATAGAGAAATCTATCGTCAATGTTTCAGCTCGCACAAAGCAACATCTTCCATAAAGAGAAAAAAAAAAAATTTTGTATCAAGGCTGAGTTTGCTTCTGACAAAATTGTTTGACAAACAAATAAAAATTTTTCTAAGGATGGATTTCGTTCATCTAACATACATGTATAAAACTTATTGGCAACTTCAAATGAGTCAGTTCTAATCAATGTACAGACAAAACCTTTTCTTTCATTTATATAGATTTAGTGTTATAGAATAAGCAATATCACTTGTACAATGATTTGTACAATTTACAAATGTAGAACTACTTGTACAACTTACAAGAGTACAATATCACATGCTGCTCACTTAGAATTTAACGCAACCTAGTTGATGTTATTTTGTATTACAAAATATTTTTTTTTATTTTACTGCCAATAACTATTTTTAAAGTAATTATTTTAATTATTATTTATTGATCATGGGGTTATGAATTTTGGATCGTATTTAATTTAATACCAACAGATTTACTTCCTGTTTTAATCTAGCCATCTTCGTTTTCCAATAAAATTATATAAAGTAGTGTTACGGATTTCTTTGCAGAAGGGAACTTTTTAAATTGGTTGACGGTTTGAGGAAATGGAACCGCGTTAGATTCTAGGGTTTCACAGTAATCAATTTCTATAGTCCAGAAAAGAAAATATCATTATCATAATATCCTTTTTATTTTTTTAATTTTTATTAATTTATGAGTTCATAATATAAACGTAATAATTTACATAAATATTCTTAACATGCTGTTAAATTTTACCATTTAATAAATTATTTATATTTTGTTTAATATTTAATGATTTTCTTGATGGAAATCAGAAAATAATCTCTATTGACTGGTGTACACTCCATTAGATTAATACTGTAATGGATGTTCAGTAAAATGGATATAAATAAGGCTGTACATCATCAGAGCCTAATGTCGAGGAAGTTATTAGTTAAAGAACTGTTTTAAGAACCGTAAGCCAGAACGTATGACCCTTCTTATCAAGGATTTATTGCGGTAGTGTTTACCAATACACAATGTAGGCCCTATTGATCATAATAATTCGAATATTTAAATTATTTATAAATAAATGTATTATTCCAATCATAATAATGATAAACTATATAAAAATTTATTAAAAAATTTACTTCTACTCTGATAATATTATGAATGAACATTAGATGTAAGGAAAAGTAGTAAGCGAACTCATGATCAAACCTGTCGACAACAAATTGTTCATTTGGTATGTGTTTTAGTAGAATGAACGGATGTAACAATAATTCTGGAAATACAAAAGTAAATAATAGTTGTTTTTTTCCATCTTCTACATGTTTAGATATTGTGCTTTCATGATTTCTAAAGGTATTATTTTGTTGGAACCGATTGTACTGTAGATAGATTAGAACCGCTTTACTGGGTTGTTCTATAATGAGGTCTTTAATATTGAATTACTTAAAACATTACAAGTATGGGAGCATTAACGAATACCTGATATATGCAGCCTCAAGAAATAGATATTTATGTATTTTTAAGAAAACTAAAATTTAATACACTTTGTTTCTCATATATAACACAGTTTATGTTCATGACTGAAATTTGAACCACGAATCTTCATTACAAAAAACAAATACATTATTCTAATACCACACCTGGCTGAGGAAATATAGTGCATTAGAATTAAGAAACTTTAATTACAATTTATAAATATTATTAATGCTTTATTTCTCAATGGGTGGTAGATCTGGGGCTCAATATCATTTCTGGCCCTTAATTTATTAATGTGGGAGGTGAATAACTCCGATCATGTCGTCCTTGGAGAGGACATTATACCGTCGTTCCCGAGCCTGTATTATATCAGGTACTTGGGGTCAGGCTAGCTCAGTCGTTACTTGCTCACCTCTGAACTGATAGGACCGGGCTTCGATCCCCACCTGACCCTCGATTTATTCACGCAGGAGGTGAATAAATCTGAGCATATCGTCCTTTGGAGAAGGACATTATACCGTCGTTCCCGAGCCTGTATTATATCAGGTACTTGGGGTCAGGCTAGCTCAGTCGTTTCTTGCTCACCTCTGAACTGATAGGACCGGGCTTTGATCCCCACCTGACCCTCGATTTATTCTCGCGGGAGGTGAATAAATCTGAGCACATCGTCCTTTGGAGAAGGACATTAAACTGTCGGTCCCGAGCCTGTACGATGTCAGGTACTCGTTAAAGATCCCTACTCTAAATACATTTGAGTTAGGCAAAATTTAGGACTCCCACTGTAGAATCAATCTTCATTGTGTGGTATCACAAAGGGCCATGCTTGGCCTACGTGTGTTCCCTTGTGGGACTGCCACTGCAACCTATATCAGGTACTTGTTAAGATCCCTACTCTAAATGTAATTATTTTAGGAAAAAATTAGGACTAATTTTGTTCTCCTGATCAAAGTGTACTGAACACACACTGATATCAAACAATAAACAAACATTCATTGTGTGGTATCACAAATGTTTGACCTTTGTGTGGGCTGTTGTAGAACTGCCACTGCAACCTAACCAAACATATCATTCAATGACATTTTAATCAAAATTGTAATCCATGCATACAAAATTCCATTTTTTGACATATTAGTACACTACTTAAACCTTTCGTGATTCATGTATCGTAAGTCAAGAATAGTGACTATAAATATTACTTTCCCATTACTCACCATTACTAACCAAACGAAAAAAATGGTACGATTATAATGGTTACATGAAATAAAGATGATCTAGAATAATAATCTTATTAATAATAATATAAGCACTAGATAGACATCTAACTCATGAAGTTAATGAAACTTTTAAATATGAATGTTTTCTCCTCGACTTTCATTAGTAGTTAAAAATACTTAAGTTTCACGATAATCTTAACTAATATACAGTTTCTCAATTAATAATATTTGCATAAACCTGTGATTAGATAAGCAAATTAAATGGTAATTAATTATGAAAGTTTAGTTTAAATTTTCATATAACAAACTAATTATATTTTGGAGACATATTTTGAGGTTTTTGTTGTGAAAACTTTTTAAAAGTGGAGACACCCATTTGTTTAGAGATTTTGTATTATATATTTACCGCAGTATGACTTTTTAAATTGGTTCTAAGTAGGGCTTGTTTTATTTGAACTCTTTGTATCAAACTCAGGTGTACAAATCTTTCACACTTTATATTAGAAGAGTTGAAATAAATACTATTGACATGAAAATTATAAAAAGATGCAGTTTTTTTATAACGTTAAGTTATAGTCTTGTCAACTTGGCTAAATGCAATGCAATAGTTATATCAATAATTATGATGCAAATGTGGGAATCATTAATTTGTTTTTGTATCTCTGTAATACTAATCATTCCATATTTTTCGCTAATTTTATGCCAAATCAAGAAAAATAAGTTAGTCCTTTCTAAAGTTATTTGGGATATTCCTATTCCTGATAGGCAGTCATGTTTGAATTAAAAAATTAATGTTTTCTTGAATCTGATTAGTATTTTATAGACTTAAATGACTTCAGTTGTCGCACGCTCTAGAACGGAACTCTAATTCAAAGTTATGATATTTATATCATTAACACAGAGTAAAAATAATGTCTCAGTTATATGTACTGCAGTAATTTAAAGTGAATGCTTACTTTTTTTTTGAAGTCAAAATTATATTTACTAGAATTTGACAATATTTGATGGAGACCAGCAAATGCTTTTTTCTTCCGTTTCTATTATCCAACGTTGTACAAACAGTAATAAAATATTTTTAAAAAAAAATAAAGTCAATAAAAATTTGAACTCTCATTGTTTTTTTAATATTGTGGAGTCAGAAAATTTATAACAAAGTAAACATAATATGGTGGTCAATAAATTTTTGGCAGCAGTGCATTTTTATGAAATTCCTCCCACTACAATCGCAGTGGTGTGGTTTGTGGTATCTATACAAAAGGCAAAACAGCACCTGATTTCAAACAATTCGTCTATGTGATTGCAAGGATGAAGAAAGCTCCTCATCCCAGATTAGCACAGTCTAAATAAGGTAGGCAGTATTTTCTTTTATGATAGAAAGAAGTAACTTCTGATCCAAGGCTGTGGTTTTTGTACTATTTTTACATTTTTGTTTGTTTTTGTGTTTATTTTGTTTGTTTTTGTTTTGTGTGATGTCTGTCGTGGACGCTCACCTCCGCGAGGTCCACCTTGGGTGCGCCGTGGAATGCAAGATTGCAAATTTGATTTGCGAATATTGTTGAGTATCACGGCGTGGCTAAAGGGCGCCACGTAAAAAACATCGAACTGCTTTGCTTTGTTCCATATAATGGTCGAAAGGCTGAATGGTTTATGGGAAGAAATCAAAACAGGTACCTATACAAAATACCAATTTTACCTGTAATAATTATGTCTTATTCAAATGGTTTTAATCTGTCCATCAATACTATAATGACTTGAGTTAAATGTCTTTGTAAAAAAACATCAAAACATTTTAATAAAGATAATTCTCTAATAGAGTTCTTAATTTTATTCCTCTTTATGAGGCATTGTCTGAATGCATGATGAAATATTACTACCAGATAGCTTTGAGCAGTGACCATTGTTTGTTTTTTTTTCTTACAGAAATAACGTTGCGGTGTAAATAACGGTTAGAAGTGAAATAGTTCTTTAAAAAGAGAATTTTATCCCACATTCTATCAGTCTTTGGATGTTACTATTCTGACTTCTCTGATGTGAGCACTTCTGACTGGTAAAACTACGTCTTCTTCTAAAAGTTTGAATGGAAAAATCCTATATTTTCTTCATTTAGATGACTTGAACATCTAACTACTTATATTCATAGAAATGTAGAGTACTACATGATATCATTATCCTTTGCTTTTCTTAATAATTTGGTGTTCGATAAGAAAACACCCCAAAATTATTAATTAATTTATCTAATACGCTATTTATTACTTGCTATATATAATTTATTTATTGAAATTCATAATATTTATAATTAATCATGGGTTGATATTGTTTAAAGTTTATTGTAGATTGAAAGCTATGTATTTTTAAACTTATGAGCTTAAAGAATTTCCTTAAATTCAGCTCAGACATTCCATCTGATGAGAGTTGTAAAACCCTCAAATTCTTTAATAAGAATTTCGTTAATATTATTTGAAACACATTCTTTGCAACTTTGAACAAGAAAAAAGCTCTTTTTTGTAATTTCTGTACTGAACTTTCAAAGCAGTTTTTGAATTTTGAATATTTTGAAGTAAAAAATTTATATTATTTTCTCTTTTTAGCTTCATATTTAATATGTTGTGTTTCTGATCATCAAAGTGACATTGGGGTTAAAGAAATTGAATTGGTCATGCGTTGGTACAATTTTATGTCTCTCAGACAAAAAAGACACGACTGGTATACATTCTGGTTCATACATTGGTATGAACCTATTCATAATATTAACGAATTTACATCTTTTGAAGTCAATTTAATACAATTTTTTCAACTCAATTCAATGTAATTATATTGCTTAAGCAATCAGCAGAAAATTACATTAGGATGTTTACCGATGGGAACAAGGATGGTACTAGCATTGAGTCTATTGTATTAGTCATTATCTTATAGCAAAAGAGGTGTGCTTGATGTAGTTCAGATTGGAAGAGCAATGCTTTTACGATCATTTCAAAGCAACTTTTGAGTCTTTAAAGCTCTTTATGGTAGAGGTAAAATCTTAGAGTAGCGAGAAAAGATTTTGTATTCAAACTGAGGGTTACTTTGAATCGATTCAAATTATAGTCACAATTCAAAATAGTCAAGGAAATACGTGATCATTTATGTTAACTGAATAATAAATGTTAGGAAGTAGGTATAAGAAGACAAGCGTGCTCTCCTGTCTACATTAACAATTCTCTCCTCCCAATTGCCAACGTAGTGCGCTATCTGAGGATATATATCGACAAACGACTGACGTGGAATCAACATAGAAAACTGAAATGACAGGACCTAATGAGACGATATAAGATGCTATCTAGACTTCTCGAGAAGTGATCAAATTTGACTTTACACTACAAAAGACTGATATATACTGCAATACATAAGCAGATTTGGACTTACGAACTGAAAATATGGAGAACAACCAAGCTTACGAATTTCCAAAGAATCCAATTAGCTCAATCCACAATCCTTCAGAAAATTGTACAAGATTACTTTTATGTTTCTAACTATACAATTAATCACGATTTGAAAATTATGTTTATCCACAAAGAAATCCAATCACCATACCACAAATTTCATAAATCTTTACCCTCTAACCTAAAATCTTTAATTCAACAATTATCATCCTACCAGATTCCTACAAACTCTATTAGAAGGCTAAATACATGTTCGCTCCGAGATTTCACTCTACTGTTGTATTAATTTTTTTTGCATCACCTATCAATATTATTTTTAACCAATTTGTGTAGTTGTAATATAATAATAAAAGAAAGGAATAAGGGATGGGTGAAGCCCAGTAACACATGTGGGTGTTACTGGAAATAAGCCGCTGATCCAACTACTAAGTCTACTCCATTGAATCTAGGCAATCTATATGTTTTCTTTTTTTTTTAGTAATTACAAAGTACATAGTAGATCTGTATGAGAAAATAGGACAAAGCTTCATGTTTTAGTTAGACAGTTGGAATCAAACGATAAATATGGCGATATGGTGAAATACTCGTAGACTAGCAGCAGGTATTGGAGTCCATCAATAAATGTCTTCATTGCTTATTTCCAGCCTCTTAGTTTATTCGAAATAAGATCAATATATACTTCCTAATTTATACATTAACATTATGACTTTATTTGCTGCAGATTATAATTTTTTAATCACTAATCAAGACTCAAGGTAGAATCATGTTCACTTCTACATTTGCACTTTCCTTTGAAATACTAATTTTTGATTCACTGAGAATGTACTTGTAAAAAATTATTTTTTATGCTTTCTAAAAAATTAGGAGCTTATTATTATATTCCTTCCTTTTTCCAAAAAAATTATTTATATTTTTTTTTATTACTAAATGCATTATGATTCTGAAATTATAAAATATTAATATTAGAATTAGAAAAAACCGTCATACCTCGTAAGTTGATATCGGAGATGTTGGAGCGCTTTCGGATCTTGTCCATCTTCGTTCGCAACTCGAACAAAAGAAAGAGTTGCGAACAAAGATGGACAAGATCCGAAAGCGCTCCAACATCTCCGATATCAACTTATGAGGTATGACAGTTTTTTCTAATTCTAATATTAATCTTACTAACCTCAGTGGTAATAACAATATGTATGTATATAAAATATTAGTTGACATTGATCAAAACAGTCCTAGATAATCACTGTTTGATGAAGCCGAAGAAAATAACGCAATTTTGTTAAACAAATTAATGAATAATTTACTTCCAGCTTTTCATATCTTTATAGTACTTTCCATTAAATAATGTTAAAAGATAACTCCTAAATTATCATTGAGATAATTTATCGAGTACACTGATTAGTAGGTCTCCATAACCACTTTTTTTTTAATTTGAATATAGCTTCATGTACATTTTATTTATAGTGTTTATAAAAAATTTAAATTAAAGTACTTATATAGCAAGTGTCTTTTCTGACGCTACAATATAATTTAAATAGTTACATAGACTTGATATAAAAAATGATATATAATTATTCCAATAATTAATTTTATCACCCTAAATAACACAAATTTAGTCATAATAGTTGAAAATAGATAATTTTAATGTTTTATTATTACAACATAAATTTTAAATTGCCTTAGGTTTCCCTTAAGTTCATTATTCGTAATTGAATGTTATCTCTAGCACTTAGTTTATAAGTTTGCTAGATTAGATATGTTAATTATTAGGAGGTTGTGGTTGTTAGATGTTTACTTAACGAATATAAATTCAAATTGTTTATAGTATAAATTTATTAATAAATGTAAGTAAATTTGGCTGCGGTCTCTCTAGGTAGCACGTATTGATAGAATAAAACTGATTTTTCTTAAGAAGTCTCATCAATATATTATAACACTTTGGTCATGTTATCTGTACAATGCAGCTGCAGATAAATAATTAACATAAGTCAATGACTTATCGCAATTCATTGTAATTGTCATGTTTGGACTGTTGAAGGAACAACTGCGTCATAACATTTTCTCTTTATGAACTCGGTAAAAATATGTTTTGGAAAATTATATTTAATTGATTTTAATCCCAGGATTAAAAGAAAATATTAAATAATTAATGGAGAAACTTGTTCATAGGTCTATCACCAGACATTATTGAAACACCCATATCTGAAGTTATTTGATTTTTCAACTGCAACTGTTTAAAAGACATAATTTAAAGATCATAATTCTTCGAATTATCTTAAAATTTTCCTTTTTAAAGCAATGACAGTTGTGAAACAACTGAGATCTGTTTTTATCCTGCATGAAGAAAAAGGAGATGGAACTAGAAATGGGACGTTTTTAAAGAAAGGCGTTCAACTTTGGCAATTTTAAACAAGAGTTAAGAGTTTAGTTGAAAAGCAAGATGGAAAGTTGGTAGGTTGTTAGGGCGACATGGGATGCAATAAAGGACCATTAGGGGGGTTGTTTTCTGTTGGGAGACAACTGACAGACGGATTAGAGTCGCTTGCTATTGTCTGTCTTTTCTCCCTGCTAAATATTCAGCTTACAGAAACACAGTAATAGGCCCTATTCTCTCTCCTCAGTAAGTCTCAATCACTCGTCTTTTCTTCTTCAATAATTAAAAACAAGTCAAGCATTCAGATACAATGAATAGAACAAGGCTCAATTATTTTTTTTGTTCTTTTCAAAATAACATTGATGTTTTTAAAGTAAAATGAATGCAATATAAGATTTATTTGAAAAAAAAAAATTAAAAGTCTGTCGAGTTTTTACCCCACAACTTTAGTTTGTCTAAAAATGTTCAACTTACTTATGCAAACAGGTCAATGACTTATCAATGTTTTGAAACTTACAATCGGCAAGACCTTTCTTGATTCTACTGACGAGTCTCATCTCCAAACTTATTTACGTTGGTTGGGAAGGCATTGCTTGTTTGGTCTGCCAAACCATTCTTTCTTCTTAGAGCAATAGAACTTATAGTGTTCACAAAATCATCAATCGAAGCTAATACTGAAGGCATTTTGTTTTTCAAACCATGAAATATTAAAATTAGATATATCTTTGCAGAGCTTCTCGGAGTTGATAAAAAATACTAGTCCTCTATGGAACAATACCAGTACCGTCGTACCTGGACTTAAAAACTAATTCTTTCCAGGACTAACTTCGGATATCAAAATGGTCATGAGCCGAATTTTCCCATCAGAATACATTATAATTCAACTAATCTGTTCCATAAACTTACGATAAAAATCCTTCATAAATACTGGTACAAATAATAATTAGAGTCTTATATAAATAGAAACCAGTTAAATTGGACAGATTCAAAACAAATAAATTAAAATAAATAATAAATAAGTCATAGAACGTCGCCTTACCTTATAGACTGACGGAGAAAGGCCGGCAGGAAATAAGGTTTGAGGTGGAAAAGGATACAAATGGAACGTGCAGTGTTCCATAACTTACACTAAATTTTACACTATGTAATTTATTTACTTTTTTTTTTATTTAATTTAATTCTTCAGTTAACGTAAAATGAAACCTAGCTTACGAGTTATGTTTACACAGGCAAATATTTTTTTTTTTTGCTTTTCAATTTTATTTCTTGTTTATGCTTTTTTTTTTACTTTTCTTCCTAATTTTCTCTTTTACTCACTCCAAACTTATTTCTTTGCTTTATTTCTACTCGTTTGATTAGGATCACTGTGCAACACATCATATCTCGTACAAATTTTCGTATATCGAAAATTTGCCATCAAAAATCGAAATATTCGTACATTGGTACGTTCTTAAGTCGAGTTACTACTGTGCTGTACATAAATATGGGAAGACCGTATTTAAAGCTCCTGATGTAGAATGATTTGATAGTATAACTATAGTACTGCATGTTATTTAAGAAATATCATCTCCATATGATACTTTTATTGAAATGGCATTAAAAAAAATAATATTTATAATGAATATCTTGGAGAATGGTGTATATTAGTCGGTACTAGGGTTGTCCGAATGTTTTTAATGAACGTGCCAAAATTTTCCATGAAAAAGTACCAAAAACGTGTAAAACTAACAAAATTTAATGAATTATGAAAATAAAATTATATTTATAGAACTAATTTCATTTTAGGATGAAAATTCATTTCTTGTTTTCTGTCTTAATTGAAATAAAAATATCTTGAAGGTAATTTTTTTTTATAAAATTCTATCTTGAAATGTGTCAGAAATCGCTGTTTATACCTTCAGTAAAAATTAGTAAAAGTTAGGAGTAAAAATTATGAGCATATATACCAAATTTGTATGGACGTACCAAATTTGGTAGCCCTGGTTGGAGCATCAGCTTCTTCAATTCATAAATTTGGTTTTCCTCCTACTTCTTACTATTTCAAACACCATAACTGTATCTATGACTGTCTATAGAATCGAAAATTCTATTCAAATGTCAGACATTTCTCAAGTAAATGTATCATAACATACATTCAAAAAAAGTCATTATTTAGAAATTACACAACATGGTTACATTTTGTAAATAGAGAAAAACAGACAGCAGAATTTGCAAAATTACATCCAATAACCTAAAGGTTCTGTAACAATGAATTGTCTCGGAGTTTTCTTTTCTTTAAGATATAATATTTTTAAGAAAAAAAATTCAGGGAAGTAAATATATTCAAATATGTATTTATTCGGAAATAAAAGGTTATGTTGGTTTAGGTTGCAGATAGGGAACACATATAGGACAAACATGAAATATTCTCAAATTAGATATATCTTTGCAGAGTTTCTTAGAGTTAATGGAATATAACAGGCAGATTCGGAATTCGGAGTCCTAAATTTTGACTAATTGAAGTGTATTTAGAGTAGGAATCATTAACGAGTACCTGACTTTGTACAGGCTTGGGACCGACGTCTTAACGTACTCTTTGAGAGACGATGTGCTCAGATTTATTCACCTCTCACGTGAATAATTCGATGGCCAGCGTGGGGATTGAACCATGGACCAACTAGTCTAGAGGCAAGCACGTTGCCATAGGGCTAACCTGGCCCTAAAATCTGAAATATAAAAATATATTCTAATAACATTCACGAAAATAAACAGAGTTAAATAGTCTGACAAATCATACATTTATAATTCATTTTAACATGAAACGTGATCGAGAAGGAGTAGAAATAAATAAATTAAAAAAAAGAAAAAAGAAACTTTGTGTTTTACATAATAATCATAAACAAATAAAGCTTCATTCAAGCAAATAACATTTTCATCAATCAAGTTCCATGAAAATATATTTTAAATAAATAGAACAATATATTTGTTTTTAATATCATTTTGATAAATTTGCTTATTAAGTCAGCAATATTTTCTTTCTGCGCCCTGATATTTATTTTCCTTTTTTACATTAGATATTAAAATTTTTTTATCATTAATGTTGTCAATATTTTTTTCAATTTATTTCTCTATATTGAGTTAAATATGTGCCGTTATAATAAGAGATTTTTGTAAACAAAAAATTACATTAAACAAATTAAAATATTGAAGTTAATTAAAATATATCTTTATTACTCTGATAATTTGTTAACAATTAACTAAATTCAGCGGATTGGTTTTAAAAATTATTAATAATTAAAAGCTATTAATTTTGTTTGAAGAGATAATAGGCTGTGCTTAGAGAAGTCTTGCAGTCAATCATGGAACAGTTAGACTTTATGAAAGAAGAATATTGAGTTCATGCCATCTGCAGATTTCTCAATCTGCTGAAAATGTATACCTTCTGAGCACTAAACTTATATTCCCAACATCACCTCGTCCATATATATCTTAGGCTGAAATCACTTTTATATAAATGAATGCTAGGTGAAAAAACATATATTTATTAGGATGGGGAAATTGAAACCGTTATCCAATTTCCCTGACTATCTCATGATAACTTGTTACGTTTTACTAATTATAAAGTTTAAAGAAACATGCATGATAACCGCCACTGCAATAATACTAACTTCATTTAAACTTTAAAATGTATATGAACACTAAGAGCATAAATAGTTTCTAATGTCATTTGTAATTTATAATTTTCTTGGAGCTATTATTTGTTTTAGCAAAGGAAATTGCTGTATCATTAATTTCTGATAAACATACGACCATCTATTCATTTGCAACAATGAAATAAGAAAACTAAACCGATATTAAATGAACAAAAAAATTTTTTAAAAAAATTTGTTAAACTTTTATTAAACGGGATAACTTTTCCTTTGTATAACATTAGATGGATTTTTGGAGTCAAGAAGTTATTTTAAAGGACGTGATGTTACCGTTCCTTTTAGGAGAGTAGTTTGCTCTTGATAGCATACTCGAGCCTATTTCTTAAGCAGGAGATATTATTTTTTCAATTATTTTTGTTTAAGCTAAGTATGGATACCCAAACATAGGAAAATATGAAAATGAATGAAGTAGTTTGTTGTAACTCAGAAACTTACTTCCTACCAAATAAAAATCGTTGCTTTTTTATAATAAACAACATTTTTGTAAAAATATTTTAATAGGCATGTTGAATAGCATTACCAGTTAGATAACATTGTGAATCAACAAAAGCTGAAGCATGTATTGAATTTGTTCTTCCCTAGCCGTATGCGCTAACGGTAATGAAAAATACCAAAGTTTTCATTGATTACAAACCAAATCAAATCAAAAACACATTATACAAGTGAGTAAGATAAGTTACCTCCTATAGAGTAGAAATAAAAAAAAATCTGGAGTGGCCTACACTCAATTTTATTCCAAGTACACTTAATACCAACCTTCATAGGTATATAATATATAATGTCCCATTTAGTCATAATATAAATGTCTAAATGGGAGAAATTATATTAGTCATTCATTCCTGGAGATAGGACAGGTATTGTTTGATCCATTTATCACATTATATGCTTATTTTTGTATATCACATCACTGATGCATATAATGTCATTAATAATCAAACCACAATATGAAATGGAGAAAAAAAAATAGACTAAGATCTTTCAACCGTAACAATGAGTCTTGTTACGGTTGGGTTTTTTGACTCTGACGAAGACCGCTTGTTATGGTTGAAAGATCTTTGGTTTTTTTTCCTATTTCATATTGTCGTTTGATAATTGATTGTTATTTCACTTGTTTATGAAAAATGTTGTATCTATAATATCATTAGTATAATTATAACAGTAATAAAATGATTGAGAAGCGAACGTCTAGATTTCATGTTACGAAATAATCACTTAAAGGATAACATAGCTTTTGTTCCAATAGCCAGTGGAACTCTTACATAGTTTATCTGACCTCTTTCTACGTTGAAGATCTAAGACAAAGTTTCTCATTTAAAACTGAGAAAATATTCCCATTTTTAGTATAATTTAAAACTATTATAACTGGAAGCTTGAAATTTTTGGAAATCACAGATATGAACTATTAGACTAGAATAGTAAAAAAAGGGATATTTGTCAACATATTAGGAAAGAGTCCATTCTTCACACTTCATTGTTACCAAAAATTAACAAGATTAATAAACACAAAAAATCTTAGACCTGATTTTACGTTTTCTTCAAGGATGCAACATATGGATTGATTAAAGCATTTTGTGAGACTATTCCATCATATTATGGAAAGCATGAGATTATATGTTTGATTTGAGTTAAATGTAAGAATTATATTCTTTTCCATCTCATATTAAGCTCTCAAACTATTTTAAAAAAATCATTACATTAATCCAGAATCAATATTTAGTTTTTATAGCTTTATTGCTCTGTGCCCTAATTGAAATTTTATGACCTTTTTTTTGTTAGTGGTTAATAATTTTTTCATAATAAATGAATAATGTTTCATAATGTTGTACTTTGTTTGTTTTAAATTGTTCGTATCTATGTTATTATTTTATTCTATTTTGTAGGCCTTTGATAAAGATTTTAAATAAAATCTAAACATTGGCAATAAGAGTTGGATTGAAAATTGAAAAACCTGACCGCATCCCGATACATCATTTCAGTTCAAATCATTAGTTGTGCAATCCGTAATAGTGTGATATTTACTCATTCTGAGGTAAAATGGATAAACCAACAAAAGTCTCCACACAAATGAAGGTTTATTCAACGCGTTTCGAATATTTTGTGTTCATCATCAGGAAGACACTATAATACAAATTATATCTAATTACTTACAAAAATTAGAGTGAAATGTTGAAATATTGAATTATCTTAATTGAATTTTATTATTTCACTCTAATTTTTGTAACTAATTAGATATAATTTGTATTACATTGTCTTCCTGATGATGAACACAAAGTGTTCGAAACGCGTTGAATAAAACTTCATTTGTGCGGAGACTTTTGTTGGTTTATCCATTTTACCTCAGAATCATTTTAGTTATTTATTTATTACACGGTCAATAATTTATTACTATTTTAATATATATTAAATATACGCAATATCTAGCTGATATATATCTCATTAAGGTTGAATTAGAAGTGTGTAATCATGAACACCTAAAACTTTCTAGGGAAGGGAATAAATGAATATCTACTAGGCTTAATTTTTTTTTTTTTAAACAAAATGAGTTGTTTATTGAAGAGGAAATAATGGTTTTTGGTTTTCTAATTTGATTATAGAGTGTGGTTTATGAATATTCTAAGTTGAAATGAAGGCTTGAAGTGAATGGAATGGCTTGCCCTGCAAGGAGCAACTAAATAGAGATCTTCCTTCTGGTAAGGCGATATTTCTTGGCATATCACTCAGCCTAACAACTCAAGCTGGGCTATATCTGTGAGCCAAGAAAGCGTACTAAACACGTACCAACCGTGCTCGATTGTTTCCAAAACAATAGTGTACCCTCGTAAAACTAAATGACTTTCTACCTAATTTGAATACAACAGGACGGCCCATGTTCTCGCTTCAGCCCTGACGCTCCTCACTCACTCTCTCTCTCTCTCACACACTTCTCTAGTAAAAAAAAAAAACCTTTAAGTCCCCAGCTACTTCCTTCTTTTCAAAGAAAACAACTTCATCACTTGCATGTAATGATTGTAAAAATGTTGTTCACCATATTTATTAACTACATGTATATATTAAACTAGTACATAATTTGCATAGATATTTGCATAAAAGTATTGAATAATCCATGCAAATATAACATTCTAACATTACTTTAATAATTTGATGTTAACTGATATTTTTTTTAAATTCATGTTTCATTGCAAGTTACAAAAATTTATAATTTATAATAGTTAATTTTTATAATATTCATCATAACATGATTTTAATATTTAATTTTCGAATAAACTAGTTTATTCTTCTATTTTGTAATGTAATATAATTGTTTTGAATGTATTTTATTATTCTAACGATGTCTGTTAATAAAAAAAAATTATCTACTCTTCAGTTATAAATTCGTTTTGTGGTTTCTATGATATTAATTGTTGCAAAAAACAACTGGAGATTCAATATAACTCTAACTTTTATGTGGAAGTCATATAATTATCTTTGATATATTTATTATCGGAATAATTCTTCTGATTTATATATAGCTTTCTGTAAAGTAATGTTATTATTTAGGATTCATAGGTAGGTATATTAACGTTACGGATATTATTTTCTTGTGTTCGCATGACATAGAATAATATTTTCAACATTTATCTCTCAATAACCGTATCAGAAGTCATGAAATCCTAGCACAGAGGGTGTCCTTACCTAGTTGTAGCTGAAATATTCAGTGTCACCATTTATTATCATGATAGTACTCATCTGAAAGGGAATACCTACAAGTTCTGTAAAAGGACATAATCATCCATTTTTCTATAAGACAAACCACTTTGAGTCCTACACCAAATTACTACAGCATGCATGACGAGCATGAAATTATTGATACACCAAGAATGTTTTAAGGGCATTCGGGTGACAACACGATCTAACAATATAGTATAGACCAAGTCAGCCTTTATAACTTCAGTAAAAGGGAAAAAAAATACATCAATTTAATAATGGAACTCTTTTCAAAAACTAATACTTCACAAATTAATTAAAAACAGAGGTTAATGCATTATTAAACACTGTAATTACAACCTGAATATGCTAATTGTGTTTTTTTTTAATTTTTGGGAAGATTAATTAATTTATTTCTGCCAGACGAATTGCTTAATTTATAATAAAAACATTAATTTTTCAATACAAATAGAAAGTAATGATGAAAATTCTGATATTAAATAATTAAAAGTAAAGTTAATGGAATGAAGTTGAAGGTAAAAAGTTTTCTCATTCCAGCAGAAACTATGATACAGGAAAGAGTGATAACAGTAACCTTGTTAAAGAGAGAAGGGCAGTGAAAGATCAGAGCGATAAAATGGGCGGAGCTTCTCTCTAGAGCTAATCAGAAGAAAATAAGAGCTTTGGCAAAACGTCTGTTGTTTTATGCGAAATATATAACGTTTCTACCAACCATTTCAACAAGATTATAAATAGATACAATACACGTAAATTTACAAGTCAATATTCATAACTATTCCGCTGTATGATTAATAAGTTTTACAAAATATCATAAATTTTTACTATAGACAAAGCTTCTCGACCAATGATTTTCAAAGATGGGTTTTTGGATGATTTTTATCCTCAAAAAAATTACACTCCTGTTTATACGACGATGTTTCGTCAAAAATTATTTTGGTATTTTCAAGGCTAAAAACAATTTATTAACGACATATAATAGTGAAAACAAATACATCCACGGAATATCAATAAACAGAAAGCAAAAACTACAAAAAACCAAATCATTAAACACTATTATACAGTAAAAGGTTCACAAAGGGACCACAAAATAACCAGTGTTATTATTTTTTTAAAAAAAAAAACACGTGTTGTTTAAACATAATTACACAATATTGCTTATCAGTTTAAAATTATGTTTGGCCTTAATAATTAATAAAAAGTAATTGTATTTAAGCAACACATGTTTTTTTTTTTAAAGAACAATAACTTTTGCTATTTTGTCGTCCTTTTGTTGTTCTCTTTTTACTGTATTTTGTTTGTTTTATGGTTTGTTTTTTGCTTTTGTTGTTTTTTGTTGGTTGATATTCCATGGTTATTGTATTAAATATTAATAAATTCACTGATGTTCCTAAAGATCATATATTTCTTAGTTGTAACCTGAAGAAGTATATCGTGTGTTCGAAACGCATTGGTAGTTCTTTTTTTTATAATAAACATTTTTGTATAGAGACATAAAAATCCTAGTGTATCCTTAAAGTTTCAATATTTTGTGCATTGTTGTGGCATCCCATATATATGAAGAGACAATATATTTAATTTAGATACTAGAGTTTTTTTTTTAAAAATGTGTAGTTTATTTTAAGTAGATATTAATGTTATTATTGGAAACTTATTTTATTTTAGCAATAACTAAGTTTTAGTAAACTAAGACTTGTTTTAGCAGTGCTAAGCTTGGTTTACTGATGAACATACTTGTTATTACAACAGATATTTATGAAAGTTTATATTTTATAGCGGAATTGGGTTTCGCTATAAAAACATCTTTTCATTATGTAGAGATGCCCAAAATCTCATGCGAAAAATCCCCTATTGAAAAAAAGCTTGTAATTGCATGAGTTTCACTCAGACAGTTTGAAAAGACCAGAAACTATGGAAGCAAACTTGGAAGGTAAAATTTTTAATTAGACTTTAAATATTAATAATTTCATTAGTTATTTTTAATTGTTTAAAAATTATTATTAAAAAAATAAAAAATGGCTTATTAATTTTTATATAATATTAGTTATTTTTAATTTTCTTTATCTTATTTCAAATTATTCCGTGAGTTCCTTTCAGCTAATGACTACTATAATATCCACTCTACTTAACTTCATAAAATGTCAAATATTGGAAGAAGAGAACACAGGATTTTATAAAATGTCATAAAATATGGAAAGAAACAGTCTCATCACATATTTCTTATATGGTTTGATGATATTATTTTTACTCGATCTCTGATTAAACACTTCGCACTTATAGTATATGTCGATATCACATTAGGTCAGAAGGTCGAAACTTGAATTTCGTCCAGTAATTTTTACTTCTTTTATTCAATGATATTTATCATGATACTTTGTATGTTTGCACAATTTCATCTGAATGAATATTCAGAAAAATTATTAATACAATAAAACCTCGTAGAATGAGTGTCTCACTGTACGTGCGATTCGCTTTACGAGCAGCCATTCTATGAATTTTAGTCTCAAACGATCAATAAAAATTTGTAGTATGACTACCTACTTCCTATAGCCTAGATGGTCTCCATTTTATTTTTAGTAGATTAATAAATAATAGTAGATTATTTCTTGCCTTCATTTTTATTATTCATATTACATTAATGTTCAAACCACAATAAGAAATGAGGAAAAAAGTAAAGCTCTTTCAACCCGTAACAACTGGTCTTCGTCAGAGTCAAATACCATATCATTCTTTTTGTTCTTACCAATTGTCTTTTTTCTCATTCCTTATTGTGGTTTTGACGTTCATTTTCATTTGACTTATTTATTGTCAAATCTTGTTATCACATTGCATATACAGTAATTTTTCATTTTAAAAAGTAAATTAAAAACTGGCATGTTAGGATTGGAACTTATTTCTTTTCATATTAATTTCAATGCATAAAATTAATATATGAAATATAAAAAAAAATAATATTTTTAGCATATTTTAAATATCGTGAGTAAATCGCGATATGAAAATGGTCGGGAAAGAATTAAATCACACTGGCAGGTTCTATTATTCTATTTACCCTCAGACCGTAATGATGCATGATTGTTGCACAATTTCAAGTTTTAAAAAAACTGCTATCCCTCAAATTTGTGCATGAAATAATTGGGACTTCTGAAAAAAAAAATGAAGCAGATTATTTTAAAAGCAATGGAAAAACTTCCTCTCAAATCTAGAGTTTACTGGAAACTACCTTTTTATTAGTAATAAAAACTCAATAAAAGCTTTTATTACGGCAAGTTAATTTGAGAAAGTGCTAAGAAGTGTCACTTTTATACAATTCTTACGATGAGAATTAGTAACAAAAGAAATTTAGTCAAATTGTTTTCAAAATAAAAATTTGTTTTAATTATTAAAATTCTTGTGGGTTCCAAAAAAAACAGATCTAATTTATTTACTTCACTATATTTTATCAAAATAGATTGATAATATGCAAAATGTATTAAACTTCAGAAAATTCTATTGTTAATATCATTTCTTGTTGGGAAAACTGTTCATTTGCTATTTCATGTAAATTCAAGTTTTTTATTTTATTCTTTTTTTTGTTTTACTTGTTTATTATAAAAATGTCTCTTTTTTTTAATTGGACACCACATACAAAAGAATCCAAATAAAATGTAAAAATCATACTGTCGAAATGTTTTTTTTTTCTTGAAAATTGTTTTTGTTGAACTACGAGTATAAGAGAAAAAAAACGAAGGAAATTTTGGTAACTCTGAAAGAAGTTAATATTCTTTTTGTGCTGAATAATATTTATTCCAAATTTATTGTTACGCTTTGGAAAAAAAAAATTGTTTGATGACGGCCTTTTTTTTATTACTTTTGTTTTAATAGGAACACTCTTTCAAAAAAAATACAATTGAATTGAAAGAACAAGTAAAACTTTGTTGTTGTTTGTCTACACATAAAATGAAATACATTCGTTCTAATGGTATTCAAAGATGAAAACGGAATTGAAAGTGAATTAATACATTTTTATATGTAATTATAATTAGGCACCATAGACATCTAAAACATGCCAAAATAACTTCATTTTTGCATTTTTAATTTACAAAAGCTTTCCAAAAGTTTTGACAGAAATAATTCTTTAACAAAATATGACACTTTAGAATAACTTCGAATGAATACAAAGAATGTTTAAGAAATCTTTTATTATTAATATATTTATTGAATATTATTTATTTATGATTAATAGTTATAAACAATAGATTATTTATAACAACAAAGCTTTAGACAGCTCTTACGTGTGTAAAGATCTTTGCATGCGAGCAATATCTTTTTTGAAGGTAACATTTTGGAAAACAAACCCGCATTTATTACCGTCATAAAAATTCTTAGGATAGTTTTCATCCACTGGATACTTTATTTTCACTTTTCAGACCACGTCTTAACTAAAATATTCTGGCAACCTTTAAACCCCAAAATCATCTGTAGTGCCATTGTAACTATCAATTTTTTCATTTTTAATATTTTAAATTTTATATACTTTAAAAAATAGATTACCTTTTTAATTGATTTTTATTATGATATAAATTAATTTATGCCATCAGATTTGAGACACATTTCACATGTCCTGTTCAATTCACATTATTCAACAATATTTTATTTTAGATTATAAATCTAAGTCTGTTCTATTCTAGACAAGTCAGTTAGTCCTTTCGCTGGATTTTTTTTTTCTATTGCTCAATCGCTTCAAATTCATCACCAATAAGGTATGATATATCTATATGATATATATATATATGATTCGTTGAAACTCTGACCAATAGGAGAGTAGAGTTAGAGTTAGTAGGTCCATGCATGCTAATGTTGTCCGCTGCTCAGCGAAGCCCTCGTTATTCCGCCAATGGTTATAGAGGTTGCACAGTCCCTCTGTGAAATAAGATTATTGGCAGAAAACACGATCCTCACTTTGCAGTGAACTCCTGTTCCATTACTATTATTGTTTTTTCTGGTGGTTAGAAAGACCTATTTCTTTCCCCGGACAACTCATAGAAAGCAATATATATATATATAATACGGTACTGTTTTCTTGACCACAAAATATTCACAAAACAGTTTTTCTTTTTCTCGGAGTTTGGTCAGGGTAAATATATGGAATCACCTTTTTGCCAACGTTTCGTCTTTATTTCAAGACATCCTCAGGGCTATAAATGAAGACTTGGTTCTGTTACATTTGCAAATGTAACAGAACCAAGCCTTCATTTATAGCCCTGAGGATGTCTTGAAATAAAGACGAAACGTTGGCAAAAAGGTGATTCCATATATTTACCCTGACCAAACTCCGAGTAAAAGAAAAAGTGTTTTGTTTTATTATATATATATATATTATATTATTATATATATATATATTATATATATATATTATATATATATACGAATTCTGTAAGTGTTCTCTTTATTCTTTTTCTGTGTCGTGCTTTGTGAAATTTAAATTATATATATATATATATATATATATATATATATATATATATATATATTATATATATCTTATCACAGTATGATTATAATGATCTAGTTTCCTGAACACTTTATATACTTTCTATACACATATACCTACCTTATATACATACTTTACATACATACATTCCTGTATAATTTGCATAAAATTACTTGTATTAGGATATATATTATCACTATTTCTTGGTTTCCGTTTTATAAAATGTTGGGGTAAGATAGGTGTACTGCATTGCTTGTTGAATTAAGATCCATTTATAATTCTTCAAAACAACTATTAATAGCAATGTCATATTCTAATTACATAGATTATGTAGAATAATAAACAAGAAGATCAAATATAAATCGTTGTAGATATTCATAAATAACTTTCAGATTGACTACAGTTAAAACTAGGACGCTATATTTTAATATACCAACGGGAACCAGTAATCTATTGCGATGGTCCAGTACTCATCCTTCTTTTATATAAATGGCTAAATTTTAATAGTAGAATATAATAGCAACATTCTGGTTTTTTATTTTTTTTTTTGTTTTTTAATCAGAGTCTGAAAGATGTTTCATTTTGAAATACGACCAGATTCAGCTCTATTTCTGTCACCACCTCCCACATTTCACTCGTATCCCATGATAGTTACCACATAACTGAAACAAAAAAACTAACTAATAATGAAGAGTTGTGTTTTTCTTTTTTTATTTGAAGTTAGGTTTGCCTAAAGATAATAAAGGAATGAAAAATAATTTTTTTGTATGTTTATTTTGGTTATCCAAAATTATAATGAATACTTTATCAAATAAAATTTACTTTTTTTGATCAAATACTTTCAAATTGTTGCCCACATCCATTAAAATAACCAAAGAAGTATATTTGGCATATTTTAATAAATAAAGTTTTTATTTTTTTTTAAAGTATATTGTACCCTACACATATAATGTTCAGACAATAATAAGAAAAGAACAAAAAAAACTAGAATGCTTTTAGAAATGGTTGTTGTTTCATTTGTAATATATATATATATATATATATATATATATATAATATATATATATATATATATATATATGATCAAACCACAATAAGAAAATGGGAAAACAAAACTAAAATCTTAGTCTGGTTTTCCCATTTTCTTATTCTGGTTTGATCATTGATTGTTATTTCACGTGTTTATGTGAAATCTTTATATATATATATATATATATATATGATCAAACCACAATAAGAAATGGGAAAACAAGACTAAGATCTTTCAACCGTAACAAGCGGTCTTCGTCAGAGTCAAAACTTGTTTGATCATTTATTGTTGTTTCACGTGTTTATGTGAAATCTTTTTATATATATATATATATATATATATATATATATACCATGATAAACGAAAAACGGTCCGGCAGGACAAATAACGATTAAAATAAGCAGTGACACATAAACAGAAACACAACAAAGACTCACTTTTCAATATTTCGACCGTAATGGCGGTCGTCCTCAGGAGAAGAAGTGAATTGACGGAGGGACGACAGTCAACTGACTGTCGTTGAGTTGACTGTCAAGTGAGTTGACTGTCGTTCCTCCGTCAATTCACTTCTTCTCCTGAGGACGACCGCCATTACGGTCGAAATATTGAAAAGTGAGTCTTTGTTGTGTTTCTGTTTATGTGTCACTGCTTATTTTAATCGTATATATATATATATATATATATATATATATATATATATATATATATATATTGCAGGGAGTTCAGAAGAAATAATTTAAGATTCTGGGAACCATTATTATTATTTCTTTTTTCTTTGTGTAGACGTCTGAGAGACTGACAATCAGCCTTCTGATGTTGATTATTCAAGCAAATATTCCATCTTTCATTGATTATACAACTAGAAGTCCTAAATTTTGCCTAATTCAAGTGTATTTGAGAGTGAAATTAAAAATGGGGATTTTAAACGAGTACCTGACATCGTGCAGGCTCGGGACTGACGGTTTAGCGTCAGTCCTCTCCAAGAGAGGACTTGCTCAGATTTATTCTCTTACTAAGTGAATATATCGAGTGTCCGAGTGGGTACCAAACCCCAGACCTACCAGTCTAGAGGCGAGCAGGTTGCCAATGAGCTGGCAATCTGGCTCCCAACGTGGCTTAAACATAAATTGTTAATCCTCAAGAATTTGCTGTTCTTAAGTCATTTTTTAACCTATACTTATTATGCTAGTTGTTATGTTTGCTTTAGTATTTTTTTTTGTTTTTTAGCATTCTCTGTACAAGAGGATGACCTTTTTTTAAAAAAAAATTCGTTTTTTTTTGAAAAAAAAACAAGATTATTTTATAATTTTCAAATGTCCACTAAGATTTACATAAGTTATGTCACAATTATCTGATAATGCTTTACCTTATAGGTTGAGTATTTTCTTAATCTCGCTGAGTACCACACACAGAACAAGAGGAAATGAATTTCAAACAATTGAAATTAACTAAGAACATAAATTTTTAAAACTCAAGAAGACTTCAAGTACATATTTACAAAAAATTTATATTTTCTTCATCTAATCAGGTTTAGGTATCTATTATGTACCTCTTCATAATATTCTCGACTTTAGTTTTAAAAGGTCACGAAAAAGAAAAGATAATGCTGATGTACATTTATATCTGTTTATAAAGTGGTAGTAATTGTATTAACAGTTCTAAAGATATTGTTATATATGAGAATGATGGTTATAATCAACAATAAAATTAATATTAAATTACTATTTTGTAAAGGATAATTCAACTTAATCCAACCTTGAATTACCATTGCAGACAAATTTTGTATGAATTATTCAAAAACTTAACTAAGTTAATTTGTGAATAAACTCTAATAAATGTTACTAAAATGATATAACTTTTATGCAATAATAAATTTGTTTCCAGACTTCATAATTGTTTCAATTTAATGCAAGGTTGAACAATTATGAAACTTTTGTTGTTTACGAATTCATTGTAATGCTTTGCATAATAAAAGAAAAATGATTATTTTGTTTACTTGTGGTATCCACTCTAAATATTCTATAGTAGATTAAAAGATAACGTTAAGAAATATTAATTTCTGTATCTGTAGGATTTAGTTATGATAATAATATGTTTTTACAAGTTTTATAATAATTCCTGTGTTGACTTCTAAATCAGGTTTTTCTTTCATAGAGCTACTGAAAAGGCTATAGCTATAGTTTTAATATATAATCTGTTTCAAGAAAAAACATTAAAAAGTAGATTCAAATATGAATATTTAACCATGAATATTACACAGTAAAACAATGAATATTTACTATTGTGTTTTTAAGCTATATGAGGTTTAAAAAGAAAATGTTAGCTGTCCAATTTCTACTTCACTCCCATAGTAAAAGAGAAGAGTATAACCTGAAAAACAGAGAAATAACAAATGCAGTTAACCCTTCCATTACCGGGCTAATTGGAGGGATGTAGTCCCTTACAGCCGAAAGTCTTTAGATGGCAGGATTTTTTCCTGGGAGGGTAAAAATCTAGTAAAACATGGTACTAAGGCAATACACACGTACCGTTTATATGATAAACATGATTAACAATATCCAAAAAGTAAATAAATGTTATTGTACAGTAATGAGAAAAATATTTGCAGTTTTACTGAGATAACCTGGTTAATGTTTAGTTATTGTTCCACCCAAATTTATTGGATCTACCGAACTAACAGACTCGGGCCGCTGAACCCGTCAATTTTCAGCTCAAATATCGGACTACCAAACGTACTCCAGACATTTCTATCTGAGAATGTTGTCCATTAAATCGCAAAGCTTGTAGATGCCAGGTCTTTTAATTGGACGGTTTACTGTATGTCTAGTATTGAGGGACACGTCTGATATATGGGGGCTATTTTCTAAATTCATCACTTTACAAAGACAAATTTATGATCCAAATGAGAGGTTACTGACTGGTACTAAGTGGTTAGGCTGTTATATAACTAGTTATACTAACACATAACTGCTTAGACTGTTACATTACTGGTTAGACCATTACATAGCTGGTTATACAGTAATATTACTGGTTAGACTATTTGATAAGTGATTAGACAGTTAAATAACTGGTTAGTCCGTTCTGTAACTAGTTAGGCTATTTTACAACTGGTTGGACTCTTACATAACTGCTTAGACTATTTTATAAGTGGTTCAACAATTTCTTAACTGGTTATACCGTTTTATTACTGGTTAGAGTATTTTATATGTGGTTAGACTGTTACATAATCGGTTAGACCTTAAGGCCGCATATGGCCTTTTGAACCATGAAATTTGGCCTCCTGTTGTTTGTTGAAAAAAATGTTTCAAAATATAAATACTTACAATTGTGGTACAAACAAAAAGACAAAAAAATTCTGGCATTTAGGAAGAAGACTATTTATCAATTACTTGAAAAGTATAAGCTTTTATAAAATCATTTTCTTGAGTTAAAAAAGGTAATAAACGAAGGCAGTAAGGACACTGCTGAATCTTTTGAAAGATGTGAAACAGTTTTAGATGCACTGATAAAGTAATATAACGATAGATTCAAACATTTTGCAATACAACTATTATATGAGAATTTGCTTATCCATACGTGGTGGACTTTTGGGTAAGTAGACGCTGCTAAAATGGCCTTTACACCAAGAAATATTCCCACCTCTGGGTTTGACTGTTATATAGCTAGTTATTCTATGAGATTCATTTTTAGTGTTTCGTTCTGAATCTGCTACTTTTACATTAGTAGGACGACAAAAAAATGAATGAAGACTTTACTATATGTTAAAGTAAAATATTTATCTATTTGTAGACAAATTAACTTTTAAAATATAGTACAATATATAATAAGATAAAAAAAGGTGATAAAGTATGGAAATTATCAGAATTATTTTATCATAATGTTCAAATCTGCAAAACAAAATGCTTCCCCAGAAAAAGCTAATAAATTGTAAATGAACCATTTGTTGCAGATGATTTCATTCAATAAGTACAAACTTGAGACTTGCAAAAAGAATGCAACCAATAACATTGACTTAAATTTTGCTAAGTATAGAACTTTTTTCATTGAATATTCAAATCACAAATTTTTAACACACATATAGATTAACATTGAATATGCTGATTTAATAGCTACTTGAATTAGATGCAAGTCCATAGAAATCTGTAGTTCAATCGCAGAACAGCTGTATATTAAAAAGCTCTATGCCACCAACTGCAACTGAACGCTCAATTGAATGCAATTACTTAGTCCATGCACGAATAACACGTTATAAATTCATGCATTTACTGCAACAGTGTGTGCAATTGAATTTCTGTACTATTTTAAAGCAGTATTATCATCAAAATCATGCTCTGTTTGAGTCACATCCCTTGCACAGAATTATCAATATAATATCGGTCATGACAATATTATTTTGTTCAATGCAAATATAAACTCCATAATTCAATACGACGATGACTAACAGCAGTATTTTTCACGTTTTAACAATTATGCTGTTTTCTTATATTAAATATGTGATTTGAATGATGTTTTTTTTAGCATTTTTTCTATAATAATTTAAAACTAAATTTTATTTTCAATTTCACCTAAGTATCAAGTTTTTGATAAATATAGTATTGACAATCAACGAAGCATATTAGTAGGAATTTTGAATTGGTTTTTGTAAATTTGCAATTGGGTTTTTCTGTTTATCCCAAATCAGACAACTCCTAATATGTTACTAATTTATTGTTGTGCTTTTTTTCATCAAAGGTACACATAATTATAATGAAAAATAATTAAAAGTTTTTCACCATATAGAAAATTTGACATAACACAATTAAGGGCACTTTTAGGAATATTAAGAAGTCTTAATATTCAGACAATTGTCTGGTCCTATCAGTCCTTGGGTAAATCACCACCTAAATAATAAGTCATGTATATTTTACTGACATTAGTTTGTAACATTATTAGTTAGGAATATCATTTCTTTTTATTGATATATTCAGTATGAGGGATGTATGTTAATGTATTTTTCAAAATATAAGAGTAACATATCAATTTGATCCATCAAAGATTCTCCACCGTAGCGTGGCGACAATCTTTGGACATATACTCCCCCCCAATTGGTATCATACAAAAAACTTAATAAAACGATTCCTGGGACCTCGAAATATGTAATACCTTCAAAATCTCGAGATCGAATTTTTTCACAATCACTATACTTAATTTTAGTAAAGTTAAGTAAAATAATATTGAGAATGCAAATAATAATAAATATAAATAATTAATTAATTTAAAAAAAATAATAAAAAATAACATAAAAACTTAATACAAAGAGAATGAACAAATTAATTGAAGCATTATCTCTTTAGATTAAAGTCAGGAGCACTAGGCGCACTGAGCAGTCAAATATGGGCTTCTACGGAAGCTCGCAGATTGAGATCTTTGTAATCCGAGGGTATATGTCACTCAATCTGCTACCAATTGCACTTATTAAAAGAGAGTCCGTGTCTCTTGGTACGAATGATGATTGAAAGATGGGAGTGGTTGATGACGGAAGCTCAATCGCTGGTTATACGGCGACTGAACTTGATGGATGCTTGACCTAAATAGAATCAAATTTGGTACAATGCTCTAATATAATGTATTTTTTTTTTATTAAATCTTAGTCCCTAATATTAATTTATGCATTATTTTCTCTATTTATCTACCTGTTTTTCTTTTATTTAATATTTGTTCATATTCTCTTTACAATACTTAATTTTGAATTGATTCTTGTCTACCTTATTCTCTGTAACTGGGCGCGTATGTGGCACCATTGTTGATCTCCAACCTCCTTTGCACTAGTTTGCTTGGTTTCCCTCGTTCAAACCGAAATTTAGACTGTAAATGTGTGTTTTTAATTTTTCTATGTTTTTATATCCACATTGAACATTATTTTGCTGTTTTAGATCGTATTTTCATAGAAAAAGGTATTATATATATATATATATATATATATATATATATATATATATATTATAATAATAAGAGACCTGTTGAGAGATGCAGAGTGTTACAATGATCGACTGGTTTACAATTGTGTTAAACACGTTCAGAATATTATTGAGAAAGACCAGAGAAAGACACTGGTCGATTTAACAGGTTATTCAACAATTATTTTCCCGGAATACAAATCTAAAACATCAGTCAATGCCCGACTAAGGGATATATATTGATAAGTTATATTCTATTTGAAAAACTCCAGAATAATAATGCCTTGTATACTGATCTTATAATGTTTAATTCAGAATCATTAAAACCCGTCCATCAATATGAAGTTGCTTACAGTCATCTGTGTAAAGAGTTTTGTGTGAATATTTTTCTCTAGCCAAACAGAATGTAATTGTTTATACTCATGAGGGTAAGTTGTTTTGGGTAAACAATGTTATACAATCTAACAAATTATAATTGTTTACTGGTTTGAGGGTAAATAGTTTTGACTGAAAAGTTTTCTACAGTCCAGTATAATGATGTTGCCAACTCTCATCTGGGTAAGCAGTTTTGGGTAAAAAAGTTTCTAATGAATTAATCTGTACTTATTTTGCATAGCTGTGTTGAAGTGGATTTAGATGAGTATTTATAATTTTTTAATGCTGTTGGGTTCATTTGGTAAACTTGTTCTTAACGTTTTATTAAGTATGATGCCAGACGGTTGAAAAATGGTTTTTAGAATGATTTAGAACTTTTAATGGTCCCATGGTTTGGGTAGCTGGAAGGAATGGTGGGGGGGGGGAGGGGTTAGGAGGCTGGAAAAAAGTGGGAGGGAGATTATTTATTTAAATGGAAGTTGTAAATCATGAAGGTGCGTTGTAAATTGAGGTGCTACTGTAGACAGGTTTGGGCGGGTTTTCTCCCTTCCTAATTACATATTGGGACTTTCACCTTCTCTCGGCTTGCTGGTCCCGTCTACGATAAACCCAAGTATCAATTATCCATCATAAAGCAACGCTATGAAAGTACCTTTGCCTACTCGTCTCTCCTACGATTTACATATACCTTGACCTCTGCTTTCTAACATCACATCGCTATTGTAGAGCCAACTTTACGATTTCAACGACTTCTTCCAATCTTTCAATCTTACAAAAAACCGTTAGCTGTTTCAGTTTCACATCGCAATTCCATCTGAAAATGCTTCCTCTTTAATCCATTCTGTTCATTTCTTATCTGATTCCTTCTAATACTCAACCATGGACTGAAATCAACTGAATCTTGTTCATAACGTTTTTACTTCTTTTAATTTTATCAGATCCTCTACAGTGTATAGCGCATTACCATGAACAACTATGATAGGAAATGATAGTTTGTTTTTTTTTTATGCAAGGATAAACAACACTGAACAATTTTCATCACAATTGAAGGATTTAGAAACATATTATTTTACTGGAAAAATACAAAAAATATTACCAACCAATATTTTTCATTCGAAAACTATTTAAAACTCTTCAATTTATGCAGTATAAAAATCGAAATTAAAATACGAGTTGAAATGGATACGTGTTGTATAAATGCAGCAACCATGTAGCAGTAAAATACAATATAAATATCCATAACATATAACAATAAGCAATTTTGAAAAAAATATTGCAAATTAGTAACAATTATATGATAAGGTTGAACTGTTTGTCTAATTATTGATTTAAATCTCATAATAACATTTAAACCATGACTTCTGCATCAACATTAATTTATCATTAAATTTGAATTTTATCAACGTGTAAAGCCCAGATTGTTATTAGGATTTTAACAAATGGAGGATCTGAAGTAAAAAATATACTATTTTAAATACATTTGTAGCTTTTTTCGTTGGTCGAAATCCAATTCATAAGAACTGTAAATATCTGGTATTTATAGCATTGTTGCAAAATAATTTTATATTGTTAGACTCTATAGAGTGTCAATACTACGACAATAGTTAGGCTATTGTTAATAGTAATTTTAATATATAGTAAATTTCTCTGTCATTGTGCTGAGGGTTGTTTTAATTATCTTCTTTACAAAATATAACAAGTTATTACTTTAAAGAAAAAGATTCAGTACAATATTTCAATAGATATTTAAAGTAAATAAAAATGGTTTTGAAGATATCATACCTCATATTGTGTGTGGGTGGTTCTTCTCTGATTTTTGAGGCCGTACATCTTCACGATAAATTGCTGTTTTGAAGAATGATGATACCCAAAATCTGTCAAAAAACACATACAACGTATGAGTTGATAAGTTTAAAACATCACGTTTAAATCAAAGCGTATTTCTTTTATTTGTATAACTGTCACTTTATAGCATTGTAACTACAACGTGAATAAACAACCGTCAATTTTTAAATGGCTAAAATTAAAAAAAATATTTATATTACTCGCTTTAAAATCTTCCTTCTTCTAATATTAATAAACATTTAAATTAGCTAGGAAAACATTCTCCTTATTAATAACAAAACACCATTAGTGTAATTTAGGTTTTGCTTTATTTTTATTGTTTAAACCGATCCTCTAGTGAGTGATAACGTCAGCCGTTTACTGTCTTTTGTTGATCGGTGATTCTACAGATTCTACATTGGCGGTCCTAAATTTTGCCTAACTCAAGTGCATTTTGAGTAGGGATCTTTAATAAATACCTGAGATCCTACAGGCTTGGGACCAACGGCTTAATGGCCTGCCTATGGGACGACGTACTCAGATTTATTCAATTCCCGATGAATAAATCGATGGCTAGGTGGGGATCGAACCTCAACCCAGAGGTGAGTACGTTGACCACTGAGCTAACCAGTCAGTTATAGATAGTGATGCTCATAGAGTGTCACGTGTTCATTCAAACTAGACAGTTGTTGAAATTCACAGACTATTTCTCTTTGTAAAATAATTTGTAATGTAATAATTAGTTTTTTGTTTCAAATTTTTTACTTCTGCCTATGAAAAAAGTTCTAAATAAAAACCGAAACTTGGCATTGAGAGTTTTATTTGAACCTGAAGAACTGACCGAGTCCCGATAAACTTTAGCTTTGTATATATATATATATATATATATATATATATATATATATGTGTGTGTGTGTGTGTGTGTGTGTGTGTATTGTCAACTAATGTATGTACATTGTCAAAAAATATTCTTGTTAGATAAATAATTTTTCATAAATTATAATGTAACTTCACAATATGCTAACGTTCTTATTTCACATTGTAAAATTTACAAATAGTGACGCATCAATATAATAAATGCTTTTAATGAAACCCAATTTTCATAAAAATTACAGAATGTGAATACACATTGTGAGATAATTTACACTAATAATTTAAATTCTTTCTTTTTTTCATTATCATAAATTTTTATCAAGAAATATAAATGAGCACTGGAGTTCGTTTTATATGTTGAGAGAACAGGAATATAAAATCATTTATTAAAAAGTTTTTTTTTTATGGGAATTAATTGAATATTTTGTGGGAACCTTAAAATAACAATAGTTTTTGCTTTATTATTTTAATTTGTTGATTGATAAAATCACTCATTAGTTTTGCATAGATGCGATAATTATCCTTGTCTTCCGAACGGTTGATAAACAAGGAGGCCAATATAAAACATGCTTGTTAATAATGTTGATTGCAAATCATATTTACAAGCCAGTTACAATTCTATATGAACCGGAAAACGTTTATTATAAAGTCAAATTATAAAAATCAATTATGTTGGTTGTCCGGTTAACCTTGACCAGTGGAAGGATGGGCCTTCCACTGGTTGTTCAGTACATCGAGTCACCTAGTCAATCGATGCTCTGCGGCCTTAATGAGTAACATCTGGTCAACTATCGTCTACACTGTACAATTTTAAAATAAACTACGTCAATCCAATAAAAATACGTAACAAATAATAGTACTTTGTGTGTATCTTTTATAATACAAATTGTGTTTAGAAATGTATTCTGCAATAACATTAAGATCGAAATATGCTTATAATTTTTGCATTTTTTGTTGAACTAGGCTAAATAATAATGCTTTTGATTCTCTTCTCTGTTATATGTTATGATTCATCATGTCTTTTTTTTTTCTAAATTTATTATAACTACTTAGTCTGCGGGGATTGAGTCGACTCTTCGTAATGTCTTGGGCATTTGATAGTTCCTCTTGTATTGTATAGAAATATCACGCATTGGAATTTAGATCAATTTATGTGATATTAATGACAGAAAATCACAGTCTAAATTTAGTTAAGAAATCATTGATCCAAGTCAACAAGTATTAAATTTAGTACATCCAATCTATTTTTCCTCTCGAATCCTACTCACAAAGTATTTCTGTGCTTTTAACTAACAGTAAACCTTGTAATTGTTATTATTTTTCCCCTTATTTGTTTCTTTTTTTCCCCTTATTTGTTCCTTTTTTTATAATAATTTGCTGGTTTTGAAGGGTGACATATAGTCTGTCCTTGATGTTACAGCTGAGTAATTTTATTCCCAAAATAGTGGAGTGTCTTGGGGTACACAAAAGTGCAATGATAAAGTGGTGTATAGTACAATGGTTGTGGCTCGGTTGAATCAACTATTGTAAAAATAGACAAATTTTATTCAAAATTAATAAAAAAAAAAAAAAGGTATCATGATAACAAATATTACCATTTTTATTAAGTGGGTAACGAAATCCGGTAAATGATAACCAAAAGGATTGATAGCACAACCAACTGTCGAGTCTAACATAAGCATTGGTTATTACTAATTATTTCATCAAGTAATGTGATTAATTATATTACTCAGTTCACTATTGTAATCTGAATCATCAGTCCTCGCTACTCATCAGGTTTTTTGGAGGCTTTGGCAATTTCCTTTATAGTTGGCAAAAGAAAGGCAGCAATTTTAAAATCATTACTCAACTAGAATGATTATCATTCACTCATAAAGTTCTGATTTATTTTTCATACAAATACACGTGGGAATCATAGATTTTGTCTTTTTTTTTCTTTTTTCTTTTGTTTTGGTACACTCTTAATCTCATGGGGATTAGGTGTATGAGTGTGTCTAGGGGATCCACAAAGATTGGTCCTCATTAATCACAAAACGCGTAGGAGTTAGCTGATGCAAGAGCTAAACTGGATGCTCAAGACAACAGCTGGGATTATATGTATTAAAAATACCCTACATCTTGCATAAGGAAAAGGCTAGTGAGGCAAAGAGTGACACTAAAAGTCAAATTATAAAAATCAATTATGTTGGTTGTCCGGTTAACCTTGACCAGTGGAAGGATGGGCTTCCACTCGTTGTTGAGTATATCGAGTCACCTAGTCAATCGATGCTCTGCGGCCTTAATAGAAAAAAAAATGGGTGATATGTACTAAAGGCCATCTAACTAAGGAATACAAAATTATACAAAAAAGATGTTCAATGAATCACTTTGTAATAAGCTATAAACTGTCCCAATATATGCCAAGATATGACCATTTAAAAAATACCTGAAGAATTTAAAAATAGTTCCTAGCCACACATGTATATGTAATGCGGTGACACCCCAATCACCTGGACACTTAGTGTATGAGCGTTGTCTGAGAGAACCGTAAGAGACTCGCTCCCATTTGGAAAGTTTTAATTTCTGAAAAGGAATGGCATATTAAACCTTCCTCATTAAACACAAAAGAATTTGAGCGGGAAATTATTACATGTTTGCTCAATTTTGATTCTTAAAAATATTTTCATCAAAAGACATTTAATGTATACATTATTTGAGAAAGTTTTATATTATTTTAATTATTCTGGGAACTCAAAACTATGTGTGTAAATTCATTTCACCTCCTTACAAAAAAACATAAATATTCTTGTATAATAACATAACACGACAATATATTTATGTCACAAAAACAATTGTATTAATATATTGTAAAATTAAGAATTATTGTACAAAATGTGTAAATAGTACTACATGCAACACAATGTGGAACATGCTGTGGAACATTCAGATATAAAAATATGAAAAAAACTACTATTTAGTTGATTGAAGATTCATGTATGCTGTTTTTATTAGTTTTTTTTTTCATTGAAGAAATATATAATTAGTGAAAAGAATATAAAAACATTCTGAACATTTTATGGTTTAAATTATAACATATTCGTTTTATTTCAAGTGCCTGTAATTTATTCTAATCACTTGAGAAATATAGTTTTATATGATGAGATATAAAAAGGATTCAAGTGAAGTTTACTGAAGTAAACTTCAGTGTGAAATCTAACACAAAGAAGGAAAAATTTCTTTACAAATCTTTGCAAGGATAACAAGCAAGTTTTTTTTTTTTTTTAAATAATGAGATGTATTTGGGAAGAAAAGAAGTAGTACTTCTAGAGGCAAGTTGAAAAGAGGAAATGGACAGCGATTCATTGTCAGTTTTACAATGGTTCCTTGTCTACAGAGGTGAGGCCTTTGATCCGAACAGTGCTTCTGTTCTTTCTCTCCTCTTCAGCCGCCCCAGTACCCGTCTCAACTTCCATTCTAAGTCTACTTACTATCTCTTGTTATTTAGTCAGACTTGTTTTAATCTGAAAATTGAATGAAGAAACAAAAGAAGTATTGTTGTTTTTTTTTTCATTAAATTAATGATTTATTATTGTAACCACAATGATAACATTTCATGTTGTGAAAAAAAAACAAAAGAAAATGTACTGAATAAATTTATTTTAAAGTTAAAAAAAAAAACAAAAAATATATAACAGAAATGTCAAGTTTCAAACAGTGCAATTACATATGTCCATGGCAAGGACATAATGTGAATGTAGAATCTGAGATATATTTGGCACCAATTGCAAATAATAGGCCGAGTTCATTGCTAAAGATGTGTGCATTACACAGGAATGATGTATAGTTCTACTTTCTAGAAGTGAAATAATAGGGGTGGTTTACGCAGTTCAGGGTTGAGACTACTGTTGATCGACCTGTCTAGGTTGCCTGTAGTAACCCATGACTGCAGTCATGGGCTCATCAAAGTGAGTATTAGCTTTATAGGCCAATTCACTTTAAATAAATAACTGTACTTCTAGTGTTGAATGTTGATATATTTAGGGATATAATATAGCTTCTCACAAAGTGGCTATATAAGTTGAGGGAAGTGACTACTTCCAAGGTCAAATACCATAGGACCTAAAAGTACGACAATCAATGATATGCTGATGTAGGAATGCATTAAGCAAATTTTTTTTCCTTAAAATAACGTTAGTTACAGATTTTGTGGGATGAAATTCTAAGGCACAAGGGGTGCGTGAGTTTTCATGGAGTATGTACATCCTTAATTCGATGAAAGACTTTTTCTTCTCAAACAGTAGGAAGAGCCCCATTGTGGAAATAAAGGAGTTAAGTCACAAAGGATGAGATACTATAGCTCATGGTGTGCGATACGATATCACAAGGGATGAGCTACTAAAGCACATTGGGTGCCATACGATATCACAAGTGATGAGATACTATAGCACATTGGGTGCGATACGATATCATAAGGGATGAGATCCCTTATTTTAAATTATTTTAAATGCAGTATTAAACACATTAAACATAAAAACAATTACTTATTAATTCATGTTGGTAAAAAATTTCAGATATTTTTGTTAACTTTAAATATTTTTAATTTTTTTCTACTTTCCATTTTCACCCCCTCAAATTGTCCCTTCCTTGCATGTACCGCCGGGGGTGGACAACACTCATGCAGAGGGACAAAGAAGTGAGTCGCTCTTCTCCATCTCTCTATCTGATGACGAAGTAGTCCAAATACAGCAACTTGTGATATTTTTCGCGTGTTATTTCTGTGAATATATTTTATGTATATATCACAATCTATACCACAGTAAGATCATAAGAAATTTGACTAAGATCTTTGTCAAGACTGTTTGATAAGGTTTTTTTTCGAAAATTTTTGGTTTTATTTGATGATGACTGTATATTTATAAATGTACTGTAATAAAATGAATTTCCAGGACTAATAACAGCAGTCTATAATTAGAAGCTTAACTATTTATTTTTAAACCCTCAAAACGCTGCCACCTCGAATGTGCCGCCGGGGGTGGGATACCACACAGCACCTCACTGTATCGAATACAATGGAAAAATACAGTATATTTCTCGAAGAAAAGAATAAAATAGAATTTCAGAGAGGCTTTCAGAAAAAAAAAGGGGTAGAAGATGAAGAAGATAGTATAGTATCATATTCTATAGTAACAGTGTCTTTTTTGTGAAAAAAGGAAGGAAAGTAATAATATAGAGTATAAGATGGAATAAAGCCAGTACACTTCTCAGATGAAGGATCGCCTAGCACCTTGGTTGGACTCAATTCTTGATTTAGCTATGGAGATATCTCCGAATGAAAAACTTAAAATTTCTGTAGTTAAAATGAAATTTACGGCCATAAAACTTATAATTAGTTTACAGTAGCTGTTGTTTAATTAGTTATTTTCAAATGGTTTGGTGAATTTCTATCACTTTCTTTAGAATGTTTTCGTTTAATGGTTTTATTATCAGCATGTTTTGGTGAGTTCATTACACCATATCTGAGAAAAAAAAAAACATATACAAAAAGTATATCAGGAGATTGGAAATATTCTCTAGACTTATCAAGAAAATAAAGGGTGATATAACTTTCTAAATATTTGTATCCAGGAAGGACTGATCCTAATTTAACATTCATAAATTTTTGTTTATCCACATAATTAAAATGATTGCAGGATTGGAATAAACTAGATTCACAGAAACAGTACACATGAAAGTGATCACAGAAACTCATTACGTATATTTGGACTGCGTCGTAATCAGGTAGAGAGACAAAGAAGTGTGTCTCTCTGGAGATGCAAGTCATCACATATCTTCTGAGCGACTCATTTTCTGTCTCCCTATTTGATGACGAGCTGGTTTGAATACAGCAATTAGTTTTTGTAGTCTCCTTTGCGTGTTATTTCTGCGAAATATAATTTATGTTTATATCAAAATCTAAACCACAGTTAAGAACATCAGAAAAAGCAGCGAGATCAAAAGTAAGTCACTAGATTTTTTGTTACAATTGATATTATAGTTTTTATTTATTAAAATATTTGCTAGAAAAGTCAAATCTTATTTTTTTAACCATTGCAAATATAGTCTCAACAATTAAATAATAGTCTTAAAACAAAATTCCTTATTATTATTTTTCTTTTTTTGTAAAGGAAACTAAAGAAAAGAAAACTAAAGTTTGTTTAACAGAACTCGGTCAATTAAGAGTCAGTTTAGCTGTTTCTATATATATTTAATTTGTTTCTATTCCACAGTCGATAATTTTATCTATCTATCTATCTATCTATATATATATATATATATATATATATATATATATATATATTCTACCGTCGAGACTGTACTCGGTGTGATGCGTTCTATATAAATTTAACGACTATTATGTTGATGCTACGTATAAATATACGTCAGTTCTTCTTCGGGATTGCACACTACCAGTTGCTATTTGCACAAATTCTCATAACCTGAGCTTCAATGAGTGTTTCAAAGTTCAAATACTTAAAACTGTCCCTCTACACAATAGATCTGTAACTTTAAGAGCTTCTGAAGAAGCTCATATATGTCTCTTAGGGGCGAGTTTAAATCCTGGCATCATCTTGAACCGTTAAGTAGTATCCAGAAGTAATTTTTCTTAAATTTAATTTTTTCATAAATTTAATTTTAAATTTATAATTTATAATTATTTATTACAATTTTTATTTAATTCTTAATTTTCTGTTCTTTTGAATTTTAAATATATGAATTTTCCTTTTTATTAGTAATTTTTGTATTATTATTTTTTTTCCCGTTGCTATTCTTCTTCAGTATTCCTACTACCTTTTTTTTCGTTTTGTTGTGGCCAACCTGTATATATGCCGTGAAGCTGTCCGGTTAGGTTTTGTCTTCTAGCCACTCAACTTACTTTCCTGAGGACGACCGTTAAAAGTGTCGAAAATTCAATATGAGTCTTATTTTAAATTTTTCATTCGTGTTTCTCAAAGTTTTTAAATATATATATATATATGATTAAACCGCAATATGAAACGGGGAAAAGAGGCTAAGATCTTTCAGCCATAACAGGCAGTCTTCGTCAGAGTCAAAACCAAACTGAAACACTAGCTGCAGAAACATCACCGTAAGAGGTTGAGAGGAGTGGAAGGGAAGAGTGGTGTTTTAAAACAACCACTTTTAATGTTTTAAAGAGTGGTTATTTTGCAAAGAGTGGTTCTTTTAATAAGAGAGATTATATATATATATATATATATATATATATGAATTAAATACCACAATAATGGTTTTTTTTTTATTGTTGTTTCATTTGGCTCTCTGATGATGTGACGAAAGGCCTTCGATCATTTTAATTAATATATATTGTTTATTGTGGTATTTAATTCATATATTATATCAAGAGTTATAGTTGATTATTAATTTATATCTATATATATACAAAACTTAAGTTTATCGGGACTCAGTCAGTTCTTCAGGTTCAAATTAAACTCTCATTGTCAACGTTTTGGTCTTTATTTAAAACCTTTTTCGTAGGCAGAAGTATAAATTTTGAAACAAAAAAACTAAGTTTTACATTACAAATTATTTTACAAAGAAAAATAATATGTGGATTTTAACAACAACTGTAGTCTGAATGAACACGTGACACTGCAATCACCATGTGTCACGTGTTCATTCAGACTACAGTTGTTGTTAAAATCCACATATTATTTTTCTTTGTAAAATAATTTGTAATGTAATACTTAGTTTTTCTGTTTTAAAATTTATACTTCTACCTATGAAAAAGGTTTTAAATAAAAACCGAAACGTTGACAATAAGAGTTTAATTTGAACCTGAAGAACTGACTGAGTCCCGATAAACTTTAGTTTTGTTTCTATTCTACGGTCGATTCTTTTATCAATATATATATATATATATACATATTCTATATTTTGTTATTGAGGGCTAGGCCAAATAAAAGAAAATAAACTCCTTCCTAGGCCGACGTTTCGATGTATTTGTACATCATCTTCAGGGCTAAAATTAGAGTAAGAACTATAATACATTTACCAAAACAATCTACTACTCACATAGAGAACTAACACACATTTTTGAGACCAACAGATACATACAAAATGTTATTTTATAATCAGAGTTGTTGAGTACACATCTATTTCAAAGTATCAGACAAAAGGAAATTAGTTTTACCTTGGAAAGTGTGCTAATGGTTATTTAAGTTACATGAGAATTAATTGGTTATAAATATATAGATATATTGGTTATATATATATATATATATATATAACAGCGTAAAATAGCACATAACATTTTAATACAACCATATTACTTTTGCTTATTAAACTTTTAAGGAAAGTAAATAATGCGAGAACAATTAAAGTTCGAATAAACTTAAAGTAATAGGACTTTTTTGCAGTTCTTAAACATTAATAAAGACCATAGTATTCAAAAATGCCCAATATTTGGTCAATAAATGAAATAATTTAGGATGTCAAGGGAAGGTGTTGAGAGTTTCCGTTAAAATATTCATCGAATAATTATACATCCCCTTGTCTATAGGTCTTTGAATATTTGATATCAACAAAGTTGAGAGCGGATCGCTGTGGCAGTAGACCGTGCTTCATCCATGTTCTCTCTACACGCAATATTCAACTATTATTACTAACAAGTAACAATAAACTTGTGGTCTTGTAAAAAAAAATGTATTCATAAAATGGAAGTTTATAAGTGACATGCCTAATTTCATAACATATAATTGACGACCAACTTATAATAAATAAAAAATTTTATTTACTCCGCGAGAGTCAACTGTGGAGCCTCCTTTGAGAATAAAATTGTTCAGATGATGTTGTTTTACATGTTACATCGGTAACTCCCTTCCTCGGAACACATTTCCCACCTTTAATTAAAACCATCCTATATCTCTTTCAATTCTCTTTATGACAATAATGGAAGAACATTACTTATTTAGTCATTAATAAATTTCTCTTCTTTGTACCATTTACTTTTACAACAAATTGTTCATTCAGCCTCATGATAAACATTAACCAGACTTATCCCAGCTGCCGTTTTTTTTTTCTCTTACTTACGATATTGCTTACCTCAACCCTAGATGATATCAGCCTTCGTTATGAGTTTTATATTCCCTCTGATTATATTAAGCCAAAAAAAACCCATAACAATTCACATACTCCTTAGTTCTTATAAGCCAAATTTGTAGAATACTCACACCATAAATTACATCTTGATCATGTAAAAGCCAAATTTTCGAAACTGGGCTGTCCGCCAATTCAATCGACAGTGGCGTAACGCCAGCTGAGAAATTGCACTGGACTAAACTGGGAAGGATTGTAGTATTTAAGTTTTTCATTAAAACATTCAATAAATATTATGATGTTTATTGTTTTTAATATATATATACTCGTATATTTCTCCTATACAATCAACTTCCTCTTTTGGGTGTTACATTTTTGAATTTTTTTGTATATATCATAGGTTAGGTTTATATTATATATATATAATATATATATACGTATATATATATTTCATTAAATTGTTTGCCTATCTTTATCTTCTCATATTTCCTGGATACTTTTTCCAGTCTTCTGGAAAATGTTCTTCCCTGTCAATGGAAGTCCTTAATAAGAAGACTGGAAAAAGTATCTAGGAAATATGAGAAGATAAAGGTAGGCAAACAATTTAATGACATATGTTTAAAAGAAGGCCTGCTCCTTAAGTACACACACACATATATATATATATATATCGATAAAACTATGTACCCTGAAGTAGTAATAAAAGAAATTTTTATCAGGACTCGGTTAGTTTTTCAGGTTCAAATGAAACTTTCATTGATGATGTTTCGGTTTTTATTTAACACCTTTTTCATTGACAGAATACAATTTTGTAATAGAAAAAATTAAGTATTACATTAGAGATTTTTTTCTAAAAGTAAACAATTTGCGAGTTTTAACAACATTGTCTTGTTTAAATACAGGTGACTCTAAAGTGAAACCAAGCAAGGCACGAATATTCCATGTTATGTTAAATATTGTTGAAAAGTTGCAATATTGTTTCATTGATATTTTTTTTTAGTTTTCTTCTGATAAAATTGTCTTTGTTGGTTTCACTTCAGTGTAACATGTCTATACAAACTAGTTAGTTGTTATTAAAATTTGAAAATTTCGTCTTTTTTTTAAAAAAAGGACTCCAGTGTAATACTTATGTTTTCTCTTTCAAAATTGTACAGTTCTGCCTATGAAAAACGTATTAAATAAAAACCAAAAGTTGGTAATGTGGGTTTTTATTTGAACCTGAAGAAACTACCGAGTCCTGATAAAGTTTTAATTTGCATATATATAACATATATATATATATATATATATATTATTATTAAAGTAGACGGCAGCTTCCGCATTTACGACTTTTTTGCTCGTATTCTCTAGTTTTCTTACTAGTTTTTTCTGGTAGGGAGTGATTTCATGAGGAGTTGTCCCAGAGACATCAAAGAATAATCTTTTAGCTTAATCAATAATATATATTTTTTTACACTTACAAGCTTTCGATTTTTTCATAAATCATCTTCAGGTATATATCATTACTAAACAGATTGAATTCACAGAGTTAAATAATTTTTCTAAATATTAAACAGACATTAAAAGGAATAAAAATTTAGATGTTAATAGAACTAAATGAACTTTGTGAAAAAACAAAACAAGTCCACTGTGACAAGTGTAAGGTTACAACTTGTCATTCACATTTCCTGGGGTCTGTCAATGTAGGCTTATTAAGTTTATAAGAACTATCGAAGTTCTTACAACTTGGTATTATGCCTATACAATTGCCTGAATGTTCATAGAAGGTTGGACGTAATTTAAGCATTAACGAGGGAAAGTTAGAATAAGGAACAACAAGTTTAAGAATAGAAAATAATACCAGCCGCCTTCATATCCTCGAGGCCTTATACATCAAGGACGTCCAACCTTCTATGAACATTCAGGCCAATTGTATAGGCATAATACCAAGTTGTAAGAACTTCGATAGTTCTTATAAACTTAATAAGCTACATTGACAGGACCCCAGGAAATGTGAATGACAAGTTGTAACCTTACACTTGTCACAGTGGACTTGTTTTGTTTTTTTCACAAAGTTCATTTAGTTCTATTAACATCTAAATTTTTATTCCTTTTAATGTCTGTTAATATTTAGAAAAATTTATTCTGTGAATTCAATCTGTTTAGTAATGATATATACCTGAGATGATTTATGAAAAAATCGAAAGCTTGTAAGTGTAAAAAAAAATATATATTATTGATTAAGCTAAAAGATTATTTCTTTGATGTCTCTGGGACAAACTCCTCCATGAAATCACTCCCTACAGAAAAAACTAGTAAGAAAACTAGAGAAAACGAGCAAAAAAGTCGTAAATGCGGAAGCTGCCGTCTACTTTAATACAATATGTTTACAAGAAAATCTGCTGCCAATATACACTAATATATATATATATATATATATATATATATATATATATATATATATATATACCTAAACGTGACACATAGACAGAAACATAACAAAGACTCAATTAAAAGATTGTTTCTTTAATTTAAAGTTCAAATTCTGAAAGATAACCCTGAAGGAACCCTACTAACGTTATGTTTTGAGGTTTAGAGAGAGAACTCCGTGGACACAAACTAAATCTTTACATAATATGTGAAATATAACTTTACACTGCATTATAAGGTTTTAGGCATAGAATCTAATGGAAACTAGCCAACAAAATTAGTTTTAACATATATTTTGATCATTTTTGTACACTCATAATTTCTGAATTATATTGTAAAGTTATATGTTTACTATATATCACTGGCAGAACATTTGGTAGAGCAGTCATTTTAGCAAAAAATAGGATATAAATGGGATGCAATCAGCAAGAAGGTAGTCAATGCAGAAGCTGCGGTGAATTTTAATTTTATGTAAATATAAAAGTAGAATATCCAGTGTTGTCCCGGTAAGTTTTACATAATTTTATTATCTCTTTCTCACTCTCTCTCTTTCTTTCTTACTCTATCTCTTTCCAATTATCTGACTACATATCTATGTCATATAATACATCTGTCAATATAAAATATACCAAGTTTAACTGAATACCTGTAGAATTTCTAGATGTAAAAATTTTACCACATTAGGTTTATGTGATGAAAAATTAAGTAAAATGTGTGGTTCAACATGCCTCAATTTTAAGAAAAATACTTTTTCAACTTACATGAAAATCTAGTATATGACATAAATTATATTAAATTAGGATGCATTTCAATTCCACTGTAAAGTGAGGCTAATGTTTTCTGCCAAACATCATTTAACACAGAGGGACTGTGCAACCTCTACACCTATTGGCTGAACGCAGAGGCTTTTTGCTGAGCAGCGGGCAACTGGGACCTTACGCACGGACCTGTAAACTCCATTTCCATTGGTCAACATCGCAATGAATCATATATATATATATATATATATATATATATATATATATATATATATAGTTCAATATAGAAAAAGAAACATAGAGAAATCAAAAGAACACACTTACAGTCTCTAATTTTCGATTTGAACCGTCTTCAGGAGAGATAAGAGAGGGAAATATTGAACTATATTTGTCCGTTTTGGATCGTATTTCCAACGGAAAATTGTATATATATATATATATATATATATATATATACATGCATCTAAACACTTTATGCCTGATTCCACTTAATTTAACTTCGTCGAATATTTTTCTAAATTTTGAAATCTTTTCATCAATTCAGGGTTTAACTGAAAAATTAAATCACGATATTTCTTTGAATTCTTATTGAGTTGAACACATTTTAGAGCTAAATCCACCATCTTCAGTTAATATTTTTGTGGTATGCGCTAATATAATTATTAGACATATTCATCAAGTAAAACCACAACTCTAATAAACAAATATTTTATACCAATACAATTACCAAATAGAAACTAAGGTTGACATACTTTTAATGACAGAACACTATTTAGAACATCAGAGCAGGATTCCGCAAAAAAGTGTACCCTAAATGAACACAAAACAAAACTGATTGATAGCAGTGAAATATTGATTGTTATGACACAAAAATATTATATTTCAAACCATACCATAGTCAGATACTTGTAAAAGTCTTGATGATAAAATAGTAAAAACAAGTTATTAATAACTAAACAACGGGGTTTTCAAGAATTTTTACAGTATATACAAAAAGGACATACACTAGTATACAGTACACGTGAAGTGGAGTGAATTTACTCTTCAGCAGAAATTTTAGGGTAGTGTCTTGTTAGATGCCTGTTTTAATGCAGCCATATATTTAGAAATGTCGATATCAATTAGATAATAGAGTTTATATGACAGAATTTTTAATATACATTGAAACACAAACTTTGGCTAAGAACAAATTTGCAAATGAAGTAGTCATAGGATTCTTTTGTCAGTTATTTTGTGTGGGAGATAATAAACACTATTAAATTGAATTAGTTTTTGATTTAGGGAAAAATCTCCTGCAGAATTGAGAAAATTAGTGAACTATTATAATGTCATTAAACAGTAGTAAAAAGAAAAGATTCTTTCCGATGTGAAAAATTGAAACTGTCTTTATAGTAAAAGTGTTGATATTGAACAAGAGGTTGGATAAAATAGCAATGGCAGTCAGTTCTTTTGATATAATAGATATGTTATGTATAGACATGATGTATAAGTGGGCAGAAACTAAAATGGCCCCTAACAATGATTGATATTACGAGATACCGTTAATATGATAATAGTTATTTAAAACTAATTAAATCAGCTTGTCTTCATAATCAAATTTGTCAGACTAACTATAATCAACATTAGAATCACTTTTTCATATTTGACTCAGAATTAAAATGGGCAATAGTCGTGTTTTAATGCTTTCCAGTAGACTAACAGATATTGTTTTTTTCCATTTTTCCTAGACTTCTTTGTTTGCTTTGACATGACTGGTCCTTTATTCTCTTTTATTACCTTTTATGCTTGTTTTTGAATACTTCTCTTCTCGCTCAGTATCTCACTTGTTGTTACGTTTCTTCAGCTCGGTTCATTAAAAAATTCTTATATGTTCTAATGAATTTTGTGAAAAGATAATAATCATATTTAGTATGTAATGTAGGTTAGATTTTGTTGTTGATATACAAAAATAAAATGGCCTATACTTAACATTAATTTAGCAGAGGAAAATTAATTAATTAAATGCGTTGACTTTTGTTGACCATTTTCAATGGTGGAATTGGTCTACTCAATAATGACGGATGCTGAAATATTGATTTGAGATATTATCTGTGTCAATGTACGTGTTTTCCTTGTGTTTGATTATATATATATATATATATATAAGAAAAATGGTACAACATGTGAATGGGTAAAGATTTTAGACAAAATGCAAGTTCTCACTTTACATGTTCGTTTTATTTCCTTCGTAGCTTGATAAGGAAGAAAACAGCAAGAAATACGAATCAGGAAATTAATATAAAAAAACACACTATATTATAACTAAATGAAATATTTATAATACTCCATATAATATAATATTGTGGTTTTATAAAATAATATAAATAGTTGGTTTACTTTAACAGTTATTTCTAAGTTTTATTGTTGTTTTCTATTTTACGTTTTTCACTTTATATATCTGTTAATCTGAAATTTCTTAAATTAAACTGTTATATTTTAATTTCTAATACTCCTTTCATGTTTCAAATTGTATTTGGTAATGGGTACATTATTTGTACGTGTGAATTTTACATAAAGGGATGATATTAACAATTTTTAATTATTATACACAATTTGCTTCTTGAAAACGGAAAATTCATGTAATTTATCATTTTTACTATTACAAAATTTAGTTTGTTGAGCATTATTCGCATTCACATTCAATACATATATAATATTTCTATACATATATATAACGTCATCTAATTTAAAAATGGCATACTTATGTTAATTTAAATTGAAATAACAATACTTTATTTGTGAATAAATTTGTTCTAAGTAACAAATTAGTAGTTAATAGATTTTTAATGAAGAATAGTTATAATTTATTTTCATTGCGTATATAAAATGTTGAAACAATTCTTTGAAAAATCATTACCTACTCCATTATATTTCTCACAGCGGGAATATTGAGGGTCAACAACGAAGTACCCCTCCACTAGTGCCAGCACGCTGTCCAGAATCATCGATCACAACAGCCCCTCTCTGGACCAGCCTATCTCACTACCCTCTGCATCAGGGGTTGCTGCTAGGGGATTGCCCCTTATAAACAGTCCAGTGAGCGATTTAGTACCACAGCTGCGATGAACATAGCTCTCGAACCCAATCAATGAATCCCAAATGAATTTAAAACGGGAATATTTCAAATCTAACAAAATTCTGAAAACAAACTCCGAAACTCAGAAACTTGCTTTCATTCATCACTTACAAAAGAACAATAAATCCAATCAATTTTTTTTTTTTGAGTAAATAGACTTAAAACAAGTTTAGTTGAAATCAAGAATAATAATCATTCATTATTTGTGCAATCTGCCATAGTATGGTATATAGGTATATTGGGCAATTTCAATAACCTACGTTTGCAAAAAAAAAGTTTAATATAAAAACTAACAACACGTTTCGAACAATAAGTGTTCGTCTTCAGGTTTACATATAAAAAATATATATCTGTCAGCTTTAAGAACATCAGAGTGGAATATTTGAAATTGAATATAATATATGAATGTTGAATTGTACTGTTGAGGTTTTTAACAAGGGAATTAGTATGGAAAATGAATTAAGTAATCATGATCCTGAATATAACCAATTTATAAGTAACAAAGATTTTTGTTTACCTGCACTCTAGAGATGTTGCTCTTCGTGGTAAATAGAACAAGTAGGAGAACAAGATTTTTTCCTATTAAAAACCTTAATAATACAATTCAACATTCATATATTGTGTTAAATTTCAAATATTTATCTTTGATGTTCTTAAAGCTAACAAATATGTATATTTCTTTCGATGTAATGTAAACCTAAAGAAAAACTCCAAGTGTTGTTAGTTATCAAATTAAACTTTTATTTGTGTATTTTTTTCGAAATTCCCCCAAATAATAATCATGATAAAATTTAATATTTTCTTGAATTTTTATGTTTAGTGCTTTGCAGATGGCAGTTTTGTTGTTTTTGTTGCGATGACTATGTCCCTGAATGTTACTATTTATCATTATCATATAACTCTCATCGGTGGATTGTATAATGAAACTCAGCCTTAACGTTTTTTTTGATTTGAGATGTTACTATATAAATGTTAACTATAATATAATAAAAGCAATAATAAAACATAGGACCGTATTTTAAGGTATTTAGATTTACGCAGTAACCTTATTTTTTGCTTATCTCATAATTGCATACCCACAAAAATTTATGTTTTAGAATATCAGTACACTATTTGCGTATAGTGTAGATGATATGGAACACATCTCACAAAATTAACTACCAGTAAAAAGCGAAATTCAAAACCTGGACATTTACTTATGTTATCCTATTAAAACAAAACTAACAACTTTTTAACCAATAAGCTTCCTTCAATTTACCTATAAAAGACAAGTTAATCCTAAGGGATTTATTTATAAAATAAATTGTTTTAAACATTATACGAAATATTTTTTGAAGAATCAAAATGTTGATTGCTTTAATTTTATGGGTTACCCATCTCTACTTTAACGGATTCATTCCTTTCAATCTTCTGCTGCATATTAGCGCTGAAGAACGTTGAACATTCAAACTTGCTGATTCTAGATGCGGCTTTCATTTTTAAAATATATTGTGTTATTTAAATTAAATATTATTTGCATTTTCAATTTTTATTCTTGCTATACATAACTGGTAATTCCTTCATTTCTATGAGTATTAAATACAAATTATAATGAAATAAAGAATAATTTATACTAGTATATTAAATGCCTAACAGCGTTTTATGAATAAGTAAATCATATAATGAATAACTTTTAACAATTACTATTAATCAGGTAATGTCTTTCAACTATAATAAAATGGTTTCGTTCAGAGGTATCTTATATAAAATTAAAACTGAGGAGCTCTGTACAATATGTAATATGCAGGAATGTGAGACTTTGGCCCATATACTATTGAGATGTCCTATCTACGGCCCTCAACGGCAAGCCTTCTTACCCCACAGCTTTTTCAATAACGAGTAGTCGGACGAAACCAACCTTGCCTCTCTCCTAGGAATTGTACACAAAAGGCAGGCTGCAAATATATTTTACTTTTTTGTAAATATTTTAAAAATTAGAGCATTTATTTTAAACGAATAATAAAAAGGAGAAAAGGAAATTAAAAAAAAAATTAGAGCTTTTATTTTAAATGAACAATAAAAAGGAGAAAACAAAAGAAAAGCTTTTAAGAAATATTCAAATATCAGTATATTTAAGAATTTATTTGTTTTGTTTTTTATGTATTTCGTTATTATTGATAATATTATGGCTTGAAAATACTCGCATGTGAATTTTAAACTATGAAGCAATGTAATACTCCTTTGTATAAAGTTTATACTTTAAATACAAATATTATTCTATTCTATTCTATTCTATAATAAAATGGGTATCAATAAAAGTTTGAAGTGACTTATACTCGATTTAACTTTAATTAAAAGTATTATCAAACTCATTTATCATAGATGATGTATGTAGTTTTTTTAGATGACTACCTAAATTCAAACATCCTAAAGATTACGCAATCGTGTTTGTACGATAATCTAAAACGTCGCTACAGCTATAAATTAAGATTTGTCATTTTAATATCTTGTATCTGTCATTTCTTCACCAAATATCCATGATTTGTCAAGATTTTGTCAAGCAATATTTATATTACGACAATATTTTATACTAGTTTTTTTTTTCATTTCTGGAATTCGTAGAAAGGATGGTTAAAGTTCTCACTCCCGTATGTATAGTTATGAACCTAACCCATTATTAGTACTTATATTAGATATAAAATACATTATTTAACTGAATTGTTGCATTACAGTGTAGAACAATACGAGGAAGTAAACAAACATTAAACCAGACTTCTTAAATTTATATTAATATATTCATTTTTAACAATAAACTAACTTCATTTACCTGTTTTATCCTTTCAGTAAAATTTTTTTTAAGTTTAAAATTCTGTAGTGGACTAATAATAAAATTTATACATTAAGGTCATCCAATCAGATAAAACAATGTTGACCTATTCTATGCAGCGTTTGGCATTTTAAGAGCTACTTAACCTGTTCTTATAAACTAAAGTTATTTGTAATTTTTTTTATATTATCCTAATTTTAAGTAAAACATTAATAAATATATTAATATTCGTTTAAAGGTAAGAAAAAATTATCTCTGTATTCAGTAAATACGTTAAAAAAAACTATCTCTAAGAACTCCCCAACCACATCCATCCATCATATAGGTTGTTGTTAAAATAGAAAGTCAAACCCTAGACCTAAAACTTTTCAAGGCTCAAGAAAACCAAACAACCACGAAATAATGTATACCGAATAAAAGAGTACAGGCATTTACTTACTGACTTTAAAAATACAGCAGTATTAAAATTCAGTAGTAGTGTGCTCTGAAAGAATCGTTGGTCGTTGGTTGGACGTGAAAAATCCCCTTTTTATTCGAACAATTTCTCCAAAGAAAGAAACTAACGACTCATTTACTTATAAACACTCTTTTTTGTAATTGATTTTAACAAGGTCTGTCAAATGCAATGACCATTACCATGGTTAAAAACTTTCAAAATAAATAAACCTAAATTTTTGCTAACGCTTTGCAATTCCTTAATCATTCTGAGGTAAAATGGATAAACCAACAAAAGTCTCCACACAAATGAAGTTTTATTCAACGCGTTTCGAACTCTTTGTGTTCATCATCAGGAAGACCATCATCCTTAGTCATTGTTGTTGTCATCAATATGTTTTGTTCCGTGAAATTTCTCAATTATAATTCACTCAGTAATATAACTAAAATGATATTTCATTTTACTAAATTAAAATGAGAAACATTTATGAGTAAATATTAATCTTAATTACATGATAAATGTGAAATTTGTATTAATAAGTGCAGTTCGTGAGGAGAAAAATAATTGTGTGTACATATATGAAGTCAATAAGTAAATTTTCCAATAAGTATTTTTTGTTTAAACTATCGGCAGATTGCAGTGCTGTCAGAGGTTGCCGTGCTTTGGCACTTCTGTAATCGGATGAAACGATGTGAAAAAAGGAAAGACGGATGGGAAGATGGATCCTTGTGGGAACCTGTTGGTCAATTTAGGAGCATATTACTATGAGGTAAGCAATGAGTTATTATTATAAAAATATGCTCATTATTTCGCTTTATTAAAGTTTTATTAATAAAATTTTGATTTTCATTAAACTTTGACAGCATTTTGGTATTTATACGTTAAAGAAGCAAAAGTTCTGAAACTGTATCAGCGTTAACCTGAAAACATGCAACTTCATACCAGTCTAATTCTGCTTTGATACTACTACTGCAGGTTAGTAGCAGTTGAATTCAAATTGAATTGAAAATTTGATATATTTTATTTGTTCATTCATGACAGATTATAATTGAAATTTATAGATTTAGTTGTCCTTTAAGAGCAGTAATATGCTGAACCAGATAATACAATTTAATCTAACTATCTGGAAAAGGAATGTTACATATTCACAGCAAAATACTCTGTTTTAAGTTAGTCAGTAACGAAACATAACATTGCAGTAATATTAACAATTTTGTCTTTGTACTTGCTTTTTATGTTGCCACATTGAATTTAATATCCATTAAATACTGCACTTCTGTGCATTACAAAATAATTGATGTATAGGAAACCTGTTTAACTATTTTTTCTAACAATCTAGCTTAAGTAAATTTTCAGTATCATTTAGAGTAATACAATAGTCTCTAATAGATCCCTACTCTAAATAAACTTGAGTTAGGCAAAATTTAGGACTCCTACTGTAGAATCAATCTTCATTGTGTGGTATCACAAAGGGCCAATGCTCGGCCTAAGTGTGTTCCCTTGTGGAACTGACACTGCAACCTAACCTAACTCTTATAGTGGAGTTTCTACACCAAAAAAAAAGTCTTAGCAAATCGTATGACAGAATAAGACTGTAGTATATTGTCTGAAGCAATGAATCTATTTTTTTTTTAACATCCTTATTTACAAATATACAACTACGAATATTCTGCGTAATAGGTATATGTAGTAATAGATAACACAATAAAATCGATGCACATGAGCAAAGAATGAAACCTACTGGTCCAACTTTTCGATTTTTTTTTTTTTTTTAGTATATTATTGTAGATCCCTGGGCCATTTTCTCTTGAGTGGTCTTAAGGGGATTCTTGGAAGGTGGGGAAGAATTAAGGATTCGTACAAATGGATTTGGGTGAGAGGAAAGGTTGTTGTGAAATAGCTTATAACGATGAGAGGCTAAGTTTTGGATGAATGGAATTTTTAGGTCTTTATGAAGAGTGTAGTTTTTGACGGAATAAGGATCATTTGTGATAGTGCGGAGGATTCCAGATTGTATTATGTAAATATTGGAAGGTTTTGAACAACCCCATAGTTCAAGTCTGTAAATCCAGGTCGGTCGTAGTAATGTTTTGTACAGCAGTACTTTGTTATGTAGCGTCAATTTTGAGTGTTTCCCTAGAAATCTGTACAACAATAAGGATCACATTTTTAAGTCAAGTCTTTTCAGTCGGGTATGAGAATTCCCTATTTTTGTTAAAATTCATTTTTAATATGATCACAATTAAATAACTGAATTCTTTATTAAATTGATCTACTGAAATAATTTTCTATCCGGTTTTGTGATACGTCACTACATAAAAATCACACAAATCTAAATAAAAATGCATGGCAATTGTCCATAAGTATGGTAATATGTTGACTAATAATAAAATTTAGATTAGCCTAGTACAGATTATCATGAAATTGCCTTACTGAGCATATCACAAAGAATATTACAAGTATAAAACATGACCATTTTCTTCAAGGTCCCCTTGTAAATCAGGCCGAGTTAGAAGAATAGTAGCGGAAGATAACAATTTTGAAGAAAACAACATCTCCAGCTGTATAATTACTCACTTTAATGGGTGATTCCTCAGAACTAGAGATCAACACCGACGTCATTTTCTCCTTTGTTGCATTTCTCTCATGCGTTAAGTTTTTTTTTTTTGTAAAATTTATTCAAATTATTTCCTTCTTGTTTCTTTTTAAATCCATTTTAAAAAATACACAAGTGGATAAAATTATCAAACATGATTATAATTATCAAAAAATGTATAATTTTATTTGTAGCTTCATTTTTTGTCGAATGTTGAAACAAATATTCTGGAAGAACGTAATTATTTCAGTGAGTTACTAAAAAATCAAAGTTGGATATGAGATATTTTTCTATGCATTTTCGGTAAAGAAGCAAAGTTCATTGTTTACTTTAGCAAAACTCAATTTGGTTTAAACTGTTTGTTAAAATTAAAAACTAATCATTAATTATTAAAATTAATCATTAAAAACTAAATGTAGATTATATCTAGTTTAGAATTATGAGTGATTCTAAACGGTCCTATACAGAACTATAATGTCATCTATGAAGTATTCGTTTCTCAATTATACTAAATTAGTTACAACGTTCAAAAAAATCTTTCTCCAAACATCCCATACAATGTTGTAGTTTGGTACTTTGGTATTTGACAGACTACCTTCCTTCTACTATTCTACTGGAACTTCCTGAGTAGAAACTGGTACTCATCCAGTGATAGACTAATTTCTAACTGCAATATCTACCAAATAAGGAACACTGTATCTAAAAATAAAAAGAAAAACAACTAACAAACAGAAATAGAATACTTTTTTTATACTCAAATTTTTCTGCTGTTTGTCTGTTCGATATCTTCCGGCTGACAGTCACTTGTCCTTCTTACTCTGTTCTGATGTCAGACCCAAAGTCGGTAACGCTGACACAGCATATTATGTCATGAACTGTCAAACCATATCAATCCCACAGTCAGGATAAACTGGAGAAATTAATCCTCATATCCACGAATTGGAAAGAACATGGAATAAATTAATGAAACTGCTTATGTGTTAGGTTATCCAACCTATTGTCAAATTTTCTGGAAAAGAATATGATATTACCTCTTTACTAGCTTTATTACCAAATAACAATGATGATAATAAATTGAGCTATACAATCAATTTTTTTTTAGCAAAGTAAAATTTAATGAATAGATAGTTTTTGTACGATAAAAAATCTAAAAATAATTAAAAGAGCTTTATTGGACATAAAATATTTGAACAAAGTATAAAAATAGCTTAAGGAATGATAAAATATAACTTTGCAAAAAATTATTTGAATCCATATGAAGCATCAGATGGTAGTTTCATGATAAGATTTAATTTGCAAATTGACTCCCACCCGCTGTTTATGCATACAATGGAAGGAATTAGCGGTGCAGTTTAGAACAAAGGGCCATAAGTCACCAGACACAACTGAATTTCAGTTGAGTTCTACTGTAACCTATGAAATACTCAGAAAGAAATCTTCTTCGCTTACTGAAGACCAATTGAGACCTTTGAGAGTTACAACTGGTTCTGCAACCATCATCAAATGAACGATTTTTCACTCACTATTTTATTAACGTCACATAATCTCATTATATCTTTAAGCATAATTTCTTCATCGATTTATCAACATCATTGATTTATAAAAATTATTTCTTATCTCATCCTGTAAAACATATTTTCAAATTCTAGTATATTGTTGATATTATGAAAATTCTTATTGCAAGTATTCGAAAAATCTATTTATAATTTCAAATAATGATTATTTAATTTCATTATTTATATTCAAATTATGAGTGAAAACAAAACAATTATATTATATAGGGGTGAAGAGGAAGAAACACACGAGGGGCTCTAAAATGGTTTTCATTCATGTTATATACGCGTATTTTCTTCACTTGTTCATTGCGTTTCATTTTTGTTCTTTTCATATCTTATGTATCACTTTGTTATTCAATTTATGGACCTGATTTCAGTTCTTTGTCATTTTTTTTATAGTATAGATAGGGTATCAGTTTTTTCTTTACAAAAAAGTAATATATATATATATATATATATATATATATATACACTTTAACACAGAGAAAAGAACACAGAAAGACACTACAGAACTCACTTCGATATTTCGACTTCCGTCGTCATCGGGAAGAAGTGCGAAGTACTCGCGTTGAGAAGCAAACTGCTACTGGCCTCCAGAGTAACTCGTGGAACCACCGCAATGCTGCCCCCCAGCGGGGGCGAGGAAAAATAGAAATCCCTCCAATATTTATTTATAAAAAGAGATAAAAAGTATATAATACGAAATAATAATGAAGACAATAAATAACAAAAATGCAAAAAAAAAATTAACGGTGCAGGTTAAGACCAGGAGGAGAGCGAGCCCCAAGGAGGCATATGAATGCCCTTCGGAGGCTCTAAGGGTGACATGGGAATTAGACTCGGGGTCTAATATATATATATTTATATATATATATATATATATACCACTAAAGTTTATCAGGACTTGGTCAGTTCTTCAGATTTCTCAATATATATATTGCATGAGTTGTCCGGATCTAAAATAGGATTAAATGATTTTAACAAAATGTTACTATTTTTTGTTGTTGTCAAAAGTAAAACTGATAATATGGTTTCTATTAAAGTTGGAAATACAAATCTGCATAAAATGACGAAGAAAACAAAAAAAAAACATTTGGTCAAAACACCCAATCATATATGTACATATATATATATATATATATATATATATCACAATGATCAAACCACAATAAGAAATAGGAAAACAAGTCTAAGATCTTTCAACCGAAACAAGCAGTCTTCGTCAGAGTCAAATACCCAACAGTTGGGTTTTTCACCTTGACGAAGACCGCTTCTTACAATTGAAAGATCCTTAGTCATGTTTTCCCATTTCTTATTGTGGTTTGATCATTGATTGTTATTTCCCGTATTTATGTGAAATCTTAAATATATATATATATATGCAAACATATATCATTGATGAAACCCCAGAATAAAAAGGGAAAAAAGAGTAAGATCTTTCAACCGTAATAAGTGGTCTTTGTCAGAGTCAAAAACCCAAGTGATATAAACTCATATATATAAAAAGATTTCATATAAACACGTTAAATCACAATCAAATGATCAAACCATAAGATATATATATATATGAATATGATAAAAAGATTTCACATAAACACGTGAAAAACAATCAATAGTCAAACCACAATATAAAATGGGAAAACAAGACTAAGATCTTACAACTGTAACAAGCGGTCTTCCTCGACTCTGACGAAGACCGTTGTTACGGTTGATTGATCTTAGTCTTGTTTTCCCATTTCATATTGTGGTTTGATCAGTGAGATATATATATATACTCATTTCCTTTAAATTTCTCTCCCATTCTCATTGACTCTTTTATTTATCTAACTTGTACTGCTCATCTAAATTTTTATTTATATCTTCTCTTAATCCTATTGCATTTTAGACCGGTTGGGAAGGTGACCACTGGCGTTTGCCGATAGTGTTATATATATATATATATATATATAACAAGATTTCACTTAAACACGTGGAATAACAATCGATGACCCAAGCACAATATGAAATGGGAAAAAAGACTAAGATCTTTCAACGGTAACTAGTGGTCTTCGTCAGAGTCAAAATCCCATCTATGTTTCAGACGAAGTCTGTCTTCTGACGACGAATGCCTGTTAAGTTTGAAAGTTCTTAGTCGTTTTTTTTTTACATTTCTTATTGTAGTTTGATCATCAATTGTTATTTCAAGCGTTTATTTTGAAATTTGTTATATATATATATATTTATTTGTGTGTATGTTTAGGTAATATGATCGTAAAGAAGAGTGTTAACTGAAAGGACAACTGAACAGATAAGTTTCTCAGACCATCCAATATATCCCACCAGACTCCGAATACAAACACTGCTCAATTGAAAACTTGGATCTCTTGCTTTCCGTCGAGATTGAATAATTTTCCGCACTCCTTGACTGCAGATGCTTCAACTTTCAATTTGTAACAGAACAAACACCCTTCAACACTTTCTGCATCCTACTCCACTGCTTTTACTCCTTTATTTTACCTTTCTTGAACACTAAACTAAATTAACTTAAACATTTCATCACATATTCATATATAATTTGTAAGTTTTTAAATTGTTAAATGACATTTAATAAAATAATTTTTTTTTATCACATGTACCTAATATGTATTAAAAGAAGGAAAATAGATTATATTTCATTATTTTTATGATGTTATTGTTATATAGACGAATGATTAACGTTTAGAAGAAATTAATTTATGATGTTTACAATCTACCAAAAAAATCCCCACTTTAGATATTAATACATTTATAGTGGATACCAACATTCACTAAACCTCAGCACGCTTGTTCATTCTCTATTTACTTTTGTGATAATGGTTGGGGACGAAGGTTTGTGTCTGTAAGAATTAGTCTATATGAAATATGGTAGAAGACGACGGCTAAAACGGTCGAAATATTGAAAAGTGACTCTTATTATTAGGTTCCTTTATATATGTTACAGTTTATTTTAAGTTATATATATATATATAATCAAGTCACAAAATGAAAGTGAAAAATACTAAGACCTTTAAACATTATCAAGCGGTCTTCCCCAGAGTTAAAAACACATCTGAGTTGGGTTATTCGGTTGGGAATCCGTTGAGTTTTTGAATCTCATGAAGATCGCTTGTTATGGTTGAAGGATCTTAGTTTTTTTACCTTTTCATTTTGTGACTTAATCATAAATATATATCAAACCAAAAAATGTGGTTTGATCATTGATTGTTATTTCACGTGTTTATGTGAAATTATTGTTATTGTATATATATATATACATATATATATAGAAAATTGTCACAATAACACGTGATATAAATATTCAGGTAACTCACCACAAATTAAAGAAGATAGTCGCTCTAAGGCCTTAGAGCGACTATCTTCTTTAATTTGTGGTGAGTTACCTGAATATATATATATATATATATATAATAAAAAGATTTCACATAAACACGTGAAACAACAATCAATGATCAAACCACAATAAGAAATGGGAAAACAAGACTAAGATCTTTCAACCGTAACAAGCGGTCTTCGTCAGAGTCAAAAACCCAACTGAACACTAGATGCAGAAAACATCTGGTGAGGAGTTGAGAAGAGTGGGAGGGAAGAGTGGTATTTTAAAAGGGTGAAAGCACAGGAAAGGACTAATGTCCAGAAAGGGATGTTTGGGGAAACAAAGGAGTACAGTAAGAAAAAGTAAAAAACTATCCGCTAGCTGTCAACCCTCTTTGAAGAGGCTATTGCCCTCGTGACGAAAGTATCAAGTTTGAAGAGACCGTTACTAATGTTTATAATATTAGATCTATTAAATTTAATTAGAGACGATTCAATAATATTTCTTAACAACATTGATTTTTCATAGGTAATAAATTTAGCTCCTGTCCAATCAATATGATGATTTTCATTTTTTATATGCAAGAATAAGGCACTACTGTTTTCCTGTCTACTTACGTTATATTGGTGTTGTTTTACACGTGTTTTTAATGATTTACCGGTTTGACCAATATAAATTTTATGGCAATTTTTGCACGGAATTTTATAAATACCAGCGGACTCCAATTTGCTTGGAGAGTTTTTTATTAACATATTACCCACGTTATTACGATTAGAAAACACTATATTAAAATCAAGTTGTTTGGCTAATCTTGGAAGGGGGTCCAATGATTCGTGGTATGGCAAAACTATAGAATTTGATAATAAAAGGGGCTCTTTTGAAGTATTAGAGAAAGTTTTTTTAGCACCCTTCAAAGCTAAATCGATATAAGAAGAGGGGTATTTTAATGAAAGGGCAATTGACCTAATGTTATTAATCTCTTCATTAAGAAATTCTGGAGAGGAAACTCTTAAAGCTCTCAAAAACATATTTCTAAAAACAGAAATTTTAACATTTTTTGGATGCGACGAATAAAAATGAACGTATGCAAGTACATTCGTAGGTTTTCTATAACACTAAAGCTAACTCATTAGGTAACCTATGGATCAGGACATCTAAGAAGGGCAAATTACCACTTATTTCTTCTTCCATTGTGAATTTGATTGTCGGCACTAATGAATTCAATTTTGTTAGGAAATCAACTTTATTTAAAGATTTGGGACAAATGCAAAGAATATCGTCAACATATCTATACCATTTAACATTTTTGGGCAAAATTGAGCTTAACATTTTACTCTCAAAAAACTCCATATATAAATTACTTAGGAGGGGGGATAAACAGTTACCCATAGCAAGACCGAATTTTTGTACATAATAATTATTTTCAAATTGAAAATGACAATCTACCACACATAACTTAATTAACTCTATTATAGTGGTAGATGGAAGGGGAAGGGAATAATTAATTATTTCCTCCTGGAGTAAGCTCAACAGATCAGTTACAGGTACATTCGTAAAAAGAGACTTCACATCGAAACTGATTAATCTATAATTCTTGTTCATGTTGACGCTTTTTAATTTTTTAATTAAATCCACATTGTTTTTTATATGGCTGCCTGAAATTTTTCCAATTAAGGGGCTTAAAATACTTACTAACCATTTCGACAAGCCATATGATGCCGAACCAACCGAACTCACAATTAAACGAATTGGGTAATTATCTTTATGTGTCTTGATCAACCCGTACATATATGGCAAAGATCCTGATCCATAGGTTACCTAATGAGTTAGCTTTAGTGTATATAGAAAACCTACGAATGTACTTGCATACGTTCATTTTTATTCGTCGCATCCAAAAAATGTTAAAATTTCTGTTTTTAGAAATATGTTTTTGAGAGCTTTAAGAGTTTCCTCTCCAGAATTTCTTAATGAAGAGATTAATAACATTAGGTCAATTGCCCTTTCATTAAAATACCCCTCTTCTTATATCGATTTAGCTTTGAAGGGTGCTAAAAAAACTTTCTCTAATACTTCAAAAGAGCCCCTTTTATTATCAAATTCTATAGTTTTGCCATACCACGAATCATTGGACCCCCTTCCAAGATTAGCCAAACAACTTGATTTTAATATAGTGTTTTCTAATCGTAATAACGTGGGTAATATGTTAATAAAAAACTCTCCAAGCAAATTGGAGTCCGCTGGTATTTATAAAATTCCGTGCAAAAATTGCCATAAAATTTATATTGGTCAAACCGGTAAATCATTAAAAACACGTGTAAAACAACACCAATATAACGTAAGTAGACAGGAAAACAGTAGTGCCTTATTCTTGCATATAAAAAAAGGAAAATCATCATATTGATTGGACAGGAGCTAAATTTATTACCTATGAAAAATCAATGTTGTTAAGAAATATTATTGAATCGTCTCTAATTAAATTTAATAGATCTAATATTATAAACATTAGTAACGGTCTCTTCAAACTTGATACTTTCGTCACGAGGGCAATAGCCTCTTCAAAGAGGGTTGACAGCTAGCGGATAGTTTTTTACTTTTTCTTACTGTACTCCTTTGTTTCCCCAAACATCCCTTTCTGGACATTAGTCCTTTCCTGTGCTTTCACCCTTTTAAAATACCACTCTTCCCTCCCACTCTTCTCAACTCCTCACCAGATGTTTTCTGAATCTAGTGTTCAGTTGGGTTTTTGACTCTGACGAAGACCGCTTGTTACGGTTGAAAGATCTTAGTCTTGTTTTCCCATTTCTTATTGTGGTTTGATCATATATATATATATATATAATGATTTTGCATAAACACGTAAAACGACAATCAATAATCAAACCACAATAAGAAATGGAAAAACCAGACTAAGATCTTTCGACTGTAACAAGAAGTCTTCGTTAGAGTCCTGACGAATATGTAAGTTATATATGATGAAAGTTATATATGACGAAAGTTACAAATGGCGAAAATTACATATCACGAAAGTTACATATGACGAAAATTACGTATGCCGAAAATTACATATCACGAAATTACATATGACGTAAAATACATATGATGAAAAATACATATGACGAAAATTACATATGACGAAGTTACATATGACGAAAATTAAATGTGCCGAAAGTTACATATGGCGAAGGTTACATATGTAAGAAAGTTTGCAGGCACACTTCAGGCTATACTTTTTGAAGGATCAAAATATGATTAAATCCAAAAACAGATAATATAATGAGCATAATGGATATATAGTCTGGTGCAAACTATAATGAATAATATTACAATTTTATCTTATTACGTTTAAGGAGTTTCTTAACAATTATTTAGTTCTATTATTTTTATAATATTCTTACTTTTTTCATCATTACATATTTCTCTTTTTATATTAGTCTCGTCTTCTCCTTTTTTTCTGTTTTTACTTCCTTCAGTTGTTTGTAATAATGACTGGTAGTAATTCAGTCAAAGTGTAGGGCCTAGGAAGCCATTCCTAGTGTTAGGAAAACCCAAATGAAACACTAGATGCAGAAAACAACTGTTGAGGGGTTGAGAAGAGTGGGAGGGAAGAGCGGTATTTTAAAGGGTGGAAGCGCAGGAAAGGACTAATGTCCAGAAAGGGATGTTTGGGGAAACAAAGGAGTACAGTAAGAAAGAGTAAAAACTATCGGCTACCTGTCAACCCTCTTAGAAGAGGCTATTGCCCTCGTAATGAAAATATTAAGTTTGAAGAGACCGCTACTAATGTTTATAATATTTTATCTATTAAATTTAATTAGAGACGATTGAATAATATTTCTTAACAACATTGATTTTTCATAGGTAATAAATTTTTCTCCTGTCCAATCAATATGATGATTTTCATTTTTTATATGCAAGAATAAGGCACTACTTTTTTCCTATCTACTTACGTTGTATTGGTGTTGTTACACGTGTCTTTAATGATTTACCAGTTTGACCACTATAAATTTTGTGGCAATTTTTGCACGGAATTTTATAAATACCACCGGACTCCAATTCGCTGAGAGAGTTTTTTATTATCATATTGCCCACGTTATTACGATTAGAAAACACTATATTAAAATCAAGTTGTTTTTGCTAATCTTGGAAGGGGGTTCAATGACTCATGATAAGGCGAAACTATAAAATTTGACAATGAACGGGGTTCTGTTGAAGTATTAAAGAATGTTTTTTTTAGCTCCCTTCAAATCTAAATCGATATAAGAGGAGGGGTATTTTAATGAAAAGGCAATTGACCTAAGTTTGATAATCTCTTCATTAAGGAATTGAGGAAAGCACACTCTTAACGCCCTCAAAAATATATTTCTAAAAACAGAAATTTTAACATTTTTTGTATGGAAAGAATAAAAGTGAACATATGCAAGTACATTCGTATTTTTCCTATATACACTAAAGCGTAACTCATTTGGTAACCTTTGGATCGGGACATCTATAGTAAGAAGGGCAAATTACCACTTACTTCTTCTTCCATTGTAAATGTGATTGTCGGCACTAATGAATTCAATTTTATTAGGAAATCATCTTTATATATTTATATATTTTTCATCTGTCATAAGTATATAAATAAGGCTTTCTGTAGCGTCTCTTTTCTAATCTCTTTTATGTGGATTAAACCAAAAAATTGAGACTGTAAATAATTAAACCTACTTTGTTTGCTTATTAAGTTGACTTTTCAAAAATTGTATTTGTCCATTTAGGGCCTATTTTCTAGTTATTAATGTAATTAAATAGAGAAGGAGAAAGTAAGAGGACCATAAAGTGAAAGACTGTAAGTGAGAAAAAGAGAGGTTAATAGACGGGGATGGAAAAAGAATGAGGTGGGAGGTAGATTCACAATAAAAATAAGTATTTGACAAAATAATTGGCTCTCTTGTACGGTAATATATTTTTTCTTTCTAATTTTGTTGTCTGGCGTGTTTTATGATATTTTTGTCTACACAACGAAACCCAGTTTATATAAAATACATTATACATATAATAATTCATAGAGGCTGTGTTTGAATATTTCATTCTGTTGAAATGACTCTAAAGGTTTAATGATGCTTCATAGGGGCTTGGATATGCAACAAGAGATCAATTTTCATGTCATTAAGTGAAGGCATATTATGGGGTATTGTTTTACTCAATTAAGGTCATATACAGTGAGTAGAATGATAAAGCAGTTGAAATGTATATTTTGCTGTAACGTGTTATTAATCTCGTTAATGAAGAGAAAATCAATTTTCATAAAATTGTGAACTATCTCAATTGTTATAAATTTTTCTTACCCATCAAATATTTGTTTGTGTATAAACAAGTATTTTTTTATATCCCAAGTGGTATATTACATATACTTTATACTGACAGATACAGATACTGTATTCTGAAATACAGATATCATACAGAATACTGAATATTAAGTGACTGATTCTAATAAAGCATAACACTGATGTAAATATTCTTACAAAGTGATTTATTCCAAATATTATTTGGAATATTAATGTATTAATTAATATGAATATTAATAATATTAATGGAATATTTGCAACATTAATGCAAGAGTTTTAATAATGATGTTAATAATAATATTGATAAAATATTAAAAAAAAAATCTTATTAGATTGCATAAGGAATTACGTAATATAAAAATAATAAGCATATTTTTTTTCTTTATTGTCATTTATTTGAAAACAACATAGCTTAATGAGATGTTGGAAAAAAAATAAGATTTATTTCTTAATATACATTTCAGATAATGCTTTGTTCAAGAATGGTATGTTTTTTTTTTCTTTATTTCTTGTGAACTTCATAATGAAAATTACAAAATATTACAAGACTTCACACCCAGTTACTAAGGTGCAAGTTAATCTAAAGTGGACTACACTTCACTGTACTATTAAAAAAATTATTGATTATTATTCCTAAAGTTGATCATTATTTTATAAATTACAATTATTTTATTCATTGAAAATAAAATGTGTGTCAATATATTATTTAATTATTTTTTTAGTAGAATTTATATTATTAGATGAATCCGTTATATTTTTTTTTAATGTGTGTTTCAGTCAGTTGACTAGTTTTGAACCGGTTTAGAGTTGTATTGAATACAAGGTAGTATTTCTTTAAGATTCACCAAGAGCTAGTTGATTACTACAATAGATAGTTTTAGGGTAAGACAAATTATCTTTTAGAGTGATATAAATACTATAGCAAAAACAGCAACCACTGAGAACAGTGCAATCACACCTACTGTTTTGATTATTCATCAGTGGATTACTCCATAGTCTTAATAATCAAAGGTACAGATGAACTTTATTTCATTATAAGAATGTAGTTACAACATTCAATAGTACAGCATGCCCTCCAAATTAATAAACGATTTGTAAATGAGAAATATCTGGATATAAAACGATCAATAACAGCCTTTAAAACACTCTCAAGAAGGAGGAATGTAGGTTTAAAAAATGTTGTTATTACAAATACTAAATTATAGCTCTCAAGAGTATAGGAAACGTTGGAATCTCAAGAAAAGTATTGTAAGGGTTACATTGGTTCAGTTAACTGCTGAATACTTTATGAAAATGTAAACTGTTGATGATAGAATGCAATGTTCTGTTATAAGCCATTATATGCAACCTATGGTTTTTAACCAAAATCTGTTTATCCGAATCTACAAAATTACTATTACTCGATGGAAAATATTCTTGATAATATACAATAACGTACTTGTTTATTGATAACAAGGAAACAACCACTACCTCCTATATATTTTTACCACCAGCATAAGAATGATATTATTCGTCCCAAAATATTAACTTTTTACAAGAATTATCAAATAGCAGTCTATGGACATTGCAATGAAATAGCAGTGAGTGGTAAAATATTAAAAAAAATAGCATTAAAAACATTACTAATTTGGCCATTGTATTGCCAGTTTAAGGGCCTTTAGCAGAATGTGGAGGCGGCAAAGCGAACATATCTGATCATCTCGATTGGAAGCTTTATGATTTTATTAATTGTGTTATCTCGTGTGACATTATATGCAATAAAACCAGTCAAGATAATTTAAATATTTTCTACTATTTGATTACTCATATTTAAAAATATTGTTTCAAAGATATGTGTGTTTCATGTTATGCATTTTCATGGTTGAATGTACTTTTGCATCCAATCAATGAAAATAATAAAAGTTTTAATTATTTCACTTTGCCGGTTTCTTTTCTCTATTGATTTTATTGTTGTCTATTTATTATTACCATCATTGTACATATTTACTGATTCTTGATTTGCTTCTTAACTTGGTTATATGTAGTCATAAAGGAAATATGATCCTAATACCTATCATTTCATGAAAAATTATCTATTATAAAAACAAGTAAACAAATATAAACATTCCACTGACAGGGATTTTATGCTGAAAGTAATATTTAATATAGAGACCACCACCGCAGCTTTTATCAAAAATCTCTGTAGGATGCCAATTAAGCAAGGAAAATTTCAGCATCTGTGGAATATTTTACCATCTTTAAAGAAAAAAAATGACTATTTCCTTTGAATTAGTTGAATGATTTAGTTACTTTTAGGAGTTAGTTAGATTAACGTTTTTTTTTTTTGTTAGGTTAAATTTACGAGTTTGAATGATGAATCTGTGCACATCATCGCTTTGAGTGTTTGTTAAGTCGTCCGTCCTAAACGTGTACTTTGTTATGTACTCATTAAAGTACATTATAATATTCTTAAGTTATGCAAAATTTAGAACTCTAAATGCCGAATGAGTGGTATGACAAGTGGTCTATGAATTTCGTGGAGCCGTTACTGCACTAAGCTCTTGACATTTTTTATAATAACATAAACGTAACAAATCAGGAAAGACATGTGTCTCGCAGCAATATATATTATATATACAGGGTGTCCATAAAGTCCGTGTGCGTTTTGAAAAAAAATATACCCTTATTTGTAGCTGGGATAAGATTTCAATTTATTGAAATTTTATCCACTTATCCTCCATCATGTGGTAACCTCTTCCATACAGCTAAATCACGAATTCCTAACAGATGAATCGGAAGAGGTGGACCATTTCATTCATCTTCACTTTCGCCAGACTTGACTCCATTAAATTTTTCTTATAGGGGTATGTGAAAACAACTATGTATGCATCCAAATCTTGTTCATTTGAAGATTTGAAAGCTAAAATAACTAATAAGATTTTACGGATTATTGTAAATCAGTTGGTGCATGTTTTCCGTAAACTGCAAAAGCGTATTACTCTTTATACTCCTAATAATGGAGGACTGTGGAAACTAAAAATTAATTTTAAAATAAAACCTTAAAAAATGTAGGTTTACTGCCTTGTAATCTTTTTTACAGATTATTTCTATTGTAAATACGAAAAAAGTTATAATTTTTTTAACCTGACTTTATGGACACCCTGTATATTATATATATATATATAAAGATTTCACATAAACACGTGAAGTAACAATCAATGATCAAACCACAATGTTTGAAATGTTTTCCCATTTCTTATTGTGGTTTGATCATATATATATATATATATATATATATATATATATATATATATATAGGTGTGTTCTCTAATCGGGGTTCGGTCAATTTTCCAGGATAAAAAATCAAACTCTCGTTGCCAACGTTTCGGTTTTATTTAAAACCTTTTTCATAGGCAGAAGTAAGAATTTTTTAACTAGGAAAATGAAATTTACATTATTTAAAGGGACAACAACAACAATATGATTGTTGTTCCTTTAAATAATGTAAATTTCATTTTCCTAGTTAAATTTTAAATAAAACTGAAACGTTGGCAACGAGAGTTTGATTTTTTATCCTGGAAAATTGACCGAACCCCGATTAGAGAACACACCTATTCTATCAAACGGTCGATATATTATTGAATCTGTTATATATATATATATATATATATATATATATTTATATTATATATTGAAACAAATGCCAATTTCCATTTTACACAATTTGTAATTATTTTTTGTAATTTATTTCGTAGGAGATCCATGAATTTGGAACAAGATACGGTTCTTGTACGTAAATATGGTTTTCATTTTTATAATCCCAACTGAGAGGGATTTTTCTCATTTATTATTGTTATGGTTTGATCATTGATTTTTCTTTCACATGTTTATTGTGAAATCTTCATATATATATATAGATATAAAGATTTCACATAAAACGTGAAATAGCAATTGATGAATAAACTGCAATATCAAATGGGAAAACAAGACTAAGATATTTCAACCAACAAGCGGTCTTCGTCTTCGGTAACAAGCGGTCTTCGTCAGAGTCAAATATTATTACAAGTTTAGTCAGTTGGGTTTTTTTCTCTGAAGAAGACCGTTTGTTACGGTTGAAAGGTCTTAGACTTGTTTTCCGATTTCATATTGTAGTTTGATTATATATATTATATATATATATATACCATGATAAACGAAAAACGGTCCGGCAGGACAGATAACACTTAAAATAAACATTGGCACATAGACTGAAACATAACAAAGACTCACTTTTCAATATTTCGACCGTAATGGCGGTCGAAATATTGAAAAGTGAGCCTTTGTTATGTTTCAGTCTATGTGTCAATGTTTATTTTAAGTATATATATATATATATATATATATATATATATCCTGTATGTATATGTATTGTAGGATGAGAATTTTAAATTAAAATGTAATTATATTTATAAAAATAAAATCAGTTGACATGTTCTTAGTATTACACAAAAGGGACAGCTAAATTGCAATATTAACTATTAAAATAAATGTGCTGAATTTATTAGATATGGCCACAGTTATTTTGAAATTGTATTGAGGGAAGCATCAGGAAAGTTAATGATACGTTTAAGTTATTACTTGTATGTAGATGTATTTATAATACTAATAATTCCTAATAAGAAATAGTGAAAGAAACTAATTAAATTGCAAATGATCGACTTAAGTAAAGAATACTTCAGTTCCAGATACAGAGAACCTGTTCTCTTCAAATCATTACATTTATTCCAATGATGACATCCATTTCTCCGATGACTCATAAGTGAACCAGTTGCTTGGTTGAATGATCATAATCTCGTTTGTGAATTCATTACTGAGCTTTGGAAGGCAATTTTTATTTCACACAGATATTTTTAAATACATATTATATACAAATACTGAAGTATTATATCATGAAAATGACCACAGGAGGCTATATACAATCGAATCGTTATATATAAAAAAGAGAAGAAGCTGAACCTAAACAATAAGGACACTTGCTTTTTGAGAACCATAAAACTTCAACGTGATAAAGATCTAATAAGTACATAGTAATTAGCGTAATGTTATTAGGAGTAGTGTAATTAGAAATGATTAGAAGGAAACCTGTTGATGTAAAGTTTTTGTTAATGTTTAAACTGGAGGTATAATTGATATTTTAGATTAGACTTTAATATTATTTGTTGGTTTCAAAAATCCTGCATTTTGTTATTAAGGAAATATCCTTGAGAATGATCAGTGTGAACCCAAACTTTGAAAACATTGTTGTGGATCTTAAAATTAAAACATCCAGTGAGTTGAGCTATATTTTACCAGAAAAAAAAGAAAAATTTTGTAAGAAACTTAGAAAAAGTGTGTAGAAAACGTACGAGGTCAATATGAAGCAAGGTAAATAAGGAAATCTGTTTGAATGAAGGTCTGCTCCCAAGGTAGACAAATGTAAGTACTTTGAGATATACAGTCGAACCTCTACATACGAGATTAATTCGTTCCCGGATCGTGCTCGTATCTAGAATTTCTCGTATCTAGAGCGAATTTTTCCCATAAGAAATAACTGAAAACCAATTAATTTGTTCCCGGCCTCCCAAAATCATTCAAGTTAACCCTAAATAACTATGAACATATCTTCCTGATTACTAAAAACACATTCAAATAGTGACTGAACATAAAAATACAGGAATAAGATAAATAAGATGATATTAACGAAATAAAATGCGAGTTTATTATGAGCATTTATTATGAGCACTTCCACTTAAAATTAAAGTTAACTTTATGAAAAACTAAATTTTTTTACGGCACTAATTTATTTATGCACTTTTTTCTGCTTTCTTTTTTTGCTTTTTAACATTACTGTATAAGTTTTTACTTTCCTTTGCTTTCTTTTGCCCTTTTAGCTGGAATCGCAACACTTTCACTTTCTATAAGTCTTTTGAAGAAAAACTTATCCAAAGAGGTTTGTCTCTGCCTCCCTTTCAAAATGTTACGGAAATGTGTAAGGCAAGTGCCATTAAAAAGAGCTGTAGCACGACTAGTAGAGTGGATTCCTGTCCTCTTCTTGAATTTCTCAAACCAGCCATGGCTTGCCTTGAAATCCACTCCATGACACCCATCTGGAAATTCTCGTAACTTGGATTTTCTCTCGTATGTAGAGCAATATTTTTGCTCGAAAGACCTCTCGTATCTCGAGTTTCTCGTAAGTAGAGTAGCTCGTATGTAGAGGTTCCACTGTATATAGTATTGTACATATATGTAATAGAATAATATTTACTAGACTAAAGCTTTTAAAATCTAGTTCAAGGTTTTAACCAGTGATGACGGTTGGTTTGTATTTACATAATGTAAATTTATTTTTTTTATTAAAAAAAGAATTTTACTTCTTCCTATTAAAAAGGTTTTAAAATAAGCCAAAACGTCGGCATTGAGGGTATAATTTTGAAACTAGAAAATTGACAGAATCTCGATTGCATAATACATCTATATATATTATCAACAACGAAGTCACGGTAAAATTTTAAGTACTAAAGAACATAGACTAGATATTTTCACCAAAATCTTCATATCAAGTGAACTGTGTTTTTTGGTCAAATGATTTTAGGACTGGTTATATAGTACAGTGTTTTTGATATTTTTATTTCACGAGTTTATGGTAAAATCTGCTTATATATTTACATATTATACATATTTCAGCTAAATGGATTGCTAATTTTAAGTTCTGCAGATTCAGGTATATATGTTGAACCAATGTTCAACTTGTGTCTGTGTGTTGAGTTTCTCAGACATCGCCCTCAGTGGAATGCTGCACAAATGGCTAGTTTAACCAGAAATCTTTCAAGCTGAATCACTTTAGCATACAATGGGTAGCGTGATGCATTGGGAACTATCAGAAGACCTCGCATACTATTACAGTTACATTAGCTATAGCCTCTACTCATTGAATCAAACATTGCAAAGCCTTGTTTATTTCCCTCAATGTAATTGGCACTCATTCCCGACTGACTAAACAATAAAGAATTTTAATTTTTCTGATAACAATGTCTATTGATAATAAAACACCATTCTTTGTCTACATTTTCCTCGTGTTAAACGATTTTTCCTTTGCCTATTCTAACCTGTTTATATGCTAATGACAGACCGGCTTTCCCAAACATGGGAAACTTTAGACAAAAATGACATGTTTCATGTGTTCTACTTAACACAGCACAAGCTAGAGTAGGGATTTCATAACAGTTCTCATTTTATAACCACTTTCATCTGTTTCTCACAATTCATAACTGTCACATTTTTGTTAAATTAAATAATCTATTGATCACAGCATATTGAGAATATCATAATTAGATTACCATAAAACATTATTTTTGCACAATTATATGAATTATTAGGAATTCGTAAGCATCATTAAAAAACTTGTAGCGGCAACACTGACAGAGGCTAGTGAAGAACCAGCTGTTTTTCCGCCATCTTTCACTTCTTAATTCGATCATTCGTTTCGTAGTACACTTCGCCATCTGCTTTGCCGTTTTGCCGCCATCTTTCAATTCTTAATTCGATCATTCGTTTCGTAGTACACTTCGCCATCTGCTTTGCCGTTTTGCCATCATCTTTCACTTTTTAATTCGATCATTCGTTTCGTAGTACACTTCGCCATCTGCTTTGCTGTTTTGCCGCCATCTTTCACTTCTTAATTCGATCATTCGTTTCGTAGTACACTTCGCCATCTGCTTTGCTGTTTTGCCGCCATCTTTCACATCTTAATTTGATCATTCGTTTCGTAGTACACTTCGCCATCTGCTTTGCTGTTTTGCCGCCATCTTTCACTTCTTAATTCGATCATTCGTTTTGTAGTACACTTCGCCATCTCCTTTGCCATTTTGCCGCCATCTTTCACTTCTTAGTTTGATCATTCGTTTCGTAGTACACTTCGCCATCTCCTTTGCCGTTTTGCCGCCGACGATCTGGCCAGATCATCCCTATAGGTATAGAGTTTTGTATATTGTGTGAAATCCATGTAATGATGTGTATTAAAATACATCTATTGTAAATATGTATCCAAACGATGTTGTATTAAAATATTTCTATTGTAAACATGTATACAAAACATATTAAATAATTACCAGGGCACCCCATAAACTCAGTTATAGTTTCATTTTTTTTACAAATCGTATTCTCAAGTTGTTGATATCGAATACCGTACTTTTAAAACATAAAAATTGTTTTGATGATGCTGTTTTTCAGTAACCATATACAAGGATATTCAGTCACTTTTGTTAATATTTAGCCTTAAGAATACTCATTGGCATGAAGCTTATGTAAGGTATTTCGGAAGAACTTGGTTGTGGTAATCCGACATATTCCGACGCTTGATGTATTAGAATTCTTTTTTTAATTAAAATTCTATTTTTTACCTTTCTTTATTTAATAGTTTTTTATTAATTTTCTTCTTATATATATGAGTAAATAGTTTTACTCCAGTATGTGGTGCTCTGCTGGAGCGGACAAAATACCACCATAAGAGCTTTACGGATTTTACCCCGTATGATACTAAGACAAAAGAAGCCGGAGACCATCCTCCGGAAGCGCAGAGAGTCTAAATGCGCTAACTAGTGGGAGCCAACTTGACACAAGTGCACCTAAGGACACGAAGTAGGAGAAAAGAAGTCACTTTCTCCTGAAACGTAGGGAGCCTGAATGGGCATTATCAATGATGGTTTGTGCAGATTCTGTAAAGAAGAGCAAGAAATACTGTTGCACCTGCTGACTCACTTTCAGGTAACCTTGCTGCAGAGAAGTAGGTGCTTCGGGACACTCAACAAAATCATAGACAAACTTTTACGCTTTGCCCAGACAAGGTGCTGCTGAGCTTCTTGGAGGCGTTGATGTTAATTGCTGGTTACTTTAGTACAGAAGAGGGAAGTACAGTAATTTTTATGACGCAATGCTATAGTCACCCTCAGATAATAGTATATATATATATATATATATATATATATATATTTCTCTCTGTAGTTAGTAGCTTACCTAGGGCGGCCGGCAGAGTGCGCGCGTGTTCGTTGCATTTGGCCTACCACTCAGTTAGCTTCAGCTACTCAAAGGGACTACTTCTACCCGATGACGACGACTGTCGAAATATCGTTGTGAGTCTTTTGTGTGTGTCTTTTTTTTGTTATTTTGTGTTTTCTCTTTCCTGTGTGAACTATATATATATATATATATATATATATATATATAGTTTTCTATGGGTTGTCCGGGGAAAGGAATATGATTTGATGCGATGTTGACCAATGGGAGTAGAGTTACAGGTCCAAGCGTAAGGTCCCAGTTGCCCGCTGCTCAGCAAAAAGCCTTTGCGTTCTGCCAATAGGTATAGAGGTTGCACAGTCCCTCTGTGTTAAATGATGTTTGGCAGAAAACATTAGCCTCACTTTACAGTGAACTCCTGTTCCCTTTCTATTTTTGATTTTTGTGGTGGTTGGGTGTTGTTGTTGTTTACTATTTTCTGTTACGGATATTGCTGGATATTTAAATGATACTCTCGGTTGTTTACTGCGAAAAGCCGCCTTCATCTTCATGCCAACAGGGGTAGAGGTTGCACAGTCCCTCTTGATTATTAAGAGATGTTGACACTGGAATCCAACTTCTTCTCGTAGAAACACCTTCAAGTTGTAGGTTTTGTATATTGTTCTCTTCGGTTTCTTATGTTCATGTTTTTTCTTCAGTTGAATGTTATTGCTGCTATTGATGGGTGGCTGGTAGGTGATGAAAAGTTCTGCACTGTTGACCTGGTGGTGGTATTTGCGACATGTTTCAACCATTCTCTGGTTATCTTCAGGCAAGGAAATGGCCCAGACGTTGGTCCTTATATACAGTTTTCTATGGGTTGTCCGGGGAAAGGAATATGATTTGATGCGATGTTGACCAATGGGAGTAGAGTTACAGGTCCAAGCGTAAGGTCCCAGTTGCCCGCTGCTCAGCAAAAAGCCTTTGCGTTCTGCCAATAGGTATAGAGGTTGCACAGTCCCTCTGTGTTAAATGATGTTTGGCAGAAAACATTAGCCTCACTTTACAGTGAACTCCTGTTCCCTTTCTATTTTTGATTTTTGTGGTGGTTGGGTGTTGTTGTTGTTTACTATTTTCTGTTACGGATATTGCTGGATATTTAAATGATACTCTCGGTTGTTTACTGCGAAAAGCCGCCTTCATCTTCATGCCAACAGGGGTAGAGGTTGCACAGTCCCTCTTGATTATTAAGAGATGTTGACACTGGAATCCAACTTCTTTGAGAATTTGTACTGTGAAGCAGTCATTAAAATTAAGGTAATGGCTATTCGCGTGGATAGCAACAGGCAGGTTGCTGCGTCGTCTGACTGAATCTCTGTGTCCAGTCATGCGGATGCTAAGCATGTTGGAGGAAAGGCCAACATAGAAAGCACCGCACTGGACACATTCCAAGCGATAGACGCAGTTAGTGCTGGTGCACGAGGTGTTGGGGGGGACTTGAAAACTATTGCTGAGATTGGAGAACAGAGGTTCAGGGTTAATGATGGGGCAGGTGAGGCAGCGGGGTCGGCCACATCGTTGAGTACCTCCGCGATCACCTACAAGCCTGGGGGTGTGGTCAGTTCTATGGGAGAAAAGGTTGCCTAAGTTGCGGGGCTTTTTGAAGGAGAGACGGGGGATGTGTTGAAAGACAGACGAGGTTGAGGAAGAAGAAGAGAGCAGATGAAAAATTTCTTTTATGGCTGTCCTGAGTTTGTGGACGCCTAGAAAGAATGTAGTGATGAGGAGAGGAGATGGAGTTGGGGTTTTAGGCTGGGGTTGGTAGTTGGTGGTGGGAGGTATCAGGCGTCTGTCAACAAACCTGGGAGAGTAGCCCCGTTCAATGAACTTCTTTCTGAGTTTGTCGACATGGAGCTGTCGTTGTTGGAGGCTATTGCAAATGCGATTAATGCGGATAGAGAGGGAGCGAGGTAGAGACTTTTTTACATGGGGAGGATGACAGCTATTGACGTGGAGGTATTGCTGAGCGTTGGTGGGTTTGGTGTGAACAGAAGTAGTAAAGGTTTTGCCGTTAACTGATACATTGACATCTAAAAAGGTCAAGGAACGATATGAAAGAGAGTGGGTGAAATTAAGCGTAGAGCAGGAAGTTTGGAAAGCATAAATGAAAGTGTCTAGAGAGTTTCTGCTGTGTGGCCAAATGAAGAAAATGTCATCGATGTATCTAGTATAGAGAAGGGGTTGATCAGGGTGGGAGGCTAGGAGGTTGATCATGGCCAAACTCGAACAAGACTTCCAACACTACATTCTTTCTAGGCGTCCACAAACTCAGGACAGCCATAAAAGAAATTTTTCATCTGCTCTCTTCTTCTTCCTCAACCCCGTCTGTCTTTCAACACATCCCCCGTCTCTCCTTCAAAAAGCCCCGCAACTTAGGCAACCTTTTCTCCCATAGAACTGACCACACCCCCAGGCTTGTAGGTGATCGCGGAGGTACTCAACGATGTGGCCGACCCCGCTGCCTCACCTGCCCCATCATTAACCTGAACCTCTCTTCTCCAATCTCAGCAATAGTTTTCAAGTCCCCCCCAACACCTCGTGCACCAGCACTAACTGCGTCTATCGCTCGGAATGTGTCCAGTGCGGTGCTTTCTATGTTGGCCTTTCCTCCAACATGCTTAGCATCCGCATGACTGGACACAGAGATTCAGTCAGACAACGCAGCAACCTGCCTGTTGCTATCCACGCGAATAGCCATGGCCTTAATTTTAATGACTGCTTCACAGTACAAATTCTCAAAGTAGTTGCAAAAGATGAGAAAAGGTTAACTTTGAGAGCCTCTGAGGAGGCTCACATTTGGTTACTTAATGCCCGCTCCCCACCTGGCCTCAATCTCAAACGTTAAAGTTGTGTGTGTGTGTTTTTTTTTTATTTTATTTTTTTATTTTTTTTTTTTTTTTTTTTTTTAAATTTATTGCTATTTATATATATATTTTTTTTCCCTCACTCTCTTTTTCCTCTTCCTCTTCGCCACTTCTGTCCTCCTTTCTACCTTTTTCCGACTTATACGGTACGCGTGTTCGCTCGTGGTGGAATGGTGTCGTTCACGGGGATTAGCCTGCAGCGCCTCGAGATACTACAACTGGTGACCGCCGCCTGGAGCCCCAGTAGCCCTCTGCTTGTACGAGTGGACGCACGTGCCTCTTCCTCTTCCCTTCTTCTTCCTTCTTCTCCCTGACGACGAACTTCAGTTCGAAATATCGACCCAGTAAGCTTTCTCGCTTCTTCTATTTGTTGTCTTTTTTCATTTATATATATATATATATATATATATATATATATATATATATATTTATAAATGAAAAAAGACAACAAATAGAAGAAGCGAGAAAACTTACTGGATCGATATTTCGAACTGAAGTTCATCGACAGGGAGAGAGTAGAAGAATTTTGATTTATATATATATATTTACTTAGAGAGTAATTTAAATTAGAGAGCACACCTATATATATATACATTAACACAGAGGAAAGAACACAGAAAGACACTACAGAACTCACTTCGATATTTCGAAGTGAGTTCTGTAGTGTCTTTGTGTGTTCTTTCCTCTGTGTTAAAGTGTTTATTGTCCACACGGACCTTTCATTTTATTCGAAGTATATATATATTAGTGTATATTGGCAGCAGATTCTCTTGTATACATATACAGCAAAGTTTACCTACCAAAGAAAACTATGTAGTTGAAAAACTAGAAAACACCAGCAAAAAAGGTCGTGAATGCGGAAGCTGCCGTCTACTTTAATATATATATATAATACTAAGACACCTTAGATTTATATATTATGCTTAGAAAGCAGGCTGATGTAGAGTTACTACATCATTACAGTTTATACTGTAATTTAAATATGCTATTCCATATTGTATACTGTACACAAAACATGTTTGATGAATAATGAATTATGATTGCTCATTACTTTCTGTTGGAATGATGTAACAATATCTGTTATTCAAATATATATTATGGGAACACTGGACCGCCTTGGAGCATCGAAATCTATGATTCCAGTTATTCATCATCTATCGAATTAATTCAAGATTATATCACATACTACTTTAATGCGGCTGACATTAAAAAATTTTTGAAGATTATAAATTATATGTATTAATTAAAACTCCTGTCAGATTTATGTCAGTTTTTAATCATTTTGATTGACCTAATTCATTCAACCAAATGAAGTAACTAAACTAGCAAGTTGGCTATGATGATTTATTCTTAGCCTTTCTTATTACTACTCGGTCTAATAAACTCCTCTGAACTTTATTGATAAAGTAATAATTTTGGCACTCCCTTTCTTTTGATAGGCTAATATTATATAGTATGTAATACTGTCTAGCTCTCAACTATATATATATATATAATGATTTCACATAAACCTGCGAAATAACAAACAATGATAAAACCACAATATGAAAATTGGAAAACAAGACTAAGATCTTTCAACCGTAACAAGCGGTTGAAATATCATAGTCTTGTTTCCCGTTTTCATATTGTGGTTTTATCATTGATATATATATATATATATATATATATATATATATATATATATATATATATTACCATTAGTAACTATAGATAATTTTGAGATTCTCATCTTACCAAACTATCTCCCTTTACTGTAAATTTATTGAGTTAGTCACCTGTTCAGATCAAAAAAATTTTAGAGTTAGTTTCCATTACTGAAAATAATATTATACAGTATAGGCTATCATAATTTTTATTTACTTCAAATTGATACAAATTAATACAAATTTTCTATTAAAAAAAATTTACATCTATTTTACATTTTCTACTTGAAATTTGATTTTATCTTTAAAACCGGTTTGAAAATTTTAATAAAATTAACAGGGAATGTGCTATAAAAGCACTAAGTTTTATAGCATTAACATGATATATAAAGTTCTTAATAACATTTATTACTGAATACTAATTTCATTACAAAAATAATGTTACACATTTGGTTTACGTTTGTTAGATTCAATCAGATTCCATTCAACCAAGCACGTAATTGTCATGAAATTAATTTTTATTTAATCTCTGCTGGCTACCCCTTCTATGGCCTCATATTCAATCTGTCTATGTAATCTACCCTGTCAAGCTCTCAACTAATATATAATATATTATATATATATATATATAAAAGCTTAAATACAAGAAAAAAACACACAGAGAAAGAGACACACTTAGGAACTCAAATTTTTGGATGATCCGTCTTCAGTTGAAAATAGAATGGGCGACCAAGCACGCCGGAAACACAACCATAGAGGGTTTCCTGCCGTTGTGTTTTCGGCGTGCTTCGTTGCCATTCTATTTTCTCCTGAAGACAGATCATCCGAAAATTTGATTTCCTAAGTGTGTCTCTTTCTTTGTGTGTTGCTTTTCTTCGTTTTTAAGCTGATTTGCGTCCAGTTTGGAACGTTTTTTTCGAGTTTTAAGTGAATATATGTATATATATATATATATATATATATATACAATAAAATAAAAAACGAAGGAAACACAGAAAGACACAGACATAACTCACATCGATATTTCGACAATCGTCGTCATCAGGAGGTGCGAAGAGCGAAGAGCGAAGAGTCCCGCAGGAAGACAGGGCGGTACTGAACTCGGAAACCGCAGCCAGTACCCCACCACTTACCACCAAGCGGGGGAAGGGAGGGAAGGAAATGAAGAGCCAAATTAAGACGTAAAAGGAACGAGTAAAAATTATAACTATAAAAAATTATAAAAAAGTAGATAAATCAAATTAAAATTAAATAAAAAAATAAATAAAAAGTAAAAATAAAATATAATAAATAAATAAATAAAAAAAATAAATAAATAAATAAAAAATAATAAATAAATCATAAATAAATTATCGGTTGAGGTTGAGTCCGGGGGAAGAGCGAGCATCAAGTAAGCATATGTATGCCTCCTCTGAAGCTCTTAGGGTAACTTTATTGTTGGATTCGGGGATCTGTTTCAAGATCTGAACCCTGAAACAGTCATTGAAACTGAGTCCATGCGAGTTCGCATGGATGGCTACAGGATAGTTACTGCGTTGACCGACTGAAGCCCTATGACCATTCATACGAAGGCTCAACTTATTAGAAGTTAAGCCAACGTAAAAGGAGTCACACTGAGTGCAATCCAGTCGGTAAACACAGTTGCTCGAGGTACAGGAGGAATTGACCTGAACCGGGTAGGAACTATGGTGGAGAGGGGAATCGAAGGAAGGATTAGGATTAACAATCAGGCAAGTTTGACAGCCACGGCGTCCACATTGTTTCATTCCAGGAACAGGATTGGAAGGCTGAGGGGAAATATGAGAGAAAATGCTTTTAGATTGGCAGGTTTACGGTAGGAAATAGAAGGGGGGTGATTAAAGATGGAAGAAGTAGAAGTAGAAGTAGACAGAATCGGAAAAGACTCCTTAATAACAGCACGAAGCTTATAAGCGCCAGGGAAGTAGGTTGTCAGGAAGAAGGAAGTGTTACTTCTATCCCTCTTGGGTCTGGGTTGGTGGGAGATGTCAGCCGGTAAAACACGACTATCAATGAAGGAGCGAGGATAGCCTCGTCCAGAAAATTTGTCCTTTAAGAGGTTAAGGTGATGTCTGCGGTCTTGGAGATTATTGCAGATATTGTGAATACGGAGGGACAAGGATCGAGGTATAGACTTTTTAACATGGGATGGATGGCAACTATTGTAATGGAGGTACTGTTGGGAGTTGGTGGTTTTATATGTACGGAAGTCAAGAAGTGTCCATTGTCTAAAGTAACGTCAACGTCAAGAAAGGTGATAAGTCTGTCGGAGATGTTGTAAGTGAAAGTGATGGAGGGGCAGAAATTTTGAAAGGAGTGTAGGAAAAGTTCTAAGTTATGTTTGCCATGGGGCCAAATGAAGAAAATATCATCAATAAAACGGAGATAAAGGAGTGGAAGAAGTTGACAGGTGGCCAGGAAATCCTGCTCTAATTTGGCCATGAAAAGATTAGCGAAAGAAGGGGCCATAATCGTACCCATAGCTGTGCCTCCTGGGTTGAAGGTAATAACGACCCTCAAACTGAAAGACATTATGCTGTAGCACGAAATCAGCCAAAGAGACTAGAAAGATGTGAAGGATTAAGGGTGCGGTTCTGCATCAAGAAAGTATCGCAGAGCGTCCAGACCTTCAGAATGAATGATTGAAGTATAGAGAGAAGTGACGTCCATGGCAACCATGAGAAGAGGATGATCAAGGGTAGAGGGAAAAATCTTTCTCTTCCCTCTATTTCATGGCAAACATAACTTAGAACTTTTCCTACACTCCTTTCAAAATTTCTGCCCCTCCATCACTTTCACTTACAACATCTCCGACAGACTTATCACCTTTCTTGACGTTGACGTTACTTTAGACAATGGACACTTCTTGACTTCCGTACATATAAAACCCACCAACTCCCAACAGTACCTCCATTACAATAGTTGCCATCCATCCCATGTTAAAAAGTCTATACCTCGATCCTTGTCCCTCCGTATTCACAATATCTGCAATAATCTCCAAGACCGCAGACATCACCTTAACCTCTTAAAGGACAAATTTTCTGGACGAGGCTATCCTCGCTCCTTCATTGATAGTCGTGTTTTACCGGCTGACATCTCCCACCAACCCAGACCCAAGAGGGATAGAAGTAACACTTCCTTCTTCCTGACAACCTACTTCCCTGGCGCTTATAAGCTTCGTGCTGTTATTAAGGAGTCTTTTCCGATTCTGTCTACTTCTACTTCTACTTCTTCCATCTTTAATCACCCCCCTTCTATTTCCTACCGTAAACCTGCCAATCTAAAAAGCATTTTCTCTCATATTTCCCCTCAGCCTTCCAATCCTGTTCCTGGAATGAAACAATGTGGACGCCGTGGCTGTCAAACTTGCCTGATTGTTAATCCTAATCCTTCCTTCGATTCCCCTCTCCACCATAGTTCCTACCCGGTTCAGGTCAATTCCTCCTGTACCTCGAGCAACTGTGTTTACCGACTGGATTGCACTCAGTGTGACTCCTTTTACGTTGGCTTAACTTCTAATAAGTTGAGCCTTCGTATGAATGGTCATAGGGCTTCAGTCGGTCAACGCAGTAACTATCCTGTAGCCATCCATGCGAACTCGCATGGACTCAGTTTCAATGACTGTTTCAGGGTTCAGATCCTGAAACAGATCCCCGAATCCAACAATAAAGTTACCCTAAGAGCTTCAGAGGAGGCATACATATGCTTACTTGATGCTCGCTCTTCCCCCGGACTCAACCTCAACCGATAATTTATTTATGATTTATTTATTTATTTTTTATTTATTTATTTATTTTTTTTATTTATTTATTTATTATATTTTATTTTACTTTTTATTTATTATTTTTATTAATTTTAATTTGATTTATCTACTTTTTTATAATTTTTTATAGTTATAATTTTTACTCGTTCCTTTTACGTCTTAATTTGGCTCTTCATTTCCTTCCCTCCCTTCCCCCGCTTGGTGGTAAGTGGTGGGGTACTGGCTGCGGTTTCCGAGTTCAGTACCGCCCTGTCTTCCTGCGGGACTCTTCGCTCTTCGCTCTTCGCACCTCCTGATGACGACGATTGTCGAAATATCGATGTGAGTTATGTCTGTGTCTTTCTGTGTTTCCTTCGTTTTTTATTTTATTGTAAAAAAGTCCGCTGGACCGTTTCTTTTAATTGTGTATATATATATATATATATATACGAGTAAACACGATTTCACATAAACACGATAAATAACGGTCAATGATTACTACAAATTGACAAGGGAAAAAGATTAAGATCATTCAACCGTAACAAGCGGTCTTCGTCGGAGTGAGTTGGGTTTTTCAGTTTCTCAGTTTCAGTTGGGTTTTGACTCTGACAAAGACTGCTTGTTACGGTTGGATGATCTTAGTCTTTTATGTTTTTTTATTTAGTTTCTCATTGTGGTTTAAACGTTGATTTACTTATATATAAACTTATATTTATACAGGTATATAAAACCACATCTATTTTCCTCTCCGATATTTATAATTATTATTGGCATTTAATATATGGCCTTCCTATTTGCTGCAACGTTTTCAACTTGGCAGACTGCTATGATAAAAATAGAAATAATAAATGCAAATAAAGTTTCTTAATGACAATATTTTTTATTTTTTTTTTTAAAGCATAATAAGTAGGTTTAAGTAAAATTGTTTCAAAATAAGCTAAAAATACTCCAATGAAAAACAGGTTTCCTTCTTGATTCACCACCACAAGCAAAAGAATCTCTGAAAGGTGGATTGAATTAATTAAGTGACTAAAGGCTTGCGTAACATGTTTACACAGACCAACGACCGTCTTTTTTTTTTTTTTTTCTGCTGACCCAAAAGTAAATCCCTCGTTTCTTGCCAAATATTAACTTTTTTTCTTAGAATCATACATTTTTATTATTATTTATTCAAGTTTTATGTTAATTTTATATTATCATTAATCTATTTATTAAAATATTTACTAACCATTTTATTTCAACATTATATATTATAGTATTATCTGAGTACTTATATATAATTCATGAACTAGTCTGTAGGTTATTTGATTATTTTATATGCTTTGATTACTGGAATGAATGTTCTTCAATATATTTATTGGTCTCCTCACTTAGGGAAATAGGTTTTATTTGCTGATTTCTTCATTTTTAAACAACAAAGTTTCTTGATAGATATACATTGGTAATAAATAAAGATTAATACCAATTTTTTTTACTCAAATAATACATTTAGAAGAGTTATATATTTCCTCGAAATAGCTTACAAATAAAACATATTTTATCTGCCATTTAATATTACAGTTTGTCGACTGTACAATAAAAAATAACATATAAAATCAAATATATATGCATTGTAGGGTAAAAATCTAATGAAATGGTCTCGACATATAAAAATTATAATGATGTAAACAACCCATTTCGAACACGTTGTGTTCTTCCTCAGGCATTAACTAAGGATGAGTGCCTCTGAATAAGACTCATTGAGAGGCACTCATCCTTAGTTAATGCCTGAGGAAGAACACTACGTGTTCGAAACGCGTTGTTTATATCATTAAAATTTGTATATGTGGAGACCATTTCATTAGATTTTTACCCTACAATGAGTAAATACCACATAATAACTGATTGCACTACATTAGAAATATATATGCTTTGTAAACTCTTAAGCTTAAGGATGGTCAGTTTAGTTGACTAATTAAGATTGTTCCTTCAAATTAAGTATTTTATGAAAATGAGTTTCGTTCAAATCTTTATGTACATGCTATATTGATATCCATAGTTTGAACAAAGCAATTAAAGATATTATTTCATGGTATATTTACACTAATAAAATTCGTCTTTATGTAAAGGCATAGCTATTCAACATTTGAATAGCTATGTCTTTATATGCTTTATATAAATTATATACCAGAAACATAGAGTTTACATAATTGAAAGACTCCTGAAGAAGATAAGAACTTTATATTAATATAATTAATATAAATTAATTATATTATATTGTAATATAATAATATAATATAGTATATTATATTATATTATAATATAATATACTATATTATATTATTATATAATATACTATATTATATTATAATATAGTATATTATATTATAATATAATATTTTATAATAATTATATTATATTAATATAATATAACAATTAATATTGATCAATATCAATACACCATTACATATATCTTTCATAATTATTAAATAAGTAAAAGATATAAAATAATATAACATTTACTATAATCAAAAGATTATAAATTCCAGTTTGGTATCAGGAATATCCTAGAATAGATGGTAAAGAGGTACGATCGTTCTTTTTATCATAGACGAGCTTGAAACTGAAAAGTAAATGTCAAACTTGAAGGATCGCCTAAAAATTAGCTAAAAACACTGTGTTGTTGAAATTAAAATTCTTTTGTGCAGGCTTAGACTCTTCAAAGGAAGTCTTTGAAAATTGTTAATTCAGAATACTTTTATCATTTACTGCTTTTGATATCAAGTTCGGATTGTATGTCGTACTAGCAGCTTAAAAGTAATGTATACCAAACTTCTCAATTTGTTCTGTGTTTTTTAATATAACAACGATTCTAACGTAGTGCAATCAGTTATTATGTGGTATTTACTCATTTTAGGGTAAAAATCTAATGAAATGGTTTCCACATATAACAATTTAATAGTATAATCAACGCGTTTCGAACACGTCTGTTCTTCCTCAGGCATTAACTAAGTAATTAGGCTAAGTAGTTGAGTTGTACCACAGACACTCACCCTTAGTTAATGCCTGAGGAAGAACACTACTTGTTTGAAATGCATTGTTTATACCATTAAATTTTTATATGTGGAATCCAATTCATTAGCTTTTTACCCTACTATAACAATAATGCATTCAAATTAATTGTATTAAAAAAAAACAGTATGAACTTTAAATATTTTTAAGAGAAACAAAAACGTGAGTATTTTTTCTTTTTAACACACTGGTAGTAATTTACATGGTTATAGCAATTCCTATGATCTTTTTCTTACCAAATATTATCATAGAAAAGAATAATTCAAGGATTTGCAGTCCTTATAGATTTTCAAGAAATCCAAATTATAATGATTATAAAAGATTTCACATAAACACGTGAAATAACAATCAATGATCAAACCACAATAAGAAATGGGAAAACAAGACTAAGATCTTTCAACCGTAACAAGCGGTCTTCGTCAGAGTCAAAAACCCTCTGTTGGGTTTTTGACTCTGACGAAGACCGCTTGTTACGGTTGAAAGATCTTAGTCTTGTTTTCCCATTCCTTATTGTGGTTTAATCATATAATGATTATGTATTTATAATGATTTGATCATAAACAATTAATACCGATTAACTGAAATAAACAGACAATTTAATCAAAAACTAGGTGTGTGTAAACTATAAATATTTAAATTTTAAAACATATGAATCAATCTACTTTTAGTTGAATAAATTATTCATTTAAAGAACACAATCACTTTGCATAAAACAAACAATAATTATACATATTGAGCAAAGGTTACAGTGTACTCATTAGGCTCTATAAACGTAACAAATTAACATGTTTTAGAGAAAGTATATGAATATCCAATAAGTACTGTAATAAATTGGGATCCATGACATTTTAGTTAATTTGCAAAGCAAAAATGCATGACTGAAGGGGTCAGGCTAGTTAGAAGTATGCCATAAATCGCCGGCTTGAAGGCCTTGAAGGATTCTTCCACTTCACTCTCATTGTGCTTGCAATCACTTGGTGATTTATTACAAGTACCGCATGCTAAGTAAGTTAAGATTGATTATTATAACCAGTCATCTTAGCTATGATCGCTTTAATGAACCAATTGTCATTATTAACTTAAATTAACTTTTAATTACTGGTAAAAACTAATTTAATATAAAACAAACTGATATATATCATTTCTAGTCCCTATCAAATATAATCATTTAATAATCATCCAAAACAAAATTATAATTACTTCCTGGAAAACGACCAACTTTAACTCTTTATTTTTAAATAACAATCTAATGAATTATCTTTATCAGATTATTGTGAAAAAAACAGTTTTTTGTATTTAGAACCTCAGGTATTATATAAGTTTCTAATTTTTTTTGTACCTTTCAATATTTTTTTTTTTGGATATAGACAAAAACTCAGAGTGTAATACAAACAATTAAACATTTAGTTCTAAGGTGGTACAATCAGCTATTATATGGTATTTACACATTGTAGGGTAAATAAGTTAATGAAATAGTCTCCACATAAACTTGTTTAATAATATTAACAATGCGTTTCAAACACGTAGTGTTCTTGGGTTCAAGATATAGTACACATAGTATTCTTTTACTATATCATGTACATTATATACGTACTTATATGTTTCTTTAATTTATTTTATACTATAGATAACTCTCTCATGCCATTTTATTTTTTATATTATTAACAAGAACACAATTAGTTCAAAATGCTCTGAATCTCAATGTAGCGAGATTTTTTCTCTAATGTAAGAGGGATTGGAGAGGTTGCCTAAACATTTAGAACCCTTTGGTAATGGGTTAGTTCCACTGAGGTCAGCAATATAAGAATTATTAGTTGTTCATATTAATATATATGTATATATTGAAATTATTTAATTAACTTATTTCCTCCACAAAACTTTTAGTTTTACCAATATTGAAATATTTGAACCTCAAAACATGGAAAATGAGATAAATGATGAACGTGTGTACATAAAACTTTAGAAATGAACTTAGGAAAGAAAGAATAAAAAGATTTCCCTCCCCTTCTTCAACAGTCCGTAAAAGTAGTTTTGATGTTATAAAAAATTGCTTTTGATAACATTTTTTTTATGAAACAATGAAAAGTTCTAGATTTTTTAACAGCAATTTAGGAGTAAGTCAATGGATGTCGCGTAGCCAAGTGATAAAAAAGAATAGATTCCCGATTTCTAAGAAACCCAGTTTTCACCAAGCCTCTTTATTATATATCATAGCATGAGTTGGAAAACACACATATAGTATGTTTTAAATGAAGGAAATATAAAAGATTTATTGATTCTAAAGATAATAGAAGCTTTGCCCATTTTTTTTCTCATTTCTTAGTTTACATTGTTAAAGTAGCCATAATTTATAAAACACAATATTGAAAAACATTTGACACAGATGCTTTTGGGAGAATAAATGCATTTAGACCTGTTTTTCCTTGCTCTGTGAGTAGCTTATTTTGTTATGTATTATATGGATAAATGGTTTGTGTGCTTGTCATTCCACGAAGGTATTCTCATGAGTTCATTGAAAAACAGATTTATGATAGGAACTTCAGTTATTTTAATAGATTTTTTTTTTTTTTTCTAATGAAAAAGATTGTATCATGACAGTTTTAGTCAGCTTTAAACAAAAAACCACTACTTAAGATTCCTTTTATGTTCAATAGACACCCCGATTTACAAGTGTCTATCTGCTCTATCCTCAATCTGACGGTAACAGCGGCGCTGTACTCTCTCACTGAAGAGTTGTCTCTATCAATAGTGGAAGGCCATCTGTAAATAGGCTCAGTAACCTTTTCTTCTCTAGTTATTATTTGCAGAGGTTCTCTACCTGAACCCAGGATGACTTGGTGCATGCCACAAACTAACACTGAAAATTCTCAGTAACTCAAGAATGGCATGACTTCAAACATTTCAATAGGTGGAACAGTTAGGGTGTATTAACATTGGGAGGTTGCTGCTAAAATTTAAGACAACTTCTCACTTGTGGTATTCCTCCACACTCTTTGCGTAAAGCAGTTTACTTTTTATCAATTTTCTTGGAGAACTTTCAAGTGGTGAAATGTAGACTACACTCTCTACAAGTAAGTATGGACCAACAGTACAATGGTCTGAGGCAGAAAACTAGTACTCACTCCAGAGTAAGCTCTGAATCTCAATGTAGCGAGATTTTTTCTCTAATGTAAGAGGGATTGGAGAGGTTGCCTAAACATTTAGAACCCTGTGGTAATGGGTTAGTTCCACTGAGGTCAGTAATATAAGAATTATTAGTAATACTGTCCGTCATACCTCGTAAAGTCTCAGAAAAGCTCGACCGGTTTCGGGTCCGTCTGGATCCCATCTGAGTTGCTCTTGATGATGGGATCCAGACAGATCCGAAACCGGTCGAGCTTTTCTGAGACTTCACGGGGTATGACGGACAGTATTACTAATAATCCTAGTTCTACAATAAATAGACATTACTGACTATCCAGTCGTAAAATAAAGTTACTCACGATGTTCCTTGTTAAAAAAACATATGTTTGAAAAACTACTCATTCAGCAAAAAGTCTAGAAAAAATTATTGATTTATAGATTTCTAAATCGTATATTACTTGTGTTGATTGGCATTGAGTTTCTGTTTACAATCCATGATCATAATGAAAAAAAATTAATCATTAATTCAACTATATAACATATAACATAACGCTAATGCATTAATCATCTTTAGACTACAATTAATTGTGTTACTTTTGGTGAAAGAAAATTTTAATCTAAAAAAAAGAAATTTGTTTTAGATCTTATAACTATTATTAAAAACTATATTTTCCACATTTTTTAGAATATGAAGATATATATCATATACTAAAAAATATTATAGTTTGTGATGATGAAATAATAGAATTTGTTTATAAGATAAATATGTAACTTTTTTTTAATATTATAAAAAACCATAGAAAAACTGTAATTTTATAGTAGTTTTAATAAAATGTAGATTGAATTAATATTGTTTATATGTTAAACAATATGTTAAATTGCTTAGGAATGCATTTAAATTAACCACATTTTATTTATAACTAAATAAAACTTTATGAATCTTAGATGAGATCATTGTTTTAGGGGGAAAACACTTTTTTTTAATCAATGTTTGATGTATCGTAAATTTGTAATTAGTATATTTAGATGATACATGGTTACTCATTTAGTTGCCCATTGTTAGTAATGTGTAACATCTGAACAGTAACTTCTTCGAGTATGATTACTTCCTCAACACAAAGTCTATTGAATTATTTTGATATATTTGCCAAATGTTCAAACTATCTATTATTTTAAAAAAAAATAAGAAGTAATCTACGTCATTATTAGGATAAGTCTTATAATTTTCATAAATTGTGTGATAAAATACGAGTAACAATTTCTACTCGAAAACAGTTTACAAAAAATGAAGAGTCTTGAAAATAGTAGCAACATTTTAAAACTTTTTATTTCGCTCAATGGTATCCAGGAACTCTTACAGGTAGAAACACGGACCACGAGGTCACTCACCCCACAAGATAAACGACCAGCTTATCTTAAACTTTAAGAAAAACAACCACCACTGTCTTCATTTTTCATATATAAGAAAAGAGGAAATTCGCCCAAGAAGTTACTCACATACTGAAGATGAATGTTGATCATTCAAAACATGTCGAAAATAGGAGATATACATTATTGTGAAGATGGCATAATGAAAGTGTTAATTAGGAAATTCAAAAACTTGTTAAGAAACAGGTATCAGCTAATTTTAGTATCATTTTCAATAACGCATCTGTTAAAGAAGAACTGCTGCCAAAATATAGAAATTTGTATTTATTTGTATATCGTAAAAAATTAATAATATAGTCGCATACATTTCGATAGACTTGTAATTTGCCCAGCTAACTCCTTCGCAAGTACTCCAGTTAAAGATTTAAAGTCGTTAGTTGAAGTAGTTTGCTTTCTGCTTATCCTTTGTGTAGAAGACATCTTTGGTAATTAGATTCTTACTTAAGCGGGGTTAGTGGTTTTCCTTCGAACAGTACTTTGATGTGGCTAAGCAAATCACCTCAACAATGTTCTGAGGATAACCATCATACTGATCCAAAACCTTTCCTACTAATTTTTTTGTTTGTTCATGAAAATATATAACAAAACATATATATATATATATATATATATATTGTGTGTGTGTGTGTGTGTGTTTTGTGGATTTTTGAAGGTTTCTGGACTAGATATTAAAAGAAAATTTTTTGCCAACGTTTCGACATATATTTATTTTTTCTTCAGGGCTAAAAGAAATTAGACATTCAGCATTTTTATTACAATAAATTAGGTCTATACTTTGCTATTATGTAAAATAATTATAAGCTATAGATTTGCATATTTAATTATGATTATGTTTTACATTGTATAAAAACTACAGAGATCTAAATTTGCTTAACTGAGAAGTCTCTTTTATTATCTTTGTTTTGTTATTTCTTCATGTGTGTGAATCTATGCTACCTATTTAATAACTATGGGGAAGGTACTTGGGCTACACAGGACAATGTGTCTTGGAGGTTGCATTTTTGTTTTGTTTTTTATTCGTTTTGAAGTCTAAGTGTTTACTAGATTTTTTTCAGGTTTAGTAAATTATGTGTTTTGTCTCCATGCTTGTCTGTTAGATTGAGAGCAAATGTTAGTGTATATTGAAGTTTTCTAGTCAAGAAACTGTAGGAGTAATTGGCAATTCAATGAAAAGTTCACCACTCATACAGTTTCACGGAGTCACAAGTCATAACCCTTTGTCATATCAGTTGTACTAACCGCTAAACAATAAAATACAACATTTAATCGCAAAAAATTTTTTTGAAAAAAAATGGTTTAATCAACTGTAATTTGATAAAGTGATTATAACTATCTCCTTATGTCCATTCTAAACATATTCAATTCAATTATTACCACCTCTGATAATAAGTATAGAAATAAATAAAAACAAATGAGCTTATTTGTTCTTTATTTATATTAATTTAAAGATATATTAATTTGATCAGCAAAAATAGTTCGCTAAAAATGTTGTATAAGCTTCTCCTTACTATATTTAACAAGTAGTTTTCGTCATTTAATTTGGTTCAGCTGTCCGAACTAAATTTTGAACTGACAACATAATAAATAAAATGGGCTAACTATAGCCAATAGCTCCCGCATTAAAGTCGATTACGCAAAGGAGAGGAGTTGTCACTAGTGATTTGTTAAACTGATATTGGGTATAATAAATATAACTTCAGTGCCAATAATTTCTTACATCTACTATTTGAGCGACGCATAACCATGAAAATATTTATTTCAGGATGGCAGGTGTTGAAACAGTCGGACTTCGGCAGTATTGTAGAAAATCACATAGTTACAATCTCTATACATATACAACTCTGATGAGAGATGATGTTTGTCTGTTGTCTTGCCACTGTGCCTTGTGCTTATAAATAATAAAATATGCGTACTTTTTACTTTACTAAAAGTAAAGTATAGTGATCGTGAAAAAAATTCGATCTCGAGATTTTTATGGAATTATATGTTTTGAGGTCCCAAAAGTTGTTTTATGAAGTTTTTTCTATGATGTCTGTGTGTGTGTGGGTGGGTGGGTGAGTGTGTTAGCATTGCTTGTTACCACGCTACGGTCCAGAATCTTTGATGGATCAAGTTGATATTTTACACGAAAATGGGCCTCATATTGTAGAAGATACCTATTGTTTGGGAAGAATTATTCATGACGGAAAGTCACTTTTTTTGCCAACAACCGTTTTTTAAAAACATGTTTTTCTCTTAAACTGCTAACCCTAGAGTTTTGAAATTCTCGCACTATCTTGAAGGTTACAAATGGAACAAAAGAAAAATATATTCAGAATTTTAAAACAACAGGAAATATTTTCTTTTTAATAAAATTAAAAATTTTGACTTATAATTCAATCTTAAAGTTGTGATTGTGATACAACCCATACCGTTTGACGGATCAAAATGAAACTATGCTTAAAAATAGAACATTATATGGAAAATGATTAGAGATAATTTTTTTAATATTACATTCACCAAAGGGGAGTTAATGTACGATTTCTGTTTTCAGGAAATGTTTTTTTGACGCTAAACGGCTCATTAAAAAATAATGAAAATTTGACAAAAATGGAAAAAAATAGAAATTTATAAAAAAATATTCATAAAGTTTCAATTACGGAAAAGAGCAATAAATATATAAAAACTGTTTGTTTAGCCTAGACTAACGGATCACCTGCTATACTTGTCAAATTTTTGTTATTATTTTACAATTGATATTGACTTAGAAATATTTTTGAGCAAAACCACTGAGATAAAATTAGACTATTCTAGCCTAATAGTTCATATTTAGTTTTTTCAAAAATTAAAAGCTCCCAACTATAAATGATTTAAATTATATTGAATCGTTGGCTTCGACTTTGAGTTGAGTATGTAAACTGGTTAATTACTAATATATTTTTTCCCAATATACATTCATAGCAAGCTTATAACAGAGTACAAGAAGCAGGAAAAAAGGTGATACTCACTCAGAGAAAATTGGTATATATGATTTTTGACAAAGGTGAAGGAAAATGATTTTAATAAATACTAAGAGCCATAAAATTCATAGTATAATAATTCTATAACAGATCAAAAATGTAAAACATAATTCAAAATGGAAATCATTCGTTTGAAGATTAATAAATGTAATTATCGTACATCCTTAATTATAAATCATCTTAAAACAACATTTTTCTTCCATGTTTATGATGTTTTTCAGAGAAAATAAGAGTATTTTCCTAATTTAAATTTGAAAATTTGACTTAAATATTCAATGTAGAAGGAAGTCAAGTAACCGATATAAGAAATCCACTAGCTATTTGAACAAACGCCATGTTCTCTTGTAGGAGATTATTTCGTATCAAGAAATTTTCACTTCAGCTTTTCAAAAATGTTATTACTGCTGTAGTTATACTAATGAGATTATTTGCATCAGCTGTGTGATGTACAAAAATATATATTAAAATGTATATTTTAATTTTAAAATATAAAAATATCTATAAATTTTTTTAGTTTTATTTTAATATTAAAATATATATATAAAAAAAAATATATATTGATGAGTAGATCAATCACTATCTGTACTACCTCAGAAATGAAAGACTAATAAACATCTCCCATTTAAATGTTTACATTAAGCCTAAATGAGACATTATATATTATATACCCAAGAACATTGATATTAAGTTTACTTATAGTAAAGTTGAGTGCAGATCACTCCAGATTTTTTAGGAATGGAATCCACGACATTTGCAGTGGAAGTCCAGCGCGCTATGCTCTGCACCAAGGGAACTTTTTTAGAATTCCCATTCAAAAACTATTATACTTATAAAACTGTTGATCATGATTGACTGTTACTTGTTCGTTTGCACAGAGTCGAAATATGGTATACCTGTTAATTCTAGTTCAAGCCAAATTAATTAAATAGATATTGTAGAAAACAATCATTAATATTTTAAATTATAAATAACGACATTAAATAAAAAGAAGATAGAAAAATAAATTCTCTCAGCAGATTTGAGGTAAATTCATGACTGTAGAAATGAAATCGATTACTGATGTGTAATAAACTTAACCATTTTTTACTACAGAAGATCTTAGAGTTACCTGATTTTAGTCACAGTTTTAGAAATCTTATTATTATTTAGACGATGGTTTTATTATTCCACGTATTTATTGTTAATTCTTTTAATACATTCATATAAAACAAATTTTATTAATCAGGAATCACTCAATTCTCCAGGTTCAAATGAAACCTTGAAAGCGAACCAACTTATTTAAAGTTCGTTGTTAGAGCCTTCGTATTACCAGATGTATGAAATTCTGAAAATATGTACAATAAAATATTACATTAGTGGTTTAAAATGAATATTTTTTGGAACACAAACTTGAACACAAGTGTCAGCACAAATACGAAAGACAAAGGTAATATTATAAAACGACATATTTCATTAATTTTTAATTATGATGGGTAAAATAAATAAAATATTTAAATTTACTGGTTTTCTTTGTTTTAGGTATGCTTGAGTGTGTATAACTTCATTGATATTTTATTTATTAATGTTATAAAATCAAAAATTTTTCACCTTTACATGATTTTTTGTCATGAAATGATGAATTAAAAGTTATTTTTCTTAATCACTTTCAGTGAATTTATCTTATTAACCGTTGCTATAGTTTCATAACACTGAATGACACAAGGAGTCACGGGGTTGTCTAGTTTTATTATAAAGTTACATTAAAAAAACTGGAATGGAATTCTATCAAACCTTCAATAATATTAATAATAATAATAGTATTTTTTTTTCTTTTTGGTTAAGGAGGTGAAATGCATTCATGCACATAGTGCTGGGCTCCCAGATAACCAGACTACCAACTAAAACACCCCCTTTTCTCCTAGGACCTAGCCTGGGAACTGTTTTCCACATTACTTCAGGCTTGGTCGTAGCTTACCTTAGGTGAGGCATACTTACTTTATTATTCTTCTAGACCTACCAAGTATCGCTTTTTCGTAGTCATAATTGTTCTAACTAGGCCATCTACCATATTACATGCCCCAGAACTCCGGATCATTTTTTCAATGATCGTTTCTGGGGAGAATATACCTATTCTGTGTATCAAGTCTGTCCTCTGGCTGTTCCATTTGGGACAAGAAAAGAATGTGTTTTCTACATCATCTAACGCTGGACAATACAGGGACTCGGATGTTTGGTGCTTCCCTATCTTGCACAGGTAGGCGCAGAAGTAACCATGTCCACTCAGAAATTGCGTGAGGTAATATCCCACCTCTCCATGACCTCTCTCAATCCATGATCGGACATCTCTAATTAGTTTGTCCTCTTGCCATATGTCGAAGGTACGTCTCCTCTCTTCTGAGCGAGTATTTTTTTTACCAATTTCTTCCTTCCTTCTGTAAATGGCCTCCATTTCTCTCGCCAGTAGGTCGACTGGAATGATGCCAGCTATTACCAGTACTGCTGACTCTGATAACGTACGATAAGCAGAGCACACTCTTAACGCTGCTCTCCTTTGTACTACAAGCAATCTTTTTGTGTAGTAATAATAATAATATGATATCCTTGTTGGTATTGAAATGAAATGCATTTACGCACATAGTGCAGGGATGCCAAACCAGCTAAAATACCAACTACATCATCCTCTTTTCTTCTAGGACACTAGCCTAGAACAGTTTTTCACATTAACTCAGACTCCTATTCATAGGTAAGAAAGCCTTACTTTAGAATTACTTTTTCCAACTCTTCTAAGTATTGCTTTTTGATTGTTATTATATTTCTCACCAGCCAAACTACCATATTTCATACCTTAGCACTCCGGATTATTTTGTCAATGATAGTTTTTGGAGAAGATACGGCGATTCTGTTCACCAAGTCTCTCCTCTGGCTATTTCTTTTTGACCATGAGAAGAACGAAGTCTCTTCACCGTCTACCACTGAGTAATATAGACACTAGGATGTCTGATGCTATCGTATCTTGTATAGGTAGGCGCGGAGGTATCCATGTCCACCGAGATATTGCGTAAGGTAATACCCGACCTCTCCATGACCTCTCTCAACTCATAATAAAAATCATAGCCATTTCTTTCACAAAAAACAATTACAAGTTGTTGTTAAAATTCATTTTTTGTTTAAAATTATGTATGTATATGTAACAATATGGTTCTTCTATTCTTTTATTTAATTTCGAAACTGGGCCCACTTCTGGGCATGGGCCTGTCCCAACTGTATTCATATTCATCTTCCTCGAGTGACTCTGAACCACATTGGTCCCGCTGTTTCTTTAAATACATCTTCCCATCAACTTCTTTGTCCTCCCACTTTTCTTCTAGCTTCTCTAGGACACCAGTTAGTCATTAAACTTTCTATAACTCAAGACAAGATATTTCCATTTTTTTTTTCACGTCTTTGATCGAATGTTACTTGAATTGTATTTCTGCTATATATTTTTATATTTTAAGATCGACATTTCAAAAAATGGAGGAATAATATGTTTTATAGTTATATATACTAGTTCTAGAAAAATTAACGTAGATACATGTAAAATAAACGATTTCTTCAAATTACCAAGAACAAACAAAAATGTAGATTTTAAAGCAAGTAAAAACATTGTTGTCACATTAGTAAAGGAAACAGTGATTTATGAAATGTCTTTAATAAAATAATGTATATTCTATTCTATTTTGTGTATTAATTAGCTTCAGTAATGTGAATTAACCATACTTGTTTTAAAATAAACCTGGATTTATTTTTAATTAAACCACGATTCTTTAAAATTAAACATAGATTATATTAAAATAAATTTGGATTATTTTAATTTAAATTTTAATTGTTTCAGATTTAAATTAACTTGTGCTATTTTAAATTATCCTTTATTTGTTTAAATTTAACCTAGACTATTTTTCATTAAGCTTAGATTATTTTAAATTAATCCTAAAAGTTGTATATTAATTCATCAAATTTGCATGATATATATTTCAAATTAAACACCTAAACTTAAATCAATATTTATTAAATAAATTATGAAACACATTAACCTTTAAATTAAAAAAAAAAATATTTTTTGAATCAATTATTGCTTCAACCGTTTTACAATTTCTCAGTTTTATCAAAAGGCATGATAAAAGAAGCTGGTTTATTAAATAGGACCTAGAGTGGTCAATTGGACAGTTAATATCTACAATAATGATAAGGAAGTCGTATCCGTGGTAATTTTGAAGTTTGGTAACCTGTTTGACAATTTGGTCAGTTAATTAATGGAAGCTCTCTCTCTCTCTCTCTCTCTCTCTCTATCAAACTTCTTTCGCTTTCGTATTTTTCAATACAAATTATTTACAGCTATGTAATATTGACACAGTATAATTTGTCATAATCCCTTGACATTATCAAAAGTTAACGATATATTCTCTTACTAAGAAAAATAATAATTGATTTGTCGTATTTATCATCTAATTATTTCAACTTTAACGGAGATTTTCATTTATTGATTTTGATGATTAATTACTTGTTTCCTTACAGATCAAGTGAAGCATAATGACTTTGCACGTAATGACTGAATATTCTGGGTTCAAGAAATACTACCATGGATACTCATAAAAGTAAAGTACGGTACAAAGCAAATTGGATAAATTGTGGTACATTCCTTCGTTATTAGTCAAAAGTAACTGATACAACTTTTTATGACTTTAACGTTTGTATAGGTTTGAACGCTCAAAAAAAGATGATGTTGTTACTTTCTTAACTTTCGCAGATAGCAATTCGCTTTATTGATACTCCAACAATTATATATAATGAAACCAAAACATGTATTTAAAAACTAAATTTTTATTGAAAACTAATATTAGTTTCAGTAATAATATTTATATTTAAATAAAGGCAATTCATCATAATAGGTATTTATTTGGCGCTGGTTTAAACAGATTACAGATTCTAAAAACTGAAATACAAATAGATCAGTGCAAAAATTTACGATGATGGATATTTTGAACAAGAGTTTGACGTTGGTATGCAGATGTTAAACTAGTAGGTAAAGTGAGCCTTATCCATAGTCCCTCAAAACAAGGTACGTAACTCTCAAAGCTAACCGCGTTGGTATATCATATCCAAGAATATAAGCAGAAATCAGACTGCATTAAGGTAACAGAATTATATATATTGTGTCTCACAGTTGTTTCAGCGTTGAAGATTTTCTTACTAGTTGCCTCGAATTTCTTAGAGATTCTGCGCTGGGCTGTTAGAGTAATTTCCACAATAAATTTGCCACAGAATAGAGAAACAAAGAAAAGAGACATAGACGTTCCTAGAGAAACTGAAATGTAGAAACAAAACTCACATTTCACCATTTGACTGTTTATAAACTATATTTAACTACTATAATGAGTACGGTAAAAAGTACTATTCTGTACTATAATGTGCTTTCAATCTACCAAAGTCTTCTTCATATTACATATAGCATTAACTAATTACTAACAAGGCAGGAGTGCCAATTACATTGAAAATAATTAAGTAATTAAGACTAAAGCAAATTAAAAAGGAGGTATGGATCGGGCAGGAGTAACGCCGGGTAGGGGGAGCCCTGTACATACAGGATAGAGGCCTATGATAATAAAAGTTAAAGAGTTAATAAAAGTAAAGAAAAATTATGATTTCTGAAATAGTACCAAAAATACTATTAATATGATGAACTGTGCTATATGTGGAAAAGATATTGTTTTAAGATTTACCAGTAAGTATTGAATGTTATTTTATTTTTGCCTTTTTTTAGTTACAGTTACATCAGTAACTACGACTGTTAACAGATATTTCATAACCTGTATGGAAATTCCGAACAAACCAGTTATATGAAATTAAAAAATTGATATCATCTGTGGAGTACAAGGCAGATTAAGTAAAGGTCTATCATGGCAATGTATATGAGATATATGTTTTCTATTTGTTAATGATAAGGAAGGTACTATAAGGTGTTTAGATTACCTCCATAACAATCAGATCATTTATGATCTTTACTTACAAATCTTACCAATTCAATCCATGAACAGATTTTGCAACTTTTTTTACAACGAACTATATTTATCAATTGTTATTTTCTATAAGAAAGGTTACTCATATATTTTTAAAAAAAAATGTGGGGTTAACATTACAAGATTTCCCAACTGAAATGGTAGTTAGTTTTCGCCAAGCTTGACACAGAATTAAATGGATTTCTCATGTCAGCATATATTGATAAACTGTCTTCAATTGCTCTCCAGATAATCCTCTCATTAGATCTATTAAATATGTTCTTATGTTCACTTTAATTTTAGCAATTTCACCTTTTTTTCTATATTGGCTACTAATGATAATTGTTTGATTATTATAAGTCAAACGTATACAGTTTATTCAGATTCAATATTTACTCTGATTTCTTATATACAACTACAATTAATTACACAAAAATATTTTGACAATAACAACAATTCAAATCGATACTTCCTTTTCTTTATAATTTTTATTCTAAACACAGAATATTTCTTTTCCTCGTATTGGATGCCATGGTTCACTGATTAGAAGAAATCGAAAACATTTGAAAAGAAAAATACAAAATTCATTTTAACTTTAAAGGTATTACATCATACTAAAAAAAAAGATAAATATTTATAAATATATAACTACCTAAATAATTAATTTATTATAGGATCAGTACAGTAAATGGTTATAAGAAAACAAACTACGTCAAACTGCGGTACTAAGGTTGCTATATTAAATAAATTGAAGGACATTAAAAACATTTTTTTGAATAATATGATTATATTACTACTGATATGACTATATATTTTCCATATATTTAATATATGATAATATTGTTACGTGTATGATAAATTTGTATGTATTTACGAAAAAATTGTTAAACAGCCTCCTCTCTGCTCCAACATGAGACTATCCATTGTACATACTTTTTTTTCTACTTGTAGATTTGTTGCTTTTCCCCTGTAGTACTAAACCAGAGTTGAACTGAAATAAAATTAAGAGATTTCTCTTCTATTTCTAAATAGCTGATTTTACAAGTACTTCTAATTGAATGGATCAATGACAGTGTAGACTGGTAGGTCCGGGGTTCAATACCTACTCCTGGCTCTGGATTTATTCACGTGGGAGGTAAATAAACCTGAGTACATCATCCCTCGGAGAGGTCGTTAAACTCTTCTTTCTGTGCCTGTACTACGTCAGGTACTTGTTAAAGACCCCTTCTATAAATAAACTTTAGTTATGCAAAATTTTGAACTCCCAATGTATAATTAATAGAGATACAAAACAAGAAAAAAAAACTCTTTTGGTGACTTACAACAACTTTGTTTCTACAATGCAGTTTCAAACTTTATTGATTAAAAATACACGGAATTGAATATATAATGTTATCATACTAAAAAAGTTCAATAATTCACTTCATCTCAATTCTTATTGTATGACTCATGTGCACATTACTTTATATTTAAGAAGAATAATTTTGGATTCTGCAGATAGAATAATTTTGGAGAGCCTATTAGAAAATTATTTTGTTATATCAGTTTTTTAAAATACAATTCATAATAATATATATATATATATATATATATATATAATATAAACCGAATTATATAAAAGGAATTAGTAATCAAGAAATATTTCACAAAAACTGTAATAATGATTTTAGTTCTATGTATAAGCATATATATATATATATATATATATATATATATATATATATACATATATATATATATCAGTTGGGTTTTTGACTCTGACGAAGACCACTTGATACGGTTGAAAGATCTTAGTCTTGTTTTCTCATTTCTTATTGTGGTTTGATCATTGATTGTTATTTCACGTGTTTATGTGATATCTTTTTATATATATATATTTGTATAGGTAGGCAGCAAATCTTCTTTTAAACAAGCTAAATTAAAATATGCAGCAACCGCTGCATTTACGACTTTTTTACCGTCTCTCTCTCTCTCTCTCTCTCTCTCTCTATATATATATATAATATTATATATATATATATATATATATATATATAGAGAGAGAGAGAGAGAGAGAGAGAGAGATCAAACTCTATATATTATGATCAAACCACAATAAGAAATGGGAAAACAAGACTAAGATCTTTCAACCGTAACAAGTGGTCTTCGTCAGAGTCAAAAACCCAACTGAAAGAGTCAAATCCAATTGTTATTTCACGTGTTTATGTGAAAGCTTTTTACATATATATATATATATATAACTAATAATCATTATTACAGTTTATGTGAAATATTTCTTGATTATTAATTCTTTTTATAATAACTTGCACTACTTTACTGCAAATTAAAATGAATGTGAACCATTTTATTGGATAAATTTATATTGGACTAGATAAATGATAAAAAGTTCGTAGCAGACAAGCTCAAGTGGCAAGTTTTATCGTAATCGGCAGTAAGGTCATCACGAAGCAAACAGGCTTCATATAATTCTAAAAATAAAACCAACAGTGTTTAATTAGCGACTTTATCTAATTGCCGTAGATAAGAATATGACGGGGTTTATGAACTCTACACTTTTGTACAAATCATTTATACCTCACGTCTACATATGTATATATATAACATTAAGTAGTACAACATAAAACACGACACAAAAAAAATATAAAATACACACTTACTAAATTCGATATTTTGAACTGTTGTTTGTCATCAGGAGAAGACTAGAAGAGAGAAAGAAGAGAGAGATCTCCCTACGTAATGGGACGGAACGCGATAAATGACTAATCATAGATCATTACCTAGAATTACCTTATTGTTTGCACAAAATTCGGCAAAATGTTTCGTTATTTTCTAAATATTGTTTCTGTAGTGCGGTGGAAACTTAGGTGTATCTGAGCAACTAAAAATTAGTTCCAGAGTGCTAGTTTCAAGTTGCCTATCGTAGCCACCTGTAAAGAATACTGTTTATTATTACAACATACTTGCAGAGCTGAAAGCTGCAATGAGGTCGTAAAATTATGATATATGACAAGGAGAGTAATGATATACTTGTTTAACAGAATTAACTGGTGTGTAACTCTTCCATCAATCAGATAAAAATGTGAGCGCTAAGTATGGTTTACTGTTTAGTTAAAGGTTTTATTGTTTCTCTGGTTGGAAGCAACAGCGCTTGCACCTTTCCGAACAGTGAGATTTCTGTGTACCGCCTAAAGACTGCTGACAATTATCAGTCACTGATTAAGCAATCAAGAAGACCTTTGGGATGTGGAACATAAATGTTGGATCATCCACATATTCTAGGTTAAGCTCGTAGTTTCATATCCGGCAATGAAAGAACTAAGCAGATAGCCATAAAATGCTCTAAGCATTCAGATCTGATTACCACATGTCATCATTCTCCACTATCCCCAGATAAAATCCAATTATTCAATTCAATTACCACTACCTGAAATAATAGTTTTCCAAGATTTGAAGTACCGTCAAAAACATAAGGATTTAAAACTAACATAGAGGCCAGGTTAGTTTAGTAGTTAAGGTACTTGCCTCTGGGCTGGCAGTTAGGTATTACCAGATTGGTATGAATCACATCTTCACAAGTAGGGGGCCAGGCTAGCTCAGTGGTTACGTGCTCGCCTCTGAACTGATAGGACCGGGGTTCGATCCTCACCTGGCCCTCGATTTATTCACGCAGGAGGTGAATAAATCTGAGCACGTCGTCCCTCGGAGAAGGACGTTAAACCGTCGGTCCCGAGCCTGTACGATGTCAGGTACTCGTTAATGATCCCTACTCTAAATACATTTGAGTTAGGCAAAATTTAGTACGCCCACTGTAGAATCAATCTTTAATGTGTGGTATCACAAAGGGCCAATGCTCGGCCTACGTGTGTTCCATTGTGGAACTATCACTGCAACCTGACCTAATCTTCATATGTACATGATTTTATACGCCCCACTTTTATTCTGATTTTCAAAAGCCATCTAGCAAATATATCACATCATAGTGAAGTGCTTACATTAGGATGCGATTAGAGCCTTCTTGATTCATCTGGTGATGCTCCATTCTGATGCCTGGATACCAATGAATGTTTATTGATTTCTGAAATAAGGAATGCTACCATTTATGTCTATGTTTGAGGAACCAAAGTAACCAATCGTAGCCTTACATACTCTCTTCTTGACTAATAAATTCGGGGATTAAACCCACATTGCTTCTGAATGTATTCAAGTGGGGTTGAAACAAAATAACGTCCCTTAAAAAAAATATATATATCATAGGGTCATAATAATATTACTTTAAGAGAACATTAAGCCGTAGGCCCCTAGCCAAAACAATGTAAGATATTTGTTAATAACCTCTCTTCTAAGTATAATTCCGTTGAGGAAAATTTATGTCCCATGAGAGATCATTGTGTGGTATCATAAAAGGCCAATAATTGAAGTATATGTGTTCCCTAGAGGGACTGCCCCTGCAACATAACCTAACCATGTTGAAATTTGTTAATGTTATATATTTTGTCTTGCAAGTCTAGTGAGATTTTCTTTTACATTAATAGTTCAATAGCGTAATTTTCGTTTAATTACATTCATTGGTTTCTATTGTTACATTTATTAAATTATTACTACCTTATGGTAATATATAGCATGCTGTAAATAAAGCTTATTGTAATGAACACGCAGACATACTCACATACGTATGCATATGTATGTGAATACAATATAAATAAGACCATATATGAATACTTAATTCTTTTTAAATGTACTTTTATATTTTATATACTTATTTTGCATTAGATATTTCACATTCCCATTGTATATAACGATCCTATACCTGTAATTATATTATATTGTTAGTGGAACGTTTTATTTACTTATTCGAATGATTAGGAGTACTAAATGCTCATTTTTACTCTATTGCAGGTGTTCTGGGAGTAACATTAGCTGAATGCAACTCTTATCAAGAAAGAAGCAATTATGGTCGATATCAGTTGGTTATAGGGGTTCACTATTCATACAACTAGATAATCAAAAAAGCAGAAATTATTTCTGTCATAATTAGAACTTCAAACCCGCATTCTCATGATATCATATCAACTAAGTTACGGTTATTCTGTTTATTTTAAACTACAATTATCATTTTGCAAAACATATAAACACTATATTAACACTAAAAAGAAATCAGTAATACAAAATTGTACTATAGATATGTTACATAGTATCGTTGAAAGTGTAATATATATATTCAATTAAAAATTGAGAAGACGAACAAAACTGAACACAACACGATTTAAAAAATGAAGGAGAGTACAAGACGAAGTAAGAGAACACACAAACGCCAAATTTTGGGCAATCCGTCTCCCTTTATCTTTTCTCTTGAAGACGGATTACCCGAAAATTTGAGTTTGTGTGTTTCTGTACTCTATGTTACTTTTCTTTTTTTTTTGAACTCGTGTATATATATATATTTTTCTTCATTCTGATTGTTACTACGACATTTTGTCTCATATACATATCTTAGGTGTTGTTGGTCTGAATACTGGGCGGTGACTGAGTGTCGGCTTGGCGAGTAGCTGGTGGTTGGTCACCTAGTAGCTGCAGTGTGCGTGAAACCCCCGTGTGTTGAAGAAAATCATGAACACAACCCATTAATTAATCGTCAACACACGGGGTTTCACGCACACTGCAGCTACTAGGTGACCAACCACCATCTACTTGCCAAGCCGACACTCAGTCACCGCCATTATTCAGACCAACAAACCTAAGATATGTATATATATATATAAAATTTGGTGAAGAAAACAAATGTTATATTTTAATTTATATATATAATATATATATTATAATATATCGTGTGTACTCTAATCGGGATTCGTTGAATTTTCTAGGATAAAAAATCAAACTCTCGTTGACAACGTTTTGGTTTTATTTCAATACCATTTTCATAGGCAGAAGTAAGAATTTTCGAAAGAGCTTCTATATGGTCTTCTTCAGAAGCTCTTAAAATGACAGATAAATTGTATTGAAATTGTATTGCTTTTAGTCCTTCTAAACTAAATGTATCTAACTCTAAACATTCATTTTAACTTAGACTATGGGAATTGGCATGAATAGCACACTGCTAGTATAGAATCCCGACTGACGAGGATTTATAATTATTCATATGTAGGCTTAAAATAGTGTTTGTTAAACCTTCATAGAATGCATGAGATAAAAAATAGTCTAGAAGTCTAGACAGTAGACACTATCACAAGAAATGTATGAGAAAGAATTCTATATATAATAACAGGATTTGAAGGAGATGTAAGGATGTAGCCGGATTGATTACTGAACAGGTAAGTTGCTTACATTGCTGTAAATTATGTGATCAAAATTTATATAAATGTATATACATTTATTTATTTTAGCCGATGCTAAAGCTATTATACTGATTGTTCTGAAGTATTTAAGACATGACTGTTGAAAACAAGGACCTGATTAAGGATTTTAAAATTGACGCCATCATTAAAACAGAATGCATGAAAGTTTTGCCAGGAGAGTAATAAGGATATTTCTACTTAGACTTCGAAAAAATATATGTCAATTGACATGAGAAATCGACATTACTGAAGTTATGTTTGTTCATAAGAAGCATCATACTTAAAATATTCCAGTCCATAGAAAAAGTTATAGCAAGAATAGCATTTCTCTTATGGAGAATATCGGAATTATGATTGGAAAGAGAAGTGCCAAACGACCTGTGTTTGGTAATACCAAAATCTTTACACCTGTAAAAGCCAAAGCATTCCGCTTCTATAACAGAGTTAGGCAACTTTAATTGAATTTAGGACAAATACTCAAACTATTGCTGTGGTTTGGGGATGAGGACAAAAGCAGTATTTTTTGAGACATAAAAGACAGCAAAAGACTGCAAAAATCAGGATAAACAAAGAGCTTTAGGAAGAAATAAATGAAACATTATCTCTTAATAGCAGTAACATTAGAATAAAGAGATCTGCTCTTATTGAAGCTGACTCCTGTTTTGATAAAACATTATCAATGCTTCCAGTATAATATGATCAAACCACAATATGAAATGGGGAAAAAAAGACTAGTCTGTTGGGTTTTTGACGCTGACGAAAACAGCTTGTTACGGTTGAAAGATCTTAGTCGTTTTTTCCCCCATTTCATATAGTGGTTTGATCATTGCTTGTTATTTCACGTGTTTATGTGAATCCTTATTATAATATGAGATGTGTGGAATTTAATTAACGAAGGCGCATTAATATTTCATAACAACAACCATCGTTCATTGTTACTGTTTTAGCCTCCATCAAATTTATAATATGATTCCTATATTTTTAGTCAAAAATAAATCACTAACTTGTTAAGATCTAGTTACTGATTAGTGCTATTTTTAAGAAACATTATAGGGAACACTGGTGATATGTATTGTGTAAAATGTTTCAGTAATAAATTATGCAATTAATAATGATTTACCAAGGTAATATAATAAATCATTTTTGTTATCTCTAAACAATTGTATACTAGAAATGTTGTGATTAGTTGGTTAACGGTAGCAAACAGCATAATAAACTATTATTAGTATTTCTTAACTACTGCATACTAATGATTTAATTGGTCTGGTTAACGGAGGCAAACTGTTTAGGTTGTAATGATGTATTTTATATTATAGTATTAAAATGGTTTGTGAAGCGTTGAATGTTAAAGAAATGATTGTCTGGAGGATAATTGTGATAAAAAGAAGACTTCACTATCTATATTGTATTCTCTACTTCATTTAGCGTTTCTAATCTACAAGATAATTTAATGATGTGAAGTATCTTATTCATTGTTCTTCATGTTTCCCTTGTTTGCTTTAAGTTGATTTTTTTTTTTACATTATTTAAAATAAATTCTAGAATTTTGTTATTTTATATTGGTTGTGATGAATCTGCCCTTAAATAAACATTTTACATCCTTCCTAATCCCCAAATCCTCTCCTCTTATCCCAGCCACAATCTAAGGCGTGTGCGATCCGTATTATTATGTTACTGTATTATGAACGGTGCCTCAACAGTACCAGGCGACCTTCTTGAGTAAATAGCCATACTTCAGTATGGGGTGCTCTACCGGAGTGGACAAAATAAAACTGACAGAGGTTCAGGGATTTTTTCCTGTATAATACTAAGGAGAAAGAAGTCCAAATACCATCCTCCGGAAGCACAGAGGGTTCCAAAAGCCGTTACTAGTGGGAGCCAACCTCCCACAAGTGCATCTAAAGACCCAAAGAAGAAGAAAGGAAGTCACTTTCTCCCGAAAGGTATGGAGACTGAGTAGACATTATCAATGAGTGATTGTGCAGATTCTGCAAAGAAGAGGAAGAAACTCCATTGGATCTGCTGGCTGACTGTCAGGTAACCTTGCTCTACAGAGTTAAGAGCTTCGGGACACTGAACAAAATCATAAAAAAACTTATACTGCTCGACCCAGCAAAAGCATTGATCTTCTTGGAGGCGTTGAGGTGAACTGCTGGGGTACTTTAAGATAGAACGTGGGAAGTACAGTAGTTTTTATGACACAGTGCTACAGTCACCCTCAAATAATAATAATTGAAGTTTTTATTCAACTCATGGTTACCTCAAGCTTATAGCTAGTCGGCAACATGTATACAACTCTTACTTAATGGAATGTGTGGGTGTTTAAGGGATTTTCTGCAGTATTCTCCCTTTTCCATAGTATTTAAGCTAAGGTTACATGAGCGAGGTATTGAGATTTTTAGATAAAGTGAGAGACACAGTATAAGTGGCACCTCTCATATAATCTGAGGTTGGCAATAATATACACTATAAAAACAAAAATGTGAATTCACTAGAATAAATAAAAAGTTGAGAAATAGTAATTGTTTTACAATGATGTTCAATAAACTATATTTTACAATAAGACACAATATCATACAATATTACGGCTCATACACTCACAACGGATTATTGTGATATAAATGTTTTTAAGATATGTCAAATTTTGAAATAGTAAGCCCCGTGATTAAATATTGGATATACATTCACCCACCCATCATGCTTGATACACTCTTCATTATCATAAATGACCTCTCAACGTGAAGAATTTTAAGGGATTCATATCATTAAATTTTCATTATCTGTATATTTTAAAGAAGCTTTTTTTTTAAATTTGCTCGTATTTCCCATTTTCTTTTAATGTTGTTCTGATGTGAAAGTTATTTGAATTAGCTTCCATATCAAAAAACCTGAATGAAAGCTATAACATTATTAATAAATCAATTATATAACAATGATATGTGAGCTTGTTGGATGTTCCTATCTAATGTCGTTGTTAAAGTGTTCCTGCTTTGACACGAGATTAGATAGGAGATAGGCAGAATAATATTTGCAATGCAAAGTTTTGTGCGTTCTGCTGACTTCCCCTTTACTTGCCTTGCAATATTCATTTCTTTTTATTTTATTCCTTTTATTGTTATTCACTGATATCTTCGGTAGAAAACAAAACAGTTTTCGTTGATTCAAAAAAGAAATATCTTATATTAGAAATTCTGAAGTAACTGGATAAAAAGTTTACTTTGATTAGTGATAAGAGGGAAAGGGTGTAATCTCAGTGAGCTCTGAAGAATAAGGGCCGCCAAAGCCCTAAAGGGACTCCTATCTCCTCTACGACATATCACGACTGGCCCGATTATCTGCCCTTGTGATATTAACTTCTATTCAACCAGTCTCTCTAATGCCTTATTAGATTGGATCTGTTGAACCAACTTAGTTGGATGTCCATTCCCAAAACCCACTTAACAATCCACAGCTGCAATACCAACGGCTTTATACTTAATTAAGTTCTTAACTTCTATAGACCCAAATACTATAATCCATTATGCTTTCTCATTTATACAATTATTCCTTGTTTTGCTGACCTACTAAAACGTATTCAGCAAATCTATGAGAAAAGTTTTATGTAATATTATTATTATTTACTCTCCAACTATTATTTATTAACCTCTAACATTCTAACATTATTTTTTATTACACTTAAAACTGCTTATAATTTTACTATTAATTATAAGAATTCATTAATATAGCATTCATGAACTAATATGACTTTGATCCGGAGCAGTTACTTTGGGTCAATGGACGTTAAGTACAGTTTCTCATATTCTGCTGACGATGAACTGTTGTTTAACATATATATTGTTGACAGTGTTTTTTATTGTTTGTGTGTGTGTGTGTGTGTGTGTGTGTGTGTGTGTGTGTGTGCTGTTTGTGAACATTACATAATGCGTGGATAGACAAAATATACGAGTACTGTCACTCTGATAAATCAAGTGTGATATTTACGTCCTTTAACTGGTATCAAATTATTGACCAATAGCTAGGCAATGAAACAGAAGAGACACAAATATGCAAAGTTATGAACAACATTTGTTTTAATTATATATACGTATGAGTAAATATAATTTTAATTAATTTATCATTTATAAACTAATTTTACTTTTATTTTTATTTTTCATTAAATTTATTGAAATTTAAGGTTTAGTCAAATTAAAATTATGGTTAGAGTCAATTTATAATTCTGTTATAAAAGTAAAAACTTCAGGATGTCTGAAACTATAAGGTTTTAATTTGTTTTTATAGATATTTATCTGTATAAATTTAAACAACTCTATAACTATAGAATGTTATCATAGAAGCGCTATTTGAACTGTTTGGATGACCAGTTGATATCATAAGAGCATGTTCGAATAGTTTATACTTACGTCAAGAAGAACAAATAAAGAAGAGTGATGCAGTGTTATGAGAGATCCCTATCATTACATTAACAGATAACAGAGTCTCCTGATTCCAGTCACATACACACCAGCTTTATCGCGTCTTATCATTTCCTTGATGTCCCAATTTTCACGTCTCCGTCCTTGGAATGAATTTTAGAACAATATCATTGCTTATATAATATATATATATATATATATATATATAATATATATATATATATATATATAGTTCAATGTACATAAAGAGACATAGAGAAATTAAAAACACAAACTTACAGTCTCTAACTTTCGGTTCTCTAATTTCCAAATTAATTCTTTATATGCTAATTTCTTTATGTACATTGAACTGTATTTCTCCATTTCGGATCGTATTTTCATCAAAAAAGTATATATATATATATATATATAGGTGTGTTCTCTAATCGGGGTTCGGTCAATTTTCCAGGATAAAAAATCAAACTCTCGTTGCCAACGTTTCGGTTTTATTTAAAACCTTTTTCATAGGCCTACAAACAAAGGATAATAAGAAATCACATATCAACATCAAACATATACACAATATGAAAATGGATTGTTACAACTCATGAATATTACAAGCAGAAATATTTCAGAGATACATAAAACAGTATTACTTACAGAAGTAAGAATTTTTTAACTAAGAAAATGAAATTTACATTATTTAAAGGAACAACAATGTTAGCCGGACAAAACCTTCGACTAGACTAATAAGATAACATTACAAATAACCTCAACACTGTTCACTCAAGGGAACTAAATAAATCAAATTTCACTAAACCTCAGCACAACACTCCAGAATAAATATTACTTAAATTAGTAATATCACTTCTATGATTAATCGAACTTAGATCCTTTTTAATATATAACATCTCAAGTGTCTTCCTTCTTTGCTCATCTTTTTCTTTTTCTATTATAGTTGTATCTTCAAAATCGAACGTGTGACCTTCGTTTATTGCATGCCCAGCTAAGGCTGTTGCGTTACTTTTATTTGTTCTTATGGAATAATTATGTTGGTACAACCTTTCTTTGAGAAAACGACTAGTTTCACCATAGTAACACTTGTCACAGTCTTTACATTTGATGGCATAAATGAGGTTACTTTGTAACTCCTTCGGTATTTTTTCTTTCAAATTTGAAAATAAAGATTTATTTTTCTTTTATTATAAAATGCCAGTGTAACTTCAGGTACGTTTCGTTTGAACACTTTTCTAATTGATTGTGATAAGCCCTCAACATAAGGAAATTTGAAATACTTCCTATTTATAACTTCCAGTTCAGCATGATCTTCATTTGAATGTGCTGGTTGCTGTCTTAAATATCTTAACCAATATCGTTCAACTAAGTTCTTCGGATAACAATTTTTCTGTAACAATAATTTCACCCTTTTCTTATTTTCATTTAGAAAACATGGACTACTTATTTCAATAACTTTTTTAAACCAAATTTTGGACGCAATTTAATTTTTGGTTTATAGCATGAGAAGAATGGCAGTTCAGGATTCTTGCAGCACTGGTAGGTTTTTTAAACCAATCCGTTAAGATATTGAATCTGTTATATATATATATATAGATTATATATATATATATATATGTATATATATATATTAATTATTAATATTATATCAATTATTTATATATATAAATCTATATATATATATTATTAAAGAGTATGCCGATTTTCATTTTTGCCCTTTTCCTGTTTAATTTTTTAAGCTTCTTAAACTTAGTTTTCAACCCATTAGGTAATATATACATCAATTCACCAAAAAATTTATTACTGAACTCCTTAAAATTAATCGAAGTTATACTTCTAAACTATAAAACTACACAATAAATTATCCAACGTTTCAGTCGTCATTGACCATCTTCAGGGATATCAGATTGTGACTAATTAATAAATTAAATAAAGAAAAAACACTATCAAAAAGATATTATACATATTCTAAATACTAACTAGTACATCACCATATTAAGGAATTAACAACATTGAGAGGACTCGTAGGTAACTTGGTAGTGAACCGTCTTCAGGAGAGATAAGAGAGGGAAACCAAGCGCACTGGTTCAGAGACGGTTGGAGACGGTCTCCAACCGTCTCTGAACCAGTGCGCTTGGTTTCCCTCTTACAGAGACTGTATTTGTCCGTTTTGGATCGTATTTCCAACGAAAAAGTATATATATATATATATATAATATATATATATATATACGAGTTCGAGATTAACAAAGAGCAACACACAAAGTAGGGAAACACACTTACAGACTCAAATTTTCGGGTAATCCGTCTTCAGGAGAAAAGAGAATGGGAGACCAAGCACGTTGTAGGCGCAACGGCAAGTAACCAACCTTGGGGTTGGTAGTTGTAACGGCAAGTAACCAACGGCAAGGGGTTGGTTACTTGCCGTTGCGCCTACAACGTGCTTGGTCTCCTATTCTCTTTTCTCCTGAAGACGGATTACCCGAAAATTTGAGTCTGTAAGTGTGTTTCCATACTTTGTGTGTTGCTCTTTGTTAATCTCGAACTCGTATTGTGTCCAGTTTGGATCGTATTTCGTTTTATCAGTGAATATATATATATATAATCAATGATCAAACCACAATAAGAAATGGGAAAACAAGACTAAGATCTTTCAACCGTAACAAGCGGTCTTCGTCAGAGCGGTCTTCAAAAACTGAGTTGGGTTTTTGACTCTGACGAAGACCGCTTGTTACGGTTGAAAGATCTTAGTCTTGTTTTCCCATTTCTTATTGTGGTTTGATCATTGATTGTTATTTCATGTGTTTATGTGAAATCTTTATATATATATATATATATATATATATAATCGAGGAAACACACTTGCAAACTCAAAATCTCTGTCAATCCGTCCGCAGGAGAAGAGAGAATGGGAGAGTAAGCACGCTGTTGGGGAGAAAACTTTTTTCTTGTTTTCTTTCTACTTTTTCCCTTGTCCTAGTTTCCCATGAGCCATGAAAACTTAATACCTTTATTTACTCCTTTATTCATTTACTAGTTGAAGACAAAAACTTGTTGAGTGAATGACTAATTGCACAGCACTTTATAAAATATAGCAGGCAAGATTTATTCTGCTGACATGCTGATGAAGTCATTTCAAGTGGGATTTCCTTCTAGTATCTAACCTTACCACAATGATCCTCTTGAGTCCCAAACAACTTCATTTTTAAAAAACTCTAACTGATATAAAATTCAGTACAAGAGGTAATTGCAATAGCCTAATTTAATCAAGCTCTGAATATGCATGGGGTGGCAGCGAAGGCTCAAATTGAAGACACTTAGAATCCCTTCACTCGCGGCTTCTAATTAATAAATTACCATTCTCTCTTGGACCTCGTCTTCAAAGGACGCCTCCACCATCTCAAGCCATTCCAAACAAACCCTCCCAAACCCTGTCAATTATTCATTAAAGTGAATAAATTTCGTTAACATCTGTTCTTAATTAGTTACTTCATACTTAATTTATTCCATCCCTTTCATAACCTGTATTGCTGTAAACACTTGACTATACTATCGCATGTACTGTTTGATTTAGATATTCAAAACAGTAAGTTGATTTGAACTCTATAAGTATAACTAAATACTAATCTCTTTAATGTATGAAGAGAACTTGTTATTGAATGACTTCCAGTCTTATCAACATAGAGCAGAACTACTCACGCCAGAGATAAGAAACAGAAATAGATTTTTTTCTTAGCTAAAAATAAGAGACTTAATTTGGAAATTTGGCAGCTTATATCGTAAATAGGATGCCGTGAGTCTTTAAAAAAATATTCAAAAACAAAATATCTTAACAACAATGACATGAGTGATAGATAACCTGAGAGACTAAACCCATGAGAAATTTTATTTCACGTGTTTATTGGTATAATGATTTTTCTATTCTTCATTTTATTTGATGAATATGAATGTCATCTAAAAGCGTATAATGTTAGAACAATGTAAAATTAGTTTCAATGATCCACAGTTCAATAATCCAAACTATACTAATCGACCAGTTAAAAACGTATACTCCTTAACAGCTTAAGGCATATTTTTTTGGAAATATAGTAAAAATCAGTAATTACTTATTAAAGCGCAAGAATTGAAATTCAAAACCAACCATTTGTTAATCTTAACATTATTGATCCTTTAAACACCTTGTTGAACAAACAGTTTTCATACGACATTTTTTTCACGTTATAGTTAGTTATTATGTTATGTTCATTTTTCACGTCAATATTACATTTATTTACACTTTTATATTATTCAAAAATTCGAAATAGAAATCATGATCTGACCTTAAGATTTCTATATAAATAATTAAAAATTTTGAGCATAGTCTAATTAGAGGGGGCTGTAGAATGAAGTGAGATAGTTCTTTATAATTTGCTAACTGAATGATCTGAATAAAGTAAAATTTAAGAAACGAAATATCTAATGTTTATATGTAAATTAGTGTTTATAGTTAATCAAGTATTGCCTTGTATAAAATGTATTTATAATTTTTTTTACAAGTGCACTCAATATTTCTGTTTTGGAAGAAAAGTTTGTTTTGTTTTAGATGTTGCAAACATTGTAAGTGATATATAAATTCAGATATCACTGTTAAGGAGGTGAACGTCTTGACCCTTCAGATTGAACATTGTGTCGGTTGCGTAAAATTTATCGTGACTTCCGAATTAGAGGGTGTGATGGAGACTGGAGTCGGAGTGGAGTGAGGAGGCGTTACGGCTGGTCACGACTAAGTGATAAACCTGCTTCCTGGAGGGATGCTGCGGGCGACCCCTCTCCAAGTCTACAGCATCCCCAAGCACCTTCGGTCTCTCTAGACAATCCTCTTAGAGACATCTAAACACTTCTCTAAGCCTGTTATGCCTCTCATCCCAGCAACTGTCTAATGTAACAGCGTCAAACTAACCACTTTCATAAACATCGACTTAGTTACATTTCAAAAATAACACAAAACATGTTCAACCATTACTTCATTCATTACTTCAAACAATTTTTTTTTCATTTTCGTGAAATATAACCATTTTTGTGTCCCATATATATATATATATATATATATATATATATATAAAGATTTCACATAAACACGTGAAATAACAATCAATGATCAAACCACAATAAGAAAATGGGAAAACAAAACTAAGATCTTTCAACCGTAACAAGTGTTTTCGTCAGAGTCAGACAGTTGGGATTTTGACTCTGACGAAGACCGCTTGTTACGGTTGAAAGATCTTAGTCTTGTTTTCCTATTTTCTTATTGTGGTTTGATCATTGATATATATATATATATATATATTATATATATTTCACTTAATAAAACGAAACACGATCCAAACTGGACACAATACGAGTTCAAAATTCAAAAAGAGTAACACACAGAGTAAGGAAACACACTTACAGAATCAAATTTTCGGGTAATCCATCTTTAGGAGAAAAGATAAAGAGATACCAAGCACGTTGTAGACGCTACAACTAAGTTGGGTTACTTGCCGTTGCGGCTACAACGTGCTTGGTCTCCCTTTCTCTTTTCTTCTGAAGGCGGATTACCCAAAACTTTGAGTATGTAAGTGTGTTTCCTTACATTGTGTTTTACTCTTCTTGAATTTTGAACTCATATATATATATATATATATATATATATATATATATAATCTAATTAAATAACAGAGCAGATTCTGCTTTCTACTTTCTTCTACCTGAAGATGACCTACGAGGTTCAGAGCTTGTTTTTCTTCCATGATTTAGTTATAGTTGGTATTTAATATATGTTATCAGTTATTGGACTCTGTTATTCCCTCCAGAATGTCTCCAGGAAGTCTGGAGACATTGTTATTTTCATTGCCAATGGAGCATAGAGAAGTGATTAGAAAAAAAGAACAATTGCTGAAAAAACTTGTGAATTCAGAATCTGCTCTGCTATTTAACAATAAATGCTTAGATGAAGACCTGCTTCCAGTTTATACATATATAAGAGAATAGAACTGGTAACTGTGTAAGAAGTTTGTTATATAGTTCAGATATAACTACGAAATCCTTATTTAGGAAAATAGAAAAACTTATAAAGAAGCAAGTTTCTGACAACTATGGTTTTTTATAATATGTCCTTAATTACCAAAATTCACATACACACACACACACATAACACACACATATATATATATATATATATATATATATATATATAAACCAATTAAAAAGACGATAGCTCACAGATTGACACAGGAATAACTCACTTCTATATTTCGAACATCGTCGTCATCAGGAGGCGAAGAGTCCCGCAGGAAGGCAGAAGGCGAGTCGCTTCTCCTGTGTCCTGTGTCAATCTCTGTGCTATCTTCTTTTTAATTGTTTTTTATTTAAAAGTCCGCGGGACCGTTTCATTTTATATATATATATAGATATATATACAACTAAAAGAAACGGTCCAGCGGACTTTTTTTAAATAAAATAAATTCAAAACGAAGGAAACACACAGAAAGACACAGACATAACTCACATCGATATTTCGACCATCGTCGTCATCAGGAGGTGTGAAGAGCGAAGAGCGAAGAGTCCCTCAGGAAGACAGGGCAGCGACTCAGATGATTGAAGACAGGGCAGCGACTCAATAATCTGAGTCGCTGCCCTGTCTTCCTGAGGGACTCTTCGCTCTTCGCTCTTCACACCTCCTGATGACGACGATGGTCGAAATATCGATGTGAGTTAAGTCTGTGTCTTTCCTTCGTTTTGAATTTATTTTATATATATATATATATATATATTCAGTTTATGAACTTCGTTTCTCTTAATGCTAATAAAATTTTTATTCATTTATTTGACTTTAAATTTGCTTAAAGGAAATTGCTGAGAGTAATTAATATGCTTTTTTCAGTAATACTTGACTTTAAATTTTTATCTTCTCAAGTATTACATAAATATAGGAAAAGTAATAAGTTGTATAAAATTTGTTTTGCGTTTTAACTAATGGTTTAACACCAATTGCACAATTGGTGACACTAATTTTTCCCAGAATATAAGTTTTTTAACAAACTGTGCTTTTCAAACATATTGGGTTCATCTGAATTAAGTTAATTCTGAATTAAGAAAAACTAATTAATAACTTAAATTTATGAAAACATAGAATTTATTTAACTTTATTTAGATAGGTTCAAATCTGATCTAGCCACAAACAAGTTGTATTTGAAACTATTTTCTTTTAAACAAAACAATTAATGTACAAAATTGTTAAAATATCCGGTATTTAAGACAACAATGTTTAAATTATTAGGATGTTAGCTGTTTTTATCAATTTATACCTATATTAAGTGAATGTTATAACTTGATATAAGTACATAATGAGTACTGATTACATTGGATATTTGTATATATCTTCGACATTTTAATTCTTTCTGTAAATATCAATTCAGATATTTTTTGGTGAAAATGGGTTATTATATTTTTCTAGTTCATGACATGACAGTTTTATATTCTTGGCTATTTGTCAGGGAGACTGAAAATATGCCCTTGACATATGCCTTATAGCTAAAAAAATGTTTACTTTTGTAATGGATATCAGCAGATCAATAGCTTTAACTGGCACTCTGAACACTTTACCCTTCTACTCAGTCATTGCTTGTCTTTAACAATTTTATAAGCAATACATAAATTCCACTTCACCTGTTTTTTCAGAATTAGAATAATTTAAAACGACAAAAAGACGATATAGTGGCCAGTTTTGCTAAAAACCTACTTCTTTAAAGATAATTTTTCAATGTAATTTATTGGGTCATTCTATTGAAATCATTAGTTGTGCAATCCGTAATTGTGTGTTATTTACTCATTTTGAGGTAAAATGGATAAATAAACACAAGTTTCCACACAAATTAAGCTTTATTCAACAACGCGTTTCGAACACTTTGTGTTCATCATCATCATCGGTGAGTTGTTTTCACTGGACCAACCCTTCAGCACCACATCCTTGGTGTTTTCCTGATGATGAACACAAAGTGTTCGAAACGCGTTGTATTGTTGAATGAAACTTCATTTGTGTGGAGACTTTTGTTTGTTTATCCATTTTATCTCAGAATTTCTTTCTGTTGATTATACAATTGGATATCCTACATTTTGCGTAGAGTAGACATTTTTAACTAGCATCTCAAATTGTACGAGAATGGAGTCCAGATTTACCAATCTAGGGATGGACACTTATGGAACTGGGTTACCTCTATCCCTTTGTTGGTAGTTCATTGTCAATAAACACTATAAATACATTTTTATTAGTTTCTTATTTTTATGTTGTTAAAAAGAGTCTTTTTTTTTATCTAGAGAGCTTTTTGCGATGTCTCTTTATTACAAAAAATGTTAAAAAGATACAAAAAAAATTAGTCAAATAAATTATAGTGGCATTCTTTTAACTGTACTATCAATTATGTAACCGTATGGTAACTTATTGATATCAATTAAAGTAAATGATTCATTATCTTGATTGCTGTTTTGAATTTTATTATTATTTAATTCAGTTTCTTTACTTTTGTATTTTTAATGAAAATGAAAATGTACATATAAATGTTAAAATATATGAAGAATTAAATGTAGCAAATATGTTATTGAATGTGTTGTAATGTGTAATGAACCATATGCAAAAGAGTTTCTTGGCACAAATAATGTTGTCTATTTTGATAATTACTTAAAAAATTTATATTTATACACTTATTTAATTTATTTTTATCAATAAACTTACAAAATAATATAGTTAATATCAAAGAAGTATTTAAAATTTCTAGATATGGAGTATTGCACATTTTGTGTTTACATAATATTAATATGGAAATGAGTTTATATATCTAATTTTAAAATAAGCAAAGACGATAAAAATTTTGTTCAAATAAATTGTTAAACAAAATCCATGAAAGTTGAATGATCAATTAATTACCAGAAATGTAAATAATTTTATTTCATTAAGTTTTGAGCATCATTTATTTTAAGTTATTCCAATAGGTAAAGAAGTTTTCATACTTCATTATCGAAAAGTATAAATTATTTAACTTCTTCGTGATCATTCAAATTTTGTTTAGAAATTCACTTTTTATTTTTTGAAGTTAATGCAATAGGAAAAATGGCTAAATAGAAAATTTATAATTTAATTAAAATTAAAAAAATCTACGAAATAATCGTTTTGACAAAATGCATTTATTTTCAACTCTACCTAACATCCATTCGTGTCAAACCTAAATTATAAATATATTAAAACTTTAATCAGGGATATTAACACTTTTTAAATCCATGAAATTATCAAAACTTTTTTTTACGCTGGTATTAAATGTAGCTTCCTCAAAACCAAAAAGAGATCAATTCAAACTGGGTTTTTGAGGATTTGGTGGAAAAAATTAACTATTGATTATAAATCAACGTTTCACCAAATAATGTTTGGCATTTTCAAGGCTTTTTGAAAGAAGAAAAAACTAAAATTATTGTTGCTAAAAAATATTAGGCGAAACGTTGGCTTATAATCAGTAGTTAATCTGGTGCAAAAAATTAACTATTGATTATAAGTTAACATTCTGCCAAAGAATGTTTGGCATTTTCAAGGCTTTTTGTTGAAAAAAAAAACTAAAATTATTTTTGCTAAAAAATTTTCGGCGAAACGTTAACTTATAATCAGTAGTTAATTCATTGGTCCAAATTCTCAAAAATTCAGTTTGAATTGTTAGAATAAGTGGTGGAGAGGCTATATCAATATTAAAACGAGAGCTGTATAACAAATGAGCTAAATTATTCTTCATGAAACATCGCTATAAGTGAAAATCATTAACCCATTATATCCCACTGTCTTCATTTGAGGACAATCCATAAAAGCACAAATACTTTGTAAACTCCTGTATTTTGGATAGTTTAACAGATATGCATCATTTACTGGCATTCTAGTTTGTTAGGTTACCATTGATACGAGAAATAAATAATGAAAACAGCCATCAAGAGGTTGTTATTTTAGTAAAAAAAATTGGTAAAATGTTCGAGAGAAATCAACATTTTATTTTCATCTCTGGTTTACTCCATATTGAATTATAAAACTTAGGACTGAAAAATAGTAATTTTTATAACACAACAAATAATGTGAATTCTATTATATAAACATTTGTTTACTCTTCACAAAATATGTATGGCCTAAAATAATGATTTATAAACGAGGACAGTGGGATGATGTGGTATCCATGCTGCCACTAGCAGTGTGTTCAGACCTGTGCACTTAGAACTATCAAACATTCCAAGCTCTAGTGGTTTAACAGTTGTGATTATTGATTTGACGAGTGAAGTTATCGTAAATTAAATCTTATAAATAAAAAAAAAATTAAAAAAAACGTAATTTAAAAATAAAATATAACCTTATAAAATTATAATTTTATAAAAAAAAAAGTATATAAAAATGAAGGTAAAATATATAACTTCAACATGTTTTTAATGCCTATTTAAACAACCTGTGGAAATTTTTTTATGAAATTTGCAATATCAAAAACTTGGGATATTATTTTGATTGATATTATTCATATAATATATCAATATAAAGTATATCATATTATACTTTTGATATATTATACTTAATATTATACTTAATATTATATTATACTTGATATTGATAATATAATCAATATAATACTTTATATTGATAATATAAAGGGATATTATTCATATTGATGCTCTTTGTTCAAGGTTTCTCTTTGAGTTGACTCCTTTGTAAAAAAAAAAAAAAAAAAAAATTAAATAGAATGGGCCATATACTTTGCCAAATGTCTGATTGATTTAATGGATGTATCAATGCCTATCTTATTTTATACTGATTGATATTTCTTTAATGTTAAAACTGATATTCCACTCTGACTTTATAAATTCTTGCGATCAACAACAACAACAATTATGTAATGAAGCTGGAGACTTAAGAAGCCAAGGCCATAGTGAACGAATTGGCTTATATGCTGCATAAAAGTCACGCTTAAGTCGCATTTCTTATTTTTCATTGTTATTTCATAACAAAAACATTGTCATTAATGATAATAATAACTTTATACTTTCAGCTTTATGGATTCAAATTCTATTGAAGGTTTGCAATTGTGTGTAATAAGTTACAAAAATATAGGTATATTAACAGAAATCAAAACGAACAGAAATACATTTATCTTTTACCTCCTTCATTAACTGGCGAATGTACTAATACAAACGAGTGGCATGTTTTAGCCTTTTCAGTTGTACTGTTATCATTATTTAAAAGCTTTAAAAATTTACCATGAATATTTTATCCCTCTCCCATTTCTTAAGTAGTGATTTCAGTTCCTTAACTCATATAAAGAGAAAATTTTAATCTTTTGTAAATATCAAGCATTTATATTACAAAACAGAAACTTGTTTCTTTAATAAATTTATTTGATAGTTTATTTATATTTATTCTCTATGGTTATTATATTTCAAAATATTATAATCTGTATATTCTGTTCCTAATTTTTTAGATGAACATGAAATTTTACGCACTTTATATGTAACTATTTTAAAATGTTTTTTTTTATTAATTTTTATGATCAAAAAGTAATCATTCCCTCAAAATCATATATTTGCCAGTAGAACGTGACTCTACTCTGATGAATCAATTAGATCTTCATGATTCTTCTTCATATAATTCTAGTTACCTTTTTCCTCTTCATCAAAGCTCTGAATAAAGATTTGAAACTGCAGATTTCAAGCATTTAGATTATATATTAATGGCCAAGTGATCTACTACTAAGATAATATATTATAAAAAGTAAGTGAAAAGTTGAACCAGTGCGTTTCATCCTTAACTCATGTTCATCGAAGTTATTGTGTTATATCTTACTAGATATATGCTTGTTACGCTAAATATACGTAGTATTTGTAAATTACACTTAAATTTGGTAAGTATATATATAAACACCAAATTATACCATTATATTTGTAAATAAAGATGTAAAAAAAAAGATTATATTGTATATCGCGAAACTTATTCCTTATAACACTTTATTTGACAATAAATATGTATTTAACATTATAGTACACCGAAAGTTGGAAATATATTTGAAATAGAAAAAGATGTTTGACATTTATTTCCAAGTATAAATATCTCATAATAATTTTTTTCCACATTAAAAAATAATACATAAATCACAGTTTATGATTTTTGCACACTTTAATATATGTGTGTGGGTGTAATATCATTGGATATAACTGTAATGATCAATAAATTACTGGTTTTTTATCAAATAGAATCATTGGTTTAATTTGTTTTTGTATTTTCCTATTCCACGTGGTGCCTATCTCCTACAGTACACCACATAAGTATATCCTGGTGAAAGTTCAATAAGTATCCTACAGTTTTGAGTTCCTGTAGAACTCACATTACATGTGAATGATGCCGGCTAACTAGGAGCCATTGTAATGTAATCAGTATTTTCAATAGCCCCTTGAGGCCAGTTACCAAATTTGACATCTTACAAGAAATTGAGAGAATCAAACTATATTGTATATTTAGACTTCAGTTCATCTGCTCTATACTAAACTACAAACAATCTTATTGTTAAACAGTTACGAAAATTTGTTGTTGAAAAATATTAATAGTATTCTTTATAATGATGAAGTTATTCTATTAGTATGGATATCAGCGAGGTGCAAAACAACCTCAATATATTATAAATCAAATTAATGGGTAAGAGGTATAGACATTATTTTTATTCAACGATGTGTTGAAGTAGTTAATTAAAACGCACTTAGAGTTAGGGCAGGAACTGAACTGGGCGGTTCACCTTCATTACCGAGGCAAGTAACGTGGAACCTGGAGAGCGTTTAGTCGCTCCATTGGGCAGAAACAAAGGAGGCATTAAATTGTTCAACTGCAAGCAAATTCACTTTACTCTTGTATATTGTTTTATTTTTGTCTGGTTGATTTATTAATCAAAACATAAAGGCGAGTGAAGGGATTGGCAAAGCGAGGAATGAAGTTCCTTGAAAAGGAGTTATCACGTATTGTCTCTAAACATATCCTTCGAGCAGGTTAGCAAATATCTCATCTTTATGACGCACTTGAATTTTAATGCAATACAATGAATTGTTCAATTATTTTTGCTACAAAAAGAAAATTGAATTATAAGACAATTTTGAAATATACTTTCTCAATAGTAACATAAGTTGTGAAAAAATTAATTAGTGAATTAATGTGGAAAAAAAATTAGTATGAGATATTTGTACTTGGAAGTCATTACACATCATATAAAACCTAAATATCTTTCAAATAAACAATAAACTCAAATAAAACAATGCATACAAATATATTATGACATGAAATATATTCCGTTCATTTAAAATTTACCAAAAAAACATGATATAAGAATTTAACCACCCAGTGGTTAATAATTTGCCTTTTAACTATATCTTTAAGAAAAAGAAAATAAAATCTGTTCAATCTACAGATCAGCAGCTTTCAATAATGCTGTCAACAAACTTTCCATATATCATAGAAAAAAAAATAAGTGAAATTAAGATATTATAAATGTACTTACTTTATAAGTAAATTTAAGGGATTTGAAACGTATAGGTATAGAGATTCAACCAGTATATGATGTTAACGATTCATTTTCCATAAAACTCATATATGAAAGTAAATCACATAAACGTGATGACTTCTCACCCCATGCATGAAAATATTCAAGAGATGACTTAGATTGTGTTTCTCTTGATTGCACTTGACTTATCAGTCCATCAAATAATCAATATTATTTTTGAAAATGATTTATTTATAACTTTTTTTTAAATACCAATAGCAATATCACAGACTATTGATTACAAAATAATTTGTAATGTAATACTTAAATTTTCTGTTTCAAAATTTATACTTCTGCCTATGAAAAAGGTTTTAAATAAAAATCGAAAAGTTGGCAATGAGAGTTTTTGAACCCGAAGAACTGACAGAGTCTCGATAAACTTTAGTTTTGTTTCTACTCCACGGTCGATACTTTTATCAGTATTAATGTATATTATATATATATATATATATATATATATATAATATAATATATATATAATATATAATATAAAATAAAAATATAAAATTTATATATGTATATATATGAAGCTGTCAATAGGGCTTAATTCAAAATTACAATGAAGAAAAGAGAAAGATAGATTATATTTTGGCACTTACTTTTATGTTTTGAGAATTGTCTTAATCAGGATGCAGGGTGGTGTGACATCTGCGGGACCTAAATGGCGAAGAGACACTGGCCTGCCTACCTGCAAGATCATGAAAGTCAGTTAAGAATCGGTCTAATTTAAAGATAAAACATTGTGTTTGATTATGCTAATAAATCTTAAAGAAAATTAGTATATATTCTATCTAAAGAATTGAAACATTTTATAAAAAATTATATAAAAAATTATTATGCAGGCTAATCAGGTATAAACACACATAAATATATATAGTATATGCCTAATGAAATTGTTCATAGGACTTTAGATAAAAATTATAACGAAAGCAATATTATGATGTCGGTAATTGTCGAGATGTGCTCACATTGTAATTAATGAAAACAAAGATCTTTGTCCTCTCTTTGCTTGTATAAATGAGAAAATTTAACCATTATGATATTCACGTCCTGATGCTGAACATTAATTATTCAAAACATGTTGAATATAATATATATACTATACTGTATAGCAGAAAAAAAAATAAGAGAACATTATGTTGGAAAATTGAGATGCTTGTTAAGAAAAAAGGCATCAGCCAAGTTTAGTTTTATTTACAGTAATATATATAAACATCAAAACAAACATTATAGAATAGATTTCAGATCCTTAGACTAAGTAACAATGATCTCTAGAGTTACCAAATGAAATATGTATTTACTCATTAACAAGCATTTACATAAGCAACTTAAATTTTATTTTAAGTTCGTGTGTTGGTATGTAGTTACACTGTTTATTAGAAATTGTTCTGATTATAATAAACAATTCTATGTAATTTTTGGCACCTTTTGTCATCTAAGTTATTGATTACATATAATTATTAATTTTCTGACGACTTAATATTCTAACGAATATATTTTAAATACCTACAGTTTTGTATAGTAAAAAGCTATTGAAATGGTCTCCACATATAAAAACTTAATGGTGTAAACAACGCATATACCATTAAATTTTTATATGTGGGACAGGTTCATTAGCTTTTTACCCTACAATGAGTAAATACTACATAATAACTGAATGCACTACGTTAGGACCTACTGTTTTTGTAGAAAAATGCATATACGTTTCTTTTGAATTAGAACTGTTAAGAATCATATGTTATTTTTAAAATAATACATATTTTGGTTATCTGTATAAATGTTTTGTAGCTTTTTCTCTTGTAGTTTTTTTTATTTTGTTCAAATATATTAGTTCTAAAAGGAAGAAACTGTAACAGATGTCAAAAAGCAATGCTCTCATATCTAAATGTTTCAATCATGGATTATCCGTAATAACTACTGGCTGTCACGATCAACCTCGTAAATTGGATTATGGAATAGTTTTGAAAAAAAAAACTGCTATTACATTTTTTCAAGAAAAACTTAGTATTATACTGGGTATCAGGATTATATTTTCCATAACAGGCCGGAGTTAAAAATAATGTACTTGCAAGCTATAATTATAGTTATTTGCTTCACTATTAATTCCTTTTTTCATATATTCTTGAAAATCTATGATTTACTGAGCTGTCTGCTTCAGGAACATTATAGTTTTATGATTATTGGTAGCTTCTAGATATTTTCCACCAAGTAAGTAGTTGTTTGGATGATCTGGATGTCCATCTAATAAAGATAACCGTACAGGAAAAAGCCATCGTTATCTATTGCATGTTAAAAAGAAAATTGATGATTTAACGCTCAGAGTTCCTTTTGAACTGTAGGAATGGCATTATACAGTCTAATTATAACTTTAATAATTGGGACAAAAATGCATTAAGCTAGGTTTCAGTGGCAGTCCCACAAGGGAACACACGTCCGCCAAGCATTGGCCCTTTGTGATACCACACAATGAAGGTTGATTCTACAGTGGGAGTCTTAAATTTTGCCTAACTCAAATTTATTTAGAGTAGGAATCTTTAACATTGTAAAGGAATCTTACAGGAACGAGACCCACGGTTTAACGTCCTTCTCCAAGGGACGACGTGCTTAGATTTATTCACCTTCCGCGTGAATAAAGCGAGAGCCAGATGGGGAACGAACCCCAGTCCTGTAAGTTCAGAGGCGAGTACGTTAACCACTGAGCTAACCATACCCCCTTAATAATGCATTATGTACTAAAAGAAAACCGGTTTTAATAATGTTTTTTTTTAAAAAGCAATAAGTACAATAAGTTCGAATCCCTTTTTAACTATTCAGTTGTAATTGAATAGTTAAGTTCTTGTTTTAGCTAATTAGCAATAAAACGTAAAGATTTATTTTATGTACTTGTGACAAGTGATTAACTTTCGTGTTAGCTATAATTAAACAATAAATTATAATGAAAACTTTATAAAATACCAGCAGATGTGTCCAAAATGACGGGATTTTTACAAAAAATTCAGGAATGACACTTGGTATTAAAAAATATTATTATAAATTATAGAACAGTAGAAAAGATCATGTGTGTTGTCGTGATTTCCTTTTTAGCTAATTAGGAATAAAACGTAAAGATGTATTTTAAGTATTTAAAGATGTACTTTTAGTTAATTACTTGTGACAAGTGATTAAGTACACTTTATTTAAAATACATAGATAAAATGTTAATTTTCAATTAATTACAACAATTTATTTTTTTTTTAAACTCGTGTTTACGTACTTCACTTTGCTCACGTATCCCCCCCCCCCCTTGAGATATTTCTGAGAACAAACAGGCAGACTTAATCGTGTTGGTGTGAACTGATAGGCATTCACTCTAGACTATAATTACTCAGTCAAGAGTTGAAATGTGTCTTCAATTCGAGGCCCAACAATCGAGGGTTAATTTCTCAAGTCGCCTGAGAAGTGGTTATCCTTGAAACCAGCTGCACCTCGCTCCATAGGCCTTGCTTCTATACTGCTTCCATCGCCTTTCAACAACACACAAGACTTCTTCCTCATTTCTTTCGCTTTAACCATAATTAAACAATAAATTATAATGATAACTATATAAAATACCGGCACATTTTCCCAAAAATTGACGGGAATTTTATTAAAATTCAGAAATGATACGCGGTATTCTAAAATATTATCAGAAATTTTACATGTGTAGAAAATATCATTACTATTTGTAATATTATTGATTTGTAATGAAAATATCAGTATATAATTGTCATTAGATATGATGTTTCTTTTACGATTTCCAGCTTTAGGAACTGAGCTCAAATTTGCTTTTATTTTAAGCACATCTCTTATTTAGATAGCGGGTAGGTACAAAATATTTTTAAAGGAAGAAACTTATGATAAACTAAAATGAAATAAAAAACAACTAGCAATACCTACTTGCTATTGTATCAGGCACCTAAAAATACCTGTATATCTATACAGTGTTTGTCTGTACAAGGCTTAGAAGATTCATTTTAAGTTATCTTTTAACAATTTATATATTAGAGAATCCAAAACCACCCTTAGAAAAATAACTGGTTGTTTTCTTTTATTTTAAAAATATACAGGTATTTTTATGTATCTGATACGGTAAACAGTAGGGATTCTTAGTTGATATTTCTTTGTAGCTTGCCAAACATATCTTAAGGTACATTGTTTCTTCTCTACATTGATTTTCCAACCTATTCAGTTTTTAGTTTTTATGTTTAACAAACACAAATATACTTTGAAGGTTTCAGCTTTCTATGACTTATATTAGGTGAGTTTATTTGTGACAATATATTTGGATAAACAAACATATAGTCATTTTTCTCAGGGTATATTAAGTTTCTCTAATATAAAACGTATACATGTTCATCACCATCCAAGTAAAATACTTTGAAAATTTAAGAAAACCTGCGATAGTTTGACCATCAGAAAAGAATGACTTGTCATTAAAATATTCCAACTTTATATAACTTTGGTTTATTTTTAGATCCATATATACCATCAGTGGATAATATAGCAACCGTTTAAACCTATGTAAAAAAATAATATTTTAATTTAAACTTAGAATTCTTTTGTGCAATTTTTTTCTTTTAACTTAGAAAATAGCAAAACATATTAACCTTAATATTTAATTAATAACCAGGATAACTAACTTGAAATGAGTCAGTTCTAAGCAATGTACACATAAAATATTTCTTTTAGATTACTATTTTTAGAATTTTAGGTTAAATACAAATAAAACATTTCTTTTATTTACATATATTTTCTATAATTCCTTTATTAAGGAGTACTGATCTGTTTTAGTCTCAAATATTTATATACCTAAACTTATTGCTTCTGATAGGCCATAATAGTTCAAGCCATACTTCTATGTTTTTTTTTAATAAGCCTGCTGCAAATTATACTGAATATATAAAATTGAAACATATTGAAAGCATAAACTTGAATGCCTTTTATCTATTTAGTTAGTTGTGTGTCTTCTCATTCTATAGCTAATTAGTTAATATGATTTTAATAACAGTAAAATTTATACCTCTATTAAAAAGTGTAAAAAAGTACTTGACTCTATTTTACATCCTAGTTTTCCCCCAATAAATCATATCTCATTAAATACTAATTTAACTATTTTAATATGAACACTTGTAAAATTAATTGAAATTTACTTCATTAATATACGGTCAATCGGGTTGTATGCTAAATTATTACAGTTTTATTAAAAAACATTTTTTATTTTGTAGAATTAATTATATATTTATTAAACTTATATGCCTCTAACATTGTAATACTAATTTGTCATTGTCACAACCAGTACAATTGTTTTCAGCGATTAAGTTGTAGTGATATGGTTTTTATATGTCGCCAAGGTTATTTTATATGTGTCTATGCAACAAAGGAAAATAACTTCATAAAGAAGGTTTTGTGGAAAAACGATTCATGTCTTTATGATTATTATACTTTGGTTGGCCACAATGTGTAAAATGTTGCTAATTTTTATGATACTTGTGTATTATAGAAATAGCCAAAACCACTTTCAAAGCTAATGAAAGGAAGCCTTTATGTATGACAAGACTCAGTTATTTTTCTGAATGAAATCATTTAAGAAACAATTTCATGACAACAAATAAAGCAATTCTTAATTTTATTTTTTTTTCATGTGCAAATTTATCTGAAGTTACTTTGGGTCCATCATCATTCAAGTAAAACACTTTTAACAATTCTAATGTAGTGCAATCAGTTATTATGTGGTATTTACTCATTGTAGGGTAAAAATCTAATGAAATGGTCTCCACATATAAAAATTTAATGATATAAACTACGCGTTTCGAACACGTAGTGTTCTTCCTCAGGCATTAACTAAAAAATACAATGACACCAGAGAGTTATCTATAGTACTAAAGTAAATAAGTACAAAAATTAATATAAAATAAAATAAGGCAGAAAGTACGAAACTAAGGATGAGTGCCTCTGAATATGACTGGCTGGTAATGGAATGGACATGGGTGGGGGTATAGAGTACATCTGTTTCTTATTCGAAGGTAGGTACATTTCGTTGTAATTTTTTTTCTCTCTTAAAAGTTAGGCTGAGCCTTTACATTTTCATTTAGACTAAGTGTAGGAAACATATTGAAAATATAACACACAGAGCTATAACGAAATGTAAACCAAATATATGCATAAGGAGAAAGTAGAACTTTTTTTTCTTTTTTTATATAAATAAATTAAGAAAAGTTATTTTATATAAATAAAATTAAGAATAAGAAACAGATGTACCCTATACCCCCACCCATGTCCATTCCATTACCAGTCAGTCATATTCAGAGGCACTCATCCTTAGGTTCGTACTTTCTGCCTTATTTTATTTTATATTAATTTTTGTACTTATTTACTTTGTACTATAGATAACTCTCTTGTGTCATTGTAGTTTTTAGTTAATGCCTGAGGAAGAACACTACGTGTTCGAAACGCGTTGTTTATATCATTAAATTTTTATATGTAGGGAACATTTCATTAGATTTTTACCCTACAACTTTTAACGATATAAAATAGCTGTGGTAGTTTGACCATCAGAAAAGAATGACTTGACATTGAAATTGACTTGTAAAGTGCACCAACTTTGCATAACTTTGGTTATTTTTAGATCCAAATACACCATAACTGGATAATATAGCAACTATTTAAACCTGTATAGACAAGAAATATTGTTTTAATTCAAAATCAAAATTCTTTTGTGCAAGTTGTTTTGTTTTGAATTTACATAGTAGCAAAAAAAAGATGAAGCCTGTTATTTAATTAATAACCAAAATCAAATTTTTGATAATTATTAAATAACAAGTATAAGAAATAAGTTAAATAAAGTCAATAACTTCTAAGAAAACTTTTACTTGTTTATTTTAAAGTAATAATATTTTGAATGAAATTAAATTTGTCTGAGGAAGGTAGATAATCCATTTATATTGTTTCGCCTGCTGCAGCCATTTCTAAAGAAATGAAAATACCAGTGCCCTAAGGCTATAAATATTTGTTGAAAGTTATTTGCTAAGTAAGGGGTCTGTTTTCTACAAGGAGTGAAGGAGAAACTTCAATTATTTCTCTTCAAATAAAGGTATCAGTTAGTTTCAAGAAATTACTGATTTCTTGTGAAATTCTTTAGTTCCAATTCTTGTTCAAATCATATTACTTTAAAAAAAAGTTTTTCTTTTTAAAAAGGTAATTCAATATTATATTTTTAAAATACATATATATATATTTTATTCTATCTAACTATTTCAATTAAGGAATTGAGTCAAGATTTGGCACGGAATATATAACATAAATTATCTTTAAAAACAGACAGAAACACTAGGACTTAATTTCAATATTTTGACTCTTTTAACTGTCATCCTCAAAAAGGGTAATGTTACAGTAAGAAGACGAATACCAACTGGACAGCTTCACAGAATATGTTCAGTTTCGCCACAAAGAAAAGAAATTAGCACTAGAAATAGATGAAAGAAAGATGAGCAAAAATTATTAAGAAAAAATTTTAATTAAACAGAAGTTAATAAACTGAAGAAAAGCTAAATAAATTAACGAAGTTAAATGATAATTTAGTTAATTAAGAAATGAATAGATAGAAATATATATAAATAAATATATCAGTTCACAAACGAAGAAAAGCAACACACAGAGAAAGAGACACACTTACAAACTCAAATTTTCGGATGATCCGTCTTCAGGAGAAAAGAGAGAAAGGGCGACCAAGCACGCCGGAAACACAACGGATTGGTCGCCCATTCTCTCTTTTCTCCTGAAGACGGATCATCCGAAAATTTGAGTTTGTAAGTGTGTCTCTTTCTCTGTGTGTTGCTTTTCTTCGTTTGTGAACTGATTTGCGTCCAGTTTGGGTCGTTTTTTTGAATTTTAAGTGGATATAAATAAATATATGAACATTATACTGAATAATTTTACAAACCCAGAATACACTTTACACAGGTTAATACACCTTTGTAAACCAGTTCCGAACTCTTAATGTAACAAGTCTATACTGACGAGAAACAGTCTTAAGTATTCAAACTCTAAAACATTAATTAAAGCTAAGACTGTGGGATTACTACAGATAGCAAAGGGCAGTATACAATACCTTCCTACAGAGGACCAATGATTATTCATGCATTGAATCATTGGTTTAATATTGGTTTAATATTAACCTAACATTGGTTTAATATTAGGATAACTATGGCACTTAGAGTGTCAGGGCTCATTATGTTTGTCTAAATTAATGAATACTTCAGTTTCATGATTTAATTATTAATGATGTTCAAGTAACTGGAGTATATCACTACTCTCACTCAGGAGTTTTCAAACTTTGTTCAGCTGTGATTTCTCTCAGATCTATTTCACCACCTTTGCCCCACCAACGACCAACGACCAACGAATATAACCGCGCACTAGAGTGCACGTCGTAACTAGCAGTTCCAGACCAGAGGCCTTCTACTGCTTGATTACTGTGCTACTATAACATGGAGTGTCAGTAATTCATGTCGGATATTAAGTTAGTCTGTACAGTAATGATGTCGTATTCGCGGTCATGTGGTCTCCACCTTTGCCCCCTCCTCTCCCACATGACAATTTTTGAAGCTGTATTGCTTAAACCGTTGTCTGGAGGGTGATAACGTCTGTTCTTTACCGGCATTTTATTTGATCGGTGACTCTACAGATTCTAGATTGAGAGTTCAAAATTTTTCCTAATTCAAGTTCAATTCCAGTAGGGATCTTAAATGACTACTTCACATCATACAGTCTCGGGGCCGTCGGCTTAATGTCCCCTCCCAGGGACGACATAGTTAGATTTATTCACCTCCCACGTAAATAAATCAAGGGCCAGATTGAGATCAAAACCTGGATCATCTATTTGACTTCAAATACACAACTATGAACATGTACATTTTTATAAAAATATTTGGTTTTAAGTAAAAAAAATTGTGACTATGAAATGATTCAACTACATTAAATATGAACTACGATTATGGAAATATTTTTAAAAATCAACACTTTTTATTTATTTCTTTTTAAATTTTCATTCAGAATAATTATAAAAGAAACTCACATGTAGCATAAGAAAAACGTTATTAAATATGTTAAAATGTTTGAGCATTATAGTAAAGTGATGAGAATATTATGCGTCATGTGTTGTTAGATTAATTTTTAATCAGTGTGTTCGCTTATACTAGACTACCCATGCGCCTTTGTGTCACTCAGACATAATAGCAATAGTTATTGAAATAAATTTCCTCAATACGATTGACAGGGATAATTATAATTGTTGTTTCTTGTTATTAAAGCACGGAAACAGATTCTTATATGGCTCAAGCTTTTAATATAGTATTCTTACCATCATTCAAGACATACACAGAGTAAGTATATTTAGCAAAATAAAAATGATTTAAAAGAAAAAAAAATTATTTTATGATATAAATAAATAAAACATCAATTCAAGTCATAAACACAATCAAATATATTGAAAACAAACAAAATTTGTAAATTGAAATATTCAATTTATTTACCCAACATATAATAACATTAATGAAAGGAAAGTATCTTTATAATATTACCTTAGAACATTCGTATTTGATATGACAGAAGTGATGTGAACACACAGAAATGAAACAGAAACTCACTACTATATTTCAATGCACTCATCATCATCTGTTTCATTTCTGTATTTTGTTTGTCCCTGTTGTTTACTTAGTTCGTGGAATCATTTCATTTAATTGGTTTTAATACATACTAATATTTCCTTTTTGTAGTTTTTAACGAATAGTAAAAAATAATAATTCATATTGGTATTAAAATTTTAATATACCAAATAATTTTAACTTAATGCTTATATTAAACAAAAATAGCAATTTATTTCTTATTTCATCAGTAAGTGAAGACAAATGATGCCTGCCTTTAGCAGGTAATTATTTTGCCTTCAGAGTTTATATACTCGCAAGTTAAATCTGTGATTAATGACTTTGCAAAATGAATATGAATGAACTTTGTATTCAACAACACCTTCCTTGTATTAAAAATTTGAGTATAATCTCAAGGGTTTGGTGTTTCCCGGAGCAGCTACTTTTAGTATATATTTCATTCCCATTTGTTATGTAATAAAAGATAACAATTTTGTTTAATCCTGTTTCTTGCTTATTTTATTTAATTTAACAATTGTGGGTTTTACATTATTAGTATATGTAGTATTAATACTTTCTATTACCGGTTACTTTCAGTGAAGACTTTCTCTCAAGAAAATTTTGATAGTTGAAATTTAATAAGGATCGAAAGGATCATAATAGAAGTTAGAACTGTATGATATATTTCAACTTGAGTTTTTTTTCTAGCATCTCAAGTACATTTTTTTCATATTTAATTTATTATTCTTCAGCGTTATTTATATTGATCAATATTTAACGAAGGTGTAATGAACTGCTGCATAAAGATACCATCTGTCCTTTATCAACAAGACTATTTACAAGCATTATACGTTTCACTAAAAATTTCATTTAAAATATTAAATTTTTTTAACAGAAGAACATTTGAAATATTATTAGTACATGAAGTAATAAACATTATGAAATTGAAAATTGTGTTGCTAAGAGAAGTAACCTAAGTGTCAAATTATTATTATTGTAACAATATTACCTTACATAGTTCTATTCATAATTATTAAATAATACTATATTAATAGACAAATTTAAGTAATGTTAACAGATATTCCTGACCCTAAGGCAATAAACTGTCAACCTCCAACAACAACAATATATATATTTTAAATAAAAAGTTCTTTGATTTGAGATTAACAAATGTGTTCACCCATATTTCCTTTATCGTTTAAACTGATCCCCTAGCGGGATCAGTTAGGATGGATTAATGTCAGCCATTTATAGGCTTTTTCTACGATCGGAGATTCTACAGAGTCTACATTGTGAGTCCTAAATTTTGCCTAACTCAAGGTCATTTCGAGTAAGGATCATTAACGAGTACCTGACATCGTACAGGCTCGGGACCAAAGTCTTAACATCCTTTTTGATGGACGACGAACCTAGATTTAGTCACCTTCTGCGTGAATAAATCGAGGGCCAGGTGGGGATCGAACCCCGGACTCCCAGCCCAAAGGCAAGTACGTTAACCACTGAGCTATCCTGGCTCCTGTTCACACCATATGTATGGATGTATGTCTGTCAATATTTTTTTTTTCCCTAACGAGGAGCATCTCTTTCTTGAAAACATTTTTTTTATTTATCTTATATGCATCACTTATAGCATTACATAAAAAAATATTATATGTAGGTATCTTCTCTGTACTTTTGTTGATGGTACAGCAATCCTATCTCGAAACCCTGATCCCATTATCGCCACAAATATTCTCCAAAATCATCTACATAATATAGAAGCCTGGCTGAAAAAGTGGTACTTAAATATTAATGTAAACAAAAGCACCCATGCAGTTTTTACATTAAAAAAAGGACTATGTCCGAATATCAGTATGAATGGCGCTCTCCTTCCAACTGCAGATGTTGTCAGGTACTTGGGGCTCTTCATTGACAAACGCTTGACTTGGAATCCCCATACTCGACTGAAAAGACTTGACCTAAAACGACGCTTCTTACTACTATACAGACTCCTCGGAAAACATTCAAAATTGACACTCCACAACAAAGTCCTGTTATATAAAACATTACTGCGACCGATCTGGACCTACGGAATTGAACTATGGGGTTGTGCAAAACCTTCCAACATCTATAAAATACAATCATTGCAATCAAAAATCCTCCGTACTATCACAAATGCTCCTTATTACGTAAAAAACTACACCCTTCATAAAGACCTAAAAATTCCATTTATTCAAAACCTAGCCTCTGATCGTTACAAGTCCTTTCACAACAACCTTTCCTCTCACCCAAATCCATTAGTACGAATCCTTACTTCCTCCTCACCTTCCCAGAATCTCCAAAGAAGACTCAAGAGAAAATGGCCCAGAGATCTATTATTACAATATTATACTAATTAAAAAAAAAATAAAACAATGTGAAAAGTTGAACCAGTGGGTTCTATTCTTTGTTCATGAGTATCAATGTTTTTGAGTAATCTATTACAACATATGCCTGTTACGCAGAAGATGCGTAGTTGTATATTTAATAATAAAGATGTTAAAAAAAAATATGTAGGTAAATTTAATGTTTTTTTTTTCTTTATCATACTGTTTATCAGTTCAATACATTTGAAGTATTGTATTTACTATTTTTTTAAAATACTTCTATTTCTCTTTTGATATTAAATCTGCTTTTGCTAATGGCCCGTGTTTTTGTTTTAATATCATTGTCTTTGGGTAGTTGAAACCTTTGTGGTTTTAATTAGCTGCATCTATATAAAGGGTGATCCACGATTTGTACATATTTTCCAAAGCGTATGTAAAAGTTTGAATTAATTATTCTACGTCTGTAGATATAATTTTTGAATTAACTGCTTAGAATTGTGTCGTTTGCCAGTGAATTTGTAGGCTTTTAAACCTCATCGGTTTTGTGTGTGTATGTGTGTGTGTTGTGTGTGTGTGTGTGTGTGTGTGTGTGTGTGTGTGTGTGTCTGAGGGTATGTGAGCAACTCACTTTATGTGTATATCAAAGCAAAATAGTATTATTTAATATTATAACTCCATCAAATTCTAGAAAGCAGCATAATAACCAGTTTTCGTTTATATATATTATTTATTTCAGCTAGGTAACAATATTAATAGTTTAATCAAAAATACTATTCACACATATTAGCTAACCAATATAGAAAAGTACTGATTCAAAAAATTGTATATACTAATTAAAATTTTATTTTATGAAAAAAAAATTAATGTAAACTTATCTATTTTGTTGATTGTTTCTGCTAACTTATACCAATCATAACTAAAACTGTAGGTAATAATTAATAATTTTCATAATGCTAATAGTAAAAACATTATTATATTTCCCACAGTATATATTATATTTTTAAACTACATGATATCTGTGTTCCATAGACAAGACCGATTACCTCTGGGATATTCTCACCACAAATGATTAGGTAATTATAATAGAATTAGTCTAATAGCTTTGGTAGTCATTGACCTGATTAAAATAAAAACTATAATGACGGGGATTAAAGTAATGACTGAATGTAAGAAGATGGTTTAATAGTTTCAAACTACTGTTAATTAAAAACAACAATTAGGGATCACAAAATAAGGATAAGGAGAAGCATATGGATGAGTTTAATTTCATTCAGTATCTATTAAAAGCGTAAACTTAGAAACAGATTGCGTTTGAGCAGGAATTAATACCAAACTTTCAAGGGTATAAGCGATTTGAGAAGACTGACTCTAGCAAATGAAGTTTCATAAACTTGTGTGTGTGGGCGTGTGTGTGTGACACTGTATGAGAAACCAAATGTACTTTGAGTAGGATATAAGAAAAACTAACAAGTATGAGAACATCGAATTTCATACCAAATTATTGTTTGCTCTGAGGTGGAGCAGACAGTTTTATACCAATATTGTTCTTCTTTAGTGTTTTGTTATATTTTTACAGGAACTTTCTTTCATTTTTTGGTATAAAGATTATTGTTATTTTTTTTTACTGTATATAGTCATCTTTTAATTATATTTGCTTGTATTTATTTCATTACCCTTTTTTTGCTGTTCTGTATTCTTTTTCTTTTGCTTGGAAGTCAGACTGTAGATTAGTCAGATTCATTTGAACATTTCAATTTTTTTTTTCAATTTGCTTTTTGGACTGGTTAATTTGCTTGTTGGGTTCGAAGATTTTAATCTCATTCTAAACTTCTCCCCATACTTTAGATTTTGATTCTTAATTTACGTGTTTACTACAATGGTTGTATTACTGTCTTCAGGAAAGGTAAGGAAAAAAAAAGATGAAACACAGGAGTGGAGATGTGAATGTGTCCCTTAATCTGGTATTCTTTCATCCAGCAACACTTGCAATCAGGCAATAGTTTTATTCTTAAAATATGAAAGTCTTACCAGTTATTTACGGTGACAAAATAAGGGTCGCATTATATGAATGTAACTCTGCTTGCTTTCCAAGTCGAACAAGTTTAGTAAGTGTACGTTACATATATATTTTTTTGTTTCTTTTTCTATTTATTGTAGTTACTTTCTTTAATTTGTTTTGACTCCGTAGTTTTACTGCACATGTTGTGTACTCATAGATTTTGTTTTATTTTTCCACATATTATTTTACATTTTCTTTACTACCAGGTGAAAATCATTCTTCCACAGGTACAGGATAGTACTGTAGCTATTTTGTTATGCTATATAATTCTGTATCACTTACTGGTAATGTTGTTATTCTAGTTTATTTTCTGTAAAGTTTATCTGCGTATCTAGCTGTAAAAATAAATCTATGAATATTCTTCCAACGTGTTTTTAAATATTTTTCTGTATGCATACTTTCACGTAATAAAACAATCATATATTAAATCAATGTCACAACTACACTTGTACTACGTAATCTATGTTAAATACATTTATATAGAAGGTATTTTGTGGACCTCATATACTTCGAATTTTCATGGTCCGGCTAGTTTAAGATGCGGTGGTTGCCACATTAGGGATGTTCAACATGTATTAAGTTTCATTATACTGCGGTAATGTCTCCAACGCCATGAGTATAAATTAAAGAAAAAAATAGAAAATTACTCATCAATTATAAGAGCTTAAGCACGGTTTTTTTCATTTTTTTATTTAATTTCTTGATAAATACTAACTAGATATTGTTTGTTAGTTAAAAACAATTATTCGACAATATTTACTGATTTGGAGTCTGAGTTATCTTTCATTTCAACAGCTGGGAACAATATCGGAAAATGTTATCAGCAGGTAGTTAACAAACTTACCTGCACCAAGTTTGAAAGTAATTGAAGGAAATTGTTATAAAATTGTTTAAATCTCCTTCAATATCCATTAGAGTCACAAATGTCAAGATAGACTAAATTATTCGACTTTTGCTATTGCTTTTCCTATTTTTAATTTCCAATCCATACGCAAATAAAGAAAATCATACTTTGCATACACATTGCGAAAAATAATGGGGCTAACATTTATTTTTGCTTAATGAGAACTATTTATTAAATTCATAATTTTTAGAAGATTGTATTCAACTATCTTTAATTAGAAATGTTTGTAACTAGCCTTCAAAGAACAACCATCTACTCACTTGTCAACAATCACTAATTTTGTAAGTATTTCAAAAGTATTTTCCTCAGTTCATTTTAATAAAGAATCAGTCTTTTTTATAGCATTTTTTTATGTTTAAAATTGATTATGTAACCTAGATGCTTGAACAACTTTGAACTTAAACAAATTAGAGTTCGAAGAATGAATGATGTAGAGAAAATATTGTCCCCAAAAATCGAACATAATTTTGGAACTTGAACACTAGTCAAATCTAAATATTAAAAAAATATTTTAAAATATTTTATTATTTTACTTTAGATTTAGTATTTTACTTTTTATATCGTATATACATATTTTTATATACAAAAATCTATAATATCTTTAAAAAAACTAACAGCTGTATATGATCTGACCTAACGAGATTATTTAATTTCCAAATATGTATTCTTTGTGGGGGAATTAGTTTTGGTTTTTAATCAAATCAGTCATGGACTCAAATTATGGAACGAACTATTGTAGTACACAGTGGTATTGTGAGGTACTACTGTACTCATCTTATATAAAAATATGGAGATAGTACAGCAAAAACAATGAAAGGTAAAATAATGTTTAACATACTCATAACAACAAATCATGTACTATTAAACTATAAAATTCGAAAAAAAAACATAAAAATTGTTTGATTTAATTGCATGTATCTATAGAGCATAATAGAATTATTTTTGAAAAATAAATTTTGAATATTTTTAGTTAATGATTTAATGCATAATGTAGCTAGTAACTATCAATAAATCAACTAGTTTTAAAGAAAATTTAAACTGGATAACATAATCAAATGTTTATATTGAACTCTTAATTAACAAAAACCTATACTCTGGATATCATTATAGATAATATACTAGCTGGTTAGTACAATGTACAAAGAATGAAGTGAAATAACAAATAAATATTCTTATACAGTATTAAGATAAATGGATAGATTAAGAATCAAGGCCTATACCATTCAGTAAAACCAGAAATTAAACTATTACTGGGCATAAACAACTTGTTTTTGTCAATCACACGATAAAATAACTTATAACGTTATTTGTTTTGATCAATACCAATTTCCAATTTTATTACTTTGCTTTGGAAGTTGATTTTTATTTCACACGTTTATTGTAAAATCTTATTACATACAATACAATGTAGGTTATTTTTTGATATTTAAATAAAACACTGTTAGTTCCTATTAGACTTGCTATTAGAGAAGATAAGATATAGCTGAAAAAGAATCCTATGTACTCAAAACGTGTTGTTTAAATCTTAAATTACGGATTTAATGGTTTAAATCCGTATTTAAATACGGAGACATTTTTATTAACTTTTTAGATCACAGAATACCATGAACACCAGAATTGAAATGTGTACTTTTTTATACTGCTATGCGGTGCAGTATTCAATACTGGATGGTGTTGTAGTCGAAAAGTACACAAGGCTTGTGTGCACCGAAAAGTCAAAACAGTATTCAATACTGTAGTATCAAGAGGTCTTCCAGTAAATGCCCTAGTCTAGGTCACTCACTACATGGTTGAACCAATCGTCTGGTCACTCTGTCGGAAACCAGCAAAAACCGATTAATCTTCGAATGATCTTCAGCCGAATTTAAAAATCATTCTGTGGTTTACATGTTGGTTATTTTTTTTTTATTGTTCAAACCTATCCCCTAACAAGTGATAACATCAGTTGTTTACCGGTTTTTCTACAGATTCTATAAGGGGAGTACTAAATTTGGCATAACTCAAGTGCATTTCGAGTACCTGACACTGTACAGGCTCGGGACCGACAGCTTATCGTCCTTTCCATGGGACGACATACTCAGATTTATTCACCTCCTACGTAAATAAATCGAGGGCAAGGTGGGGATCAAACCACGGACTACCAGCCCAGAGACGAGTGTGTTAACCACTGAGCTAACCTGATCCCACTACTAGTTGGTTATTATTCTACGAGTTAGTATAACTTCCCTTTAAAATAATGCATATCTATGTAGTTAACAAATAAATAGCTTTAAAAATAAATAATTGTAGAAGGTTTAATGCAAAATAAGCTTTATTTCAAATTAAATGACATAAAAGCATAAAGAGTTTTGTAGGGGTTTTTAATTAGGTATGAAAGTTGTTAGGATATAAATGAGAGGGTAGTTTTCTAAAGCTGAGCATGCGAGATGTATTATCACTGTGACACACAAAACCGGTTTACAAATGATTCACCTTTCAACCTTTCCATCAACCAAAAAAAAAAAAAAAAAAAAACTGTCTTCCCTCCTGATAGCGTCTTAAGTCACGAGGCTCCCTACTTGAAATTATCTATCTTCAAAACTTGAGTTTCTTTTGATTAGACTTGGTATTAAAGAGGAACAAATTTCCAGTCACGATTCACGAAATTCCTATCATTTAAAAGCATTTTTTAAAACCATAATCATTTATATTGAACAATACACACAGAAAAATTAATTTCTAAAACATTAAAACGACAATTAATGATCAATCAATAAAGATTGACCTCTAAAAAGAAATAGCGTTACGTTCTATTCTACAGACTCTTTTTATTATGATTACATGCACTATCCTTTGGCGCTGGTTATTCTTATAGTTTTTTTTTTTCAACCTAGATTTTCTTTCTTTAAAAGTTATTAAGTTTGCAAGATTGTTTTTTTTAATTATCAGTAGAATGTAAATTCATTTTATAGACATACTGTGCTTTCCATACTGTCTTCTTCAAGTAGGAATACTGTGTTTCGTAAAAATTATCCTGTCTTTTTTTTTTTAGAATAGAAATAACGAAATTATATTTGAAATGTAGGTAGTTCCTTTTAATTCTTGTATTAAAACAACCTGGACATCCTTTTATTAAAGTTTCTTTGTTAACAAATACTACGATGCATAGCAAGCAAAAATTGTGTTTATGTAGGAAATAAAACATTAAATCTGATAGTTATATTTTTCAGAGCTTGTAATCTTAAGAGCTTGGAAAAAAATAATTATTAACTATATGTTCAAATGTATTTAAAAAAAAAATATTTTCTATATAGATATATTAAAACATATTAGAAGTAAAATTAAATGTATATCCTGAAATCATACGAGCTTGAAATGGCTATTTATGTTTGCCTCTGTTCAAATTTTGTGATGATAAGTCTAATTAAATAAATTGTTAAGTACATTTCCATGAAAATTGCAGATATGTTTTGTTCTTTTGTCTCAATTTTCACCACAGTCGTGCCTGTTGTACTTATATTTTTAAAGGTCCCAATGTTCAAAATGAAATAAAGTATTCCTCTCAGCTTAAATAAAATACGATACGATTAAGAAACATTGATTCTATTCTTGTATACATTATTTTATATGTATTCAAAATTTTCTAAATTTCATGAACAGTACTTTTAATTGAATACACTTCTGTTTTTGTATGTAATCATTATTTAAATATTATTTCTCCCAACTACAAAACAGTCTTATTAACTTAGAAATAAAAAAAAACATTTTAATACAAAATAGTATTACATAAATGTGACGAAGAATTTTCAAAATTATTAAAATGATTTAAAATAAATTATTAAAATTAATTTAAAGTTTACTTTACCTTGAATAATATAAAATATTATAAAAATATATTAAGAGTTATCCAAGAGACAAATATTTGTCTAGTAAAAAATTTAGACTATATTTGACTCAAAATCAAAATTATTTTTGGATAGAACATTTTTTTTAAAATCACTGGAATGATTTATTACAGAAATAAAAACTAGACGATAAGAAAAACTACAAGAAAATTCAGCAGTTCATGAAGACCTTTTCATCAAATCCTACACTTAATGAAGTACATTAAATTCATTAAGTACTTATCATGTATAATGAAGTACAAAAAATATATAGAAAATTCTGAGTGACTGACAAAGGGTCTGTCCAATTTTCAAACATCTGTAATCTTAAGGAAAGGAGGCTGAAATATTGAACTTTTTCGGTATTTTCGTATATACTTTATATACTTATAAAGCATTATTACTTCAATATTTCAAATATCAATAATTTTGTCACAGAAATTGTAATTAGTTTTGTAATTTAATTTTTTTTTTTATTTAATTCCAACCTTCCATGTAATAATATTAAAATTGCCCATCTTACAGTTTCACACATTTTTATTCCTTCTCAATTGGCTCAGAAGCATTGGAAATTTTGGAATCCAATATTTTCAAAAAAAAAAAAAAGGCAAAGAATATTACGAGAAAAGCAGATATATTTATATTATTGTATACTGCAAATAATATAATAAAAAAATAATAATTAACAGTAGTTGAGTAGTTATTTTTTAATTCATGAATCAATCATATTACGCAAAGACCAAAACCGTAGTAGAATTGATATACAAATTTTAGCTTTCTGAGGTAAAATGGATAAACCAACAAAATTCTCCACACAAATGACGTTTTATTCAATAATAAGAATAAATGAAGAATATTAATGAAAAATAAAACTTCATTTGTGTGGAGACTTTTGTTGGTTTATCCATTTTACCTCAGAATGAGTAAATACTACACAATTACGGATTGCACAACTAATGATTTTTAAATTTTAGCTTGTTGTTTTTGTTATAATATTACACATACATGTCATGCAAGTTTCTCCATAAATTGCCTTATGTAGTAGCTACAGTCATCAAATGCTGAGACTTCAAATTCACTTAACGTAATGTGGATAATTCAACACAACAGATTGAATGCAGTAAATCCTAAAGAGTGAAATCTTTTGCCAAAAGACCAATTAACTATTGACTAAATTAAGAATAAATACCAGTTGTCTTAATCAAGGTGCATATACAAACAATTGAGAGCTATTCCTATTTCAGAGAGTGCAAATGATATTTAAATACATGCATAGTGTTAGTGCCACAGAGGTTAGTAAATAAGATATCATTATCAACCGTCATACTTCGTCTATCACTGGTGAAGTCGCCAGACCGGTTTGGCAATGACTGTATCATCAATGGGATTCAATATTCAAAAAATATCAAAAAATGATATTTAGCAGGGGTTTGGACAATACATTAAAGTAGCTTTCACGAAGTGCGTTGACAAAGTAAATTCTTATTACTTACTTAGCGGTACTGTGCTAGATGGAGATAGACAACTTTCGTCTCAATAAAGGATCTCTCCTTCATTCTAGCTGTAACAGCAAGATGGTAGCAATTACTTGATCACTAAATAAGCAGATATCCTAGTACATCTCGTGTTCTTGATAGAATGTATCAAGCTAGTAATCAAATTTTCAGAAGTTACACCGGGAAAATGGTAAGATTTGTATGCTTTTCTAAAGATAAAATACTAAAGAGACTTAATGTTAAACTAAGAGGGGAGCTGAGTAAGTAAGAAACTGAGATATAAGAAACATTAAAAACCCTTTGAAGTTGTGATCAATTGCTCAGATTGAATCAGTCTTCAAGTAGCTGGATCTTTTGCATCATGCCTTCATCTAGGTACATAAAACAGCTAAAAGTTCCGTTTTCCTTCCCCTATACAAAAGTTAGTTCAAATAGTGATTTTATTCAAGGAAAGGTAAGCATATGTAAGAGACTTGTGTTGATTGCTACAGAATGTACTAACTTTGAATATAACTCCAAACTCATCTTCAATATCCAGAAAGTTTGGCAGTTTCTTCCAACAATTCTAGCAGAGAACATTCTAACCTACCGCACAAGGAATTATTTAGGTCGTCACTCAACACAACTTCAAGAGGAAATAGGTACTTGTAAATTAAAGAGACTAACTCACAAAACAAAAAGTAAGAAACCTATGAAACTTAATCCAAAACTTATATACTAAAATATTAAACAAAACTGTTTAATTTAATTAAAAAATAATTGATTGAAGATAACTATGGTTCAGAATTTTAGTACTGTAAAATAATTTTAGATTTGATAAAAAGATTCGTGCTAAACTCACTTTAACTTCAAATCATATCTAGCAGTTGTTATGAATTAAGAGTCTTAAAAACTTTTTGCATCTAAATCACACTGAAATAAAATTATTTCAGTGTAAAATAGTAATTCATACTATTTTCACTTTTGCAACAAAGTTAAAAGCAAAAAAATCAATTCAATACAATATTCATAGCATTCAACCACTATACAAACAAAAACTTTTTTTCTGGCCTAAATCTATCAAGAAACAGTATACTGCTTTAATGAAATGATTTGCCCAGTTTCATTCATTTTATCTATAAAGTTCGATCAATTCATTTTCTTCACATCTTATTGAAGTAATTGAAATAATGTTTCAATAAACTCACTCTATCATTATGGTTCTTAATTTTTTTTATTTTAATGCTTAATTTCTCACCATGCGTAATATTTTTTATGTAAAGAATAATATTGTATGAACTAATTTCATTTCATTTTTCAATTATTTTTCACAAATTTTTAACATCACTCTTTCAGTTTCAAAATTCATTCTATAGATAAAGATAAAAAAAAGGAAAAAAAAAGTTTCGCTTTATCGTTTTTTGCATCTATTGAAAACAATTTTAAATATATAAAAATATAATAGTAGTCAAATATCTTGCTTTATATTTTTTATTTAACACATATACTTTTGATTAATTCTTAATATGTTTGAGATACATAATGATATTAAATGCATATTAGATCTTTTATGTTTTTAAAGCTGATGCTTTATAAAACAGTAGAGGCTGAATAATAATATTAAGTTAATTGGTTACAAGGTTGATACTGAATTCATTAAGTTCGGACAATGGAGTGTGCAGTAGATAGACATGAAAATCACAGAGAATTCAAATCCTATCGCACGGAACTAAGCCTCAGATGCATAATTAATTATTCCTGACTTAAATTGTCATGTCAAAGCTGTATCCCTGAATGTCCATGTCACGTCTCATGATATATACTTCGGGGTGTATGGTATTTTATCATTATTGCAAAGCGCGTTTTGATTTAATTTCAGTTATATGCTCTTGATGTTTTTACTTTCAAATAAGCTTTTTCATTAATTTTATTTGACTTTATATTCTTCCAAATAACTAATTTAAATAAAAAAAAAATATTTTATACTATTAATAATAATATAAAATGATTTCAAATAATTTAAATTTACTCTCAATTAATTTAAAAAAAAATAATATTGAACATATAATACTAATAATAATAATAATAATGATATAAAAATGTTGAGGGATAACGTTTTATGATTCAAACTATTTCTCTCACCGCTGTTTTGACATACATTTATATCACCTTCAAAACTACAACATCTTTTTTACAATTAGCTTGATTACTACTACGATTTTGGTTGTTCTTTATATTTTAAATATATAAATGATTTGTACTAGAGAGATAATGGTTGTTATTATTATTTTTACCATTAATATTTGCTTACCCGGGAAATCTGTTCCTTTTTCAACATTCCTTCCTCTACTACAGTACATGGTTTATACAATCGGGCTACTGTCTACGTTTGTTGGAGGTTTCATTACTGTTATGTTCTCTTTTGAATTTTAAACACCCAGTGTTTACATTTTTATTGGTTTTGCTTATCTTCTGTCTAATAATAGTAAGTAACACAAGACATCATTAATAAACAAAATTATCGTGGCATTCAAAATGCAAAATGCATTTAAAAATATAAATAAAGTTGATTATAGAATGTTTGCAGTGAATTTATCACAAATCTTTTCAAGGTTCATCTGGATTGTATAGTTATCTTGCTCAATGTCACTATTACACTGCTATATCCAGTGCATTTCCTATTTCATTATCACAATACCAGACAAATTAAAATATACGTATATATGGTTTCTTGTTTACAAATGTATTTATTTTATTTTTGTTTAATACTAATCAAAAAAAATTCACAATTTGGTCGACATAGTAAACTCTGTCTCAGGTCAAATTTCCAGAATGTCCATCACGTTACATTGATCGCCTAATACTTCTATTGAATAATTGCTACAAAGTTATTGTATTTGTTATGTTACTTTTGAGATTTTATGAATAACTAGAAGACGTGCACGTTTTTGATGAGAATTTTACAAAATCTCTGAGATGATATTCTAAAATATTTTTAGAAATTATAGAATAATAGAAAATATCATTCTTAGTACAGTCCATAACTTGCATTAGATCTGACATTTCTTTTACGTTTTGCACCTTTAGATACTGATCTCAAATTTGTTTTTATTCTAGGGATACTTCTTTTTTCGTAGGACTCACTTTTTTAAAGAAACAAATTTATGACAAACGCAAACTAAATTAAAAACAACTAACTATACCTACTTACTACTGTATCAGGCACCTAAAAACACCTGTATACTTTCAAAATAAAAATATCTTTGTAGTTAGCAAAACACAGCATAAAAGTTCATAACTTTGCTTCGGCGTTGAATCTCCAATACATTTAAATCTTAGGTTTGAGTTAGACACGTAGGATCCTATGTGTCTAAGATCTACTGAAAAAGGGTTTATGGTGGCTGAGTTTTCCTGGTCAAAAATTTTTTTTCGGACAAACAAATAAACAAACAATCAGACAGAATTTTTTCTAACTGTGCATTCGGTTTCTCTAATACAATTCTCTAAGCAATGTACAGATATATTCTTTCTTTTATTTATATAGATCACGAAGTTTCTATAATGGGTTTAATATCAATAAACTTGAGTGTATGCCAAAACATGTTCTTTTGTTTTTGAAGAAGTACCTTTATTATTTATATGCTATTCGGAAATATAGTGAGTTCCTCATCCAATAGAATCCATTATATAAGGCTATGAAAAATTTTTTTAGTTGTTATCTTTTTTTTTCATCTCATTTGGAACAAATTTGCACCGCTGACTCCAAAAGGAGACCACTTCATTTACGTGTAATGCAGAATTCAGTTCCATCTAACCCACTTGCACCCGGGGGCCAGGTTAGCTCAGTTGTTAACTTACTTTCCTCTAAGCTGATAGTCCAGGGTTTGATCTACACTTGGCCCTCGATTTATTGGAAGATGAATAAATCTGGTTACGTCAACCCTTGGTGAGGACGCTAAGCCATCTGTCCCAAGTTTTTACAATGTCAGGTACTCGTTAAAGATCCCTACTTGGAATGCATTTCAGTTAAGCAAAATTTAGAAATCCTAATGAAGAATTTGTAAAACTACCGATCAAACAAAAAGCCGGTAAACGGCTGACGTTATCACCCGTTAGATGATCGGCTTAAACAATCAAAATCCCACATGGAGAGAACGCATAGCAACTTGTTGAAACTGGACTGTCGTCCCAACAGAGAGTTGATCATCTTCAGTTCAACACAGATCATCCACTCATGCTAACAATAATAGATTTTCTCCATCAGAAACTTCAACCCTTCAAAGTACTCCTTCAGTGTATTGAAGTCACTATGAGCCAGGGGTACAGAGGTAAACTGATTGCCGTTGTTCACCATAACGGCATTCAGTGATCTCATTCTGCTGTCAATAAACAGTCTGAAATCTTCAAGTAGCATGAAGAAAACTTTTATGTACGAATAACAAATGTAAAAGCAGTATTTAACAATGGAACCAATGAATATTATTTTTAGACACAATTTATTTTTAGATTCAGCACGCCAAAATTGACAAAAATAAATTAAAATACTATCGACTATTTTTGACTGCCCAGTAGTGTTATTATTAAGTTTTTTTATACTACTTGAAAATTTTTATATGTATAGATTTGTTTTGTTAAAAATGTTTGTAGTATTGTCATAAGAAAAAGACTACTGTGTCTCCAACAATCATAACCTCAACTCAGACTGTCTGAAAAATAATTTGTTCTAGATTTGGTAAAGCAATTTTGTTTTAAACCAGTAAATGGAGTTGTAACGGGAAGGCTAAGTCCGGTAATTGAAGCCTACCTTATAAGTCTGTTCTAGGGCAGGTATGACTAGTCACCGGGTCTACGACCTCCTATTCTTCAAACAAGGCTACATATATGTTACAAATATCAACTAACTCATACTTTAATGAGGAATGAAAAAAAAATAGTTGTATCTTTTCTCCCCAGCCTTATTCATAGAATTTTGAAAAAAAAAAAAAGAAAAACCTTCACCTTATGTTCATATGTTATGAATGAACATAGGCATTCATACAAAGTTGAAACTTCTACTATGATTATGATTATGAACATTTTCAGATAAAATACAATTTATAGGTTTACTTCCTAATTTTTATTGAATTTAATAATATTTCATTTCAATAAAGAGCTCTTCTAAATTAGTTTAAGTTTTAGAATCATCTGTATGAAATCAATTACTTTCATTTATTTGCATGAACATTGTATTTGTTAAATAAATGCATATTATTAATACCACTGAGGTTAGTATGATTTATATTAGAAATAGGTAAAACCGTCATACCTCGTAAGATGATCTTGGAGTCGTTGGAGCGCTTTCGGACGTTGTCCATCTTCGATCGCAAGGTTTGTTGCACGATGTCAGATACTCGTTAAAGATTTCTACTCAAAATGCACTTGTGTTAGGCAAAATTTAGGACTCCTAAAGTAGAAGCTGTATAATCACTGATCAAACCAAAAAGCCGGTAAACGGCTGACGTTATCATCGGCTAGGGGATCAGTTTAAACAATAAAAATAAATACTCATTCATCAAAAAATACGTCTAAATCCTGGAAATACAGTAACTTGACAGGATGGATCTATTTAATATCAAATGAAACGAACTACGCTCGTCCCTCATTGTTCATAATCAACCACTGCAGATGTAATAAAATTGACTGTACAATTCCACTAATAACATATCAAACATAGTAACATAGTAACTCATATGTCAAGAAACTGTATAAACGTAGTAATCTTGGCTGCACGCCTGCCTTTCAAAATTTTAGTAAATTTGAATCATAATGTCTCCAAATTAAATAAATGGGACTGCAATCATCCTAGCAAGTATTTAGTGAATATTGTTGTCCTAAAGCTTCCAAAATCATAGAAACATGACTTTATTCTTTCTACAGATATTATTATAAATGATGCTAAAAGCTTATTGTTGAAAATATAAGTGCCGTTGTAAATGATGTTCCACTAAAACATGAATTTGCTTATTCCAACTATCATACTTCTATGCTTTCACAATTTATGCTGTTCTGGAGAGGAAAATCATCTCTCTCTCTCTCTCTCTCTCTCTCTCTCTCTCTCTCTCTCTCAATCTCTCTGTCTCGCTCTTTCTCTTATTTAGAATCTTTTTAAAGCAAAGGTCCTCAAACATTGTTTCCATGTTGACTTCTTGGGAGCTTTTTTATCATCTATAACACCACTTCACCTCCAGATACTTAAAATATAATCATACATGCGTAAATATTCAAATAAATATTACAGTTTGTTTTTAAGTAAATAAAAACTGTAACATAAAATATTTTCATTAGATTTACTATATCAAGACATAAAAATTATTTTAAAACAACAAAAATGTGTTTTTTTAATAAAAATTTATAATGTTCGCGCAAATATATTGTAAACAAGCTAATTTTGAATATAGCATAAAAGATAATTAAACATTAATGTCTTAAAGCATTGGAACATTTTGATAAACTTATGAGATTATTGATCCTTATATTTTAAATATTATTTTTAAATTTACTAACAATATTTGGTTTGATATACTTTTGGTTATGCTATCCTGATATATAAACTTTGAATGTACCACTATTTGTGAGACACAGACCCTCACAATACTGTTTTTCTCTGTAGAACCTGTAAACCTCTCTGGACCTTTAAGGGTCCTTGTTGACTAAATAAATGGGACTGCAATCATCCTAGCAAGTATTTAGTGAATATTGTTGTAATAAAGCTTCCAAAATCATAAAAACATGACTTTATTCTTTCCACAGATATTATTTCATTTCTACAACTGATTTATTTTGCAACGAATGCTTTAAATTTGTTATACTCAAATTTGTTAACTACTCTCTGATGTCAAACAAGCATGAGTTCGACTGCCATACTTCTTTCGCCTATCTCCAAGTAGTCTTTTACATGTCAGAACATAGATATCATATTTTTCTTTTCTTTTATTTTTTAGTAATCACGCTGTATCAATCATTATGACACATTAATTTTTGTGAACAGTTAGCACACAGTAAAGCTGGAATGCCATGGCATACCTGTTCATCGATTGTGCTGCCTATTGTTTCTACATTCTTTCCACTAACCTGAATTATATAAATTGTAAACTTTCAGAGCTGCTTTACAAAAACATGTATAATTATGCTAATCGTTGGCATAGTATAAATTACTGTTTCATACAAACAATAAGTAACTATGCTACTGGAAGGAGAGCTGCAGTGTGGGAATCCAATGTCTGCCACGATTACCCTCTTCTTCTGATCCCACGTTGGTAGAACAACCGTTAATTACTATTAAGAATATTAAAAAAGAAAAACCGACTCCATTTAATTTACTACAAACAATTAAATTAAATTCCAATAAGAATTTATTCAGTGTAGCAGAAAATCTTATGAAACTCATTGGTTGTGTATTGATATATTTATTTTTCTCATAAATTCATAATTCCAATACCTGGAACACTATATTTTGTGAATTTACAATTTTTTTTATTAATTAGAAATTATTCAGAATTTCATATTTAGAGTTTTCATTATTCAAATTTTCTCATGATTCACAGTTTGTTTCTGTTTTCTGATAGAAATCACAAAAATAAATTATACATTCAAAGCTAATTTCAATTTATTTAGATATTTTGTGTGTCTTTAATGCTTAGTATGTATGAACATAATTAACTCATTCCATACAATGTTTCTTGTATCCCACGGCCAATTAAAACAAAAACTAGAATCGTTTTGGTAGGGCAAACAATATCTGCTGGGTGATTAAAAAAAAAAATGATTAAAATATACCGATGTATTTCAAGATAGCGAAACTTTAAAATGTTATTGTATATAATTCTTACTGATGTTTTATCATCAATATACATATACAGTCTGATTAAAATGATGTAATTTCATGACGTCATTTAAAATTCCTCACATTACTTCCAAAGAGTGTTAATTCCTACATTAGGCATACAATTAGTTGAAATTATAAATAACTAATAAGAGATTAACTTAAATTGTGTCCGAATCCTAATTATAATGTTGAAATTCAAAGCAAAATAGCCAATATCAACAAATATTTTACTGGAAAAAAGTGAGATTAAATTACATTTACAAAGAAACTACTATTTATGAATGCAATACAAATGAATAGAATAAATTCAAATTTACTATCATTTTGTTTTTCTTTCTAAAAGTTAGAAAAGTAAGAAAAATATTGAATGAGAACACTGAGTTATAATAAAATGATTTAGATTCTCATATGAATAACGTTCTTATATATTGAAGGTTATATATACACTTAGAGGATATAAATATATTGAAGGTACAGAACCATACATAAAATGAATTTTGTTAAAATGATGAAATGATATTAGAATTAAAAGAGTACATCATTTTGAAAACAAATATACTTGAATTGGACAAACTTAAATATCATCTTGATAATTTAACCATTTTAAAGAAAATTACCATTGCCACCTTTTTTGTATTAGTGAAGATATTATAAAACATTCAGCTGCATTTTGGAGATTATTGCCCATTTTTTATTGTGGTTTGGTCATTGAATATTATTTATTGTTAAAACCCTTTATGTATAATCAAACCACAATATGAAATGGAAAAACAAGACTAAGATCTTTCAAACGTAACAAGTGGTCTTCGTCAGTGTCAAAAACACAACTGACTGAGTTGGCCCAGTTGGGATTTTGACTCTGACGAAGACCGCTTGTTACGGTTGAAAGGTCTTAGTCTTGTTTTCGCATTTCATGTTGTGGTTATGCTTCCCTCTCTTATCACTCCTGAAGACGGTTCAAACCGAAAATTAGAGACTGTAAGTGTGTTCTTTTGATTTCTCTATGTTTCTTTTTCTATATTGAACTATATTTGTCCGTTTTGGACCGTATATACATATATATATATATTGGACCGTGTATATATATATATATATATATATATATATATATATATACAACAAAACTAAAGTTTATCGGGACTCGGTCAGTTCTACAGGTTAATTAAAGTTAAATTTGAACCTGAAGAACTGACCGAGTTCCGATAAACTTTAGATTTGTTTCTTTTCCACGGTCGATATTTTTATCAATATATATATATAGTATGTACTATTTAAATTTTAACTAACATATTTATTTAGTTATTGATATATGTGATGATTGTACTGATTAGAAAGCTTTACTCACACTATTTTATTAATTTAAACACAAAAAGCATAATAAACGATGGATGTCTAGTATTTGTCGAGAAATCTGCTACCCAATTCTTTACTGTGTGATGATGTAAGTTTAAACTATGATACAAATTATTTTTTTTTCGGATTTATGTTTTGGTAAAATCACAGGTAGCACACGCAAGTACTAATATCTAATTAAAAGCCTATGTTTAGTGTTATATTTATCATATTTATATAACATAATATGTTTAACCATTATTCAGGTATATTGTAACAGACTAAATTTTAAGCAGTAATTTCCATTAATTAAATCTATACAAGCTAATATGAGCTAACAAAAAATTATATATTGAACACGAAAAGTGTGCACAGGAGCATAGAGAAATTATAGTGTCTGAACTATCTAATTAATGGTTAGGGCTGACTTAGGTAATCAATATTACACATTTCGAAGGTTCATACTTCCTAATCATTAAGTACCAAATGGCATAAATAATTGCTCCCGTTACATAATATTTTAAAAGATATAGTAGAATAGATTGAAGCCTTAAGGGTAAAGAGAGTTTTACACTAGGCTTCGAAATGACTTGGTTGTTTGAATAACACTTGATATTATGAGTAGAAACAGTCTAATTATGTTGCAAACTTTAATGTTTTGTAATGACTATTTAATAAAATAATTTTTATAAAGTATAGTCCGAATTTGCTTTACCCAAGTTAGTAACATTTGTGTTGTGTAAGTGTAATTAGTTATGGTGATGTGGTTCAACTCGATTTGAATTTTAAATAATGTTTGGAAGCTTATATGAATAACTAAAGTTATAGTTTCCTCAAATATTTTTTTTAATTCTTAAGGTTTCATTTTTTCTACTTGAAATAAGCTATCACATTTTTTTTTGCAATAGATATCTTGTAATGACTCTTGAATGATTTTCTATGTTCTTTTTTATGTTGCAAACCTATGAATTATATTTGAACCTGGTTGAAAGATTTAGACTTGAACCAGAAATACTAACTGAAACTCTATTAATATTTACTTATATATAAGAAGTTTTTACAATAATCATGTGAAATAACAATGGATATTCAATTCACAATAATAAAAAGGAATAAAAGGTGGAGCACATGAACTTTTAGCGACATGTTACACCTTATATCATGATAATGACACAGTAGATCATTCATAACTTACACATAGTCATCTGAACAATGTTTTCCCAGAAAGTTATCACAAACCTTGAATTACTCAAAGGCCTATTTTTTTTTTTTTTTTTTTTTATGAGATGTGGGTTGAAAGCATCATCAAGTACAATTTTTCAAATTTGGGGACCTCTCAAGAAACCTTTTATTTTAGCTTTGCTAAGGGAAGGAACTTTTCGGCAAGATATTCAAATGCAAAGATCTTTCAATTATAACCAGTAGTCTTCGTCAGAGTAAAAACGCAACTCATTTTCTTTGTAGTAAGTGTGATTTTTCACCCCCTGTGTTACTATTCTTCGATTTTGAACTTATGCACACACATATATATATAAAAAGAGTTCACATAAACACGTGAAATAACAATCAATGATCAAACCACAATAAGAAATGGGAAAACAAGACTAAGATCTTTCAACCGTAACAAGCGGTCTTCGTCAGAGTCAAAAACCCAACTGAACACTAGATGCAGAAAACATCTGGTGAGGAGTTGAGAAGAGTGGGAGGGAACTGTTGGGTTTTTGACTCTGACGAAGACCGCTTGTTACGGTTGAAAGATCTTAGTCTTGTTTTCCCATTTCTTACTGTGGTTTGATCATATATATATATTATATTATTATATATATTATATATATATATATATATATATTATACATAAACAGAAACACAACAAAGACTCACTTTTCAATATTTCGACCGCCATTACGGTCGAAATATTGAAAAGTGAGTCTTTGTTGTGTTTCTGTTTATGTGTCACTGCTTATTTTAATCGTTATTTGTCCTGCCGGACCGTTTTTTGTTTATCATGGTATATATATATATTATATATATATATATATATATATATATATATACGAAGTCATTATTTGAAATTTTTTAAGGTATTACATTCTTTTATGATTCTTTTAGAGAATTCCACTAAATTGGAAAAATGGAGAAATTTTGTGAAACTCATCCTCCAATTTTCTGAATACTGAGAATAGAAGTTCAAAAACTGGAAGATTGAAGAAAAAGGTAGAAAAACTGAATAACATAGTTTTCAACAAACGCTTCCACATACGAACAAATGGAATACCAATATATATACATATATTCTACGTTAAAAAGATTTCACGTAAACACGTGAAACAACAATCAATGATTAAACCACAATAAGAAGTGTTTTGTTTTCCCATTCTTATTGTGGTTTAATCATATATTCTACGTATGTACATATACAGATCTACAATAGTTAGATGTATAAGCTATAAATTTTAAGATTTGATATAGTTTCTCGACCACTGATATTTCAAATTCACATAAGGGGTTATTGAGAATTTTGGTCATAAAACATACAACTCCTGAACATCAGCCGACGTTTCGCCAAAAGTTGTTTAGCATTTTCAAGGCTAAAAAACAATTTATTAAACGACATAAGTAAAGCAAGATAAATACATCAACGGACACCATCCAACAGAAAGCAAACGACACAAACAACAATCATAATAACACTATGTATTTTATGATACTTTTGTGGTTCTCTGGGTACTATAATTGTTGTTTGTGTCGTTTGTTTTCTGTTGGATGGTGTCCGTTGATGTATTTATCTTGGTTTACTTATGTTGTTTAATAAATTGTTTTTTAGCCTTGAAAATGCCAAACAATTTTTGGCAAAACGTCGGCTGATGATCAGGAGTTGTTTGTTTTATGACCAAAATCCTCAATAACCCCTTATGTGAATTATAAATTTTAAGATTAAAAACTAATTGATACTAACATTTGTACATGTATAGCATATTTAATATAACGTAACTAAAAATATTCTTTTTGATTTATTTTTCTTTTTTTGTTTCAAGAAAAATTTCAGAATTATTTATTCTCATTTAATAAATAAATACATTTGAACTGGACTTCCTAGTTTGTTTTTTCGGTTTGATAATCAGCTAGTTTTTTTTCTTCGCTTTATTATGGTGGATATCATTAAAAGTTGACTGACATTAACCACGTTAAGAATCCATAAAAAAGAGCTTTCATTTCCGTTTTTGTACAGCGGTGGTTCAAAGAAATCTGAATACCTTTGTCTATTTCACTCTTCACGACTTGATCATCATTATTTAACTGTACATATGCTAAGTAACTGCATACAATGTAATGCAGTGATGGTAACCCAATCATGGAAGGCATATTGCTCCCTGACCTTTTCTATTCCAAAACCATTAAGTTATAAGTGATATAGGATTAATTAACTGTTAAATAACTCTAATTTTGGATAATATTTGTAAATTGCTAAAAATGACCTTTGTGAGTTAAAGATCTTTGACCACTCCCCAAATCTGAAATGTGTTATTAATGAATTAATCAAGAATAATATATACTAATCACTTGTCCGGAGTTCTAATCAATCATTTGTTATTAATTAGCTATAAACTTATACAAACCGGTTACAAACCAACAGAATATTGAATGAAATTAATAATTACACCTTAGTCATATAGAATCAATTAAAATTAATTAAATCTCTAATGATAACTACTTCAAACTAAAGCCAATGATTTTTTACTAATTTCTAAAAAATTAGTTACATAATTGGACTACAAAATAAAAAAATATTCAATTAAATTAAATTATTATCAATATAATTAAACTAGTAGTATGATTCGTGCAGCTTACATTAAAATATATAACTTTCAGTATTTTATAAGAAAAATTTATTTACGGATATTGCAATATTTAAGTAATAAATCACTTTTTTCAGAGGCTTACTTCTAATTTTTTATGTTTGTTAGGCACAATGGATTGCCTAACTCACCTGTGCTTTTGACTCTGACGAATAACGCTTGTTACGGTTGAAAGATCTTAGTTTTTTTTTCATTTCATATTGTAGTTGGATCATTGATTGTTATTTCACGTGTTTATGTGAAATCATGTATATATATATGTAATATATATATATATATTATATAAAGATTTCACATATACACGTGAAATCATGTTATATGTATATATATATATTATATAAAATATATATTATATATTTTATATTATATATATTATATAAAGATTTCACATAAACACGTGAAATAACAATCAATGATCAAACCACAATATGAAAGGGGAAAACAAGACAAAAACCTTTCAACCGTAACAAGCGGTCTTCGTCAGAGTCAAAAGCCTAACTGAACACTAGATGCAGATAATATCTGGTGTTTCAGTAGGGTTATTGACTCTGACGAAGACCTCTTGTTACGGTTGAAAGATCTTTTCCCTTACGGTCTTGTTTTCCCTTTTTCATATTGTGGTTTGATTATTGATATATATATAGATTTCTATTGGTGGACAGCAAATCCTTTCTTAGACATATCATATTGATATATGCAGCAGATTCTGAATGCATGACTCTTTTGCTGACTATTTATATACTTTTTTTCCTTCCTCTTGCATAAACTTCCACAATAACTGAGACAGTGAGATAAGATTTGATAAACACAAAGAAACTACTTAAAACGAATAAAAACTGATTTAGTACCACAACAACCTTTCAATTATTCCTTGGTCATCTTCAGGTTAATTTTGTCACAATTTGAGTATAACATTTTAAAATAATTTTAGGCTATGGCCTCATTAGAGACTATAGTTTTTCTTAACTTTATTTTGTTATACCATTGAACAAAAAAAAACTTAACTGTATTAGAAATTGTAATTGTTATTGATTAGCACCTGTGTAGAATTTCAATATACACTATGTAATCAGTATTCATAAACAAAAGAATTAATATTCAGTTAGAACGGGATTAGATTGTACACTAATCATTAAGAATTTATAAATAAAAAATATTTATACCAACAATATGGAATTTAAATGCAGACTATTGCATAAAAGATTGATGTTTACTACAGCATATTGTCAATGTTTGTTTTTTTCTAACTGTGAAAGAAGGATAAAAATGCAGCATTCTTTTCATAATATAATTTGTTTTATAAATCCTCTTTTCCTTTAAAGTGTTTAGGGAATCTATTAAACATAATAGGTTTATTTAAAATAATCTATTTCATTGGCACTGCTATCTTGCTCTTATCTAATCTTCATTTCCCAGCTGAGGGGCTCAGAAAGCCCCGTTTCAATATATTGCCCTAAGCTCTCCTTGCAGCTTCACTAAAGCGAATAAAGCCACTTAGCCACTCTTCAATTACCATCTTTAGAAAACCCACCATTCATATTCAACACCGCTTATAGATTGGAAATGCTCTCAACTTTTAATTTCCTATGCTATCAGGTGAATAAATATTTCAAAAAAAAAAAAAAATTATAACATTTTCAAAGAATTTAGACTAGTCAGTTTTTGTTTAACTAATAAAATCAAAATGAATCTTGAATAACTTATTAATAAATTAGAATCTTTAAATATTTGTTACGCAGATATATATTTAAAAAAAAAAATGAAAGTTGAAATTGATATTGGTATAACTTCTCAATCACTGATTTTTAAATTTCTAAAATTGGTTTCATCAAAAGTTTTGGTGTAAAGAAATTGAAATACACTTTATACGCCGACGTTTCGCCAAAAATCCTTTGACATTTTGAAGGCTAAAAACCATTTATTAATATTTATGTTCACTACTTATGGTGTTATTGAATTATTTTTAGCCTTGAAAATGCCAAACAATTTTTGACGAAACGTCAGCAAATAAACAGTAGTGTAATTTCTTTAGACAAAAAATCCTCAAGAAAACCTTTAAATCTGTGAACTTTAATAAATTTAAATTTATTTAATAAACTTTTAGATTGCTCATATAAATTAATAGACTCCTGGTATTTTGTAGAATACCTATGAATTACGTTTAAGTTACTTTAGCATGGATTTGTTTTTGAAATAATAAACTTTTAGATTGCTCATATAAATTAATAGACTCCTGGTATTTTGTAGAATACCTATAAATTACGTTTAAGTTACTTTAGCATGGATTTGTTTTTGAAATCTGTCATTCATTCTATTTAAAGTCATTCCATCTGTCATGCAAATGCAAAAGGAAAAAAGTGCAGTGTATAAGATTTTATCCTAAATTGCCTTCATTATTTTTCTTTTTTACATAATAACATGACTGGAATATGCTTAAGTTAATTGTATTCTGATCTCAGTATTATGTACTTTAATTTTTACTGCAGTAGCTACAAATGAAAGTAAATTTCTGTCCATCATGTGTTTCGTCAAAAAGAATGCCTGTGAACTTTGGTTGTCTTGGGAATTCGCTAGCTTTTGTTTGGTACTTTTTGAAGTCACGTCGCTAGTTTTTGATCGATCATCACTAGCTCTTTCATAAATCCTATATTTTAAAATAGCAAAGCTGAATATTTCCAACTTTATATACTTTATTGCTCTCTACCTAAAGCATAGATACACCGTCTGCCATAGTTTTCTTTCTATGTTTCATGAGTGTTCTCGTTTTAGTTATCTACTAAAATAATTTAATTCATTTTTTTTAAAATTTTTTATATAATGGAATTACATAAAGCTGAAAGAAGAATAATCAGAAAGTTAGAGACAGTCAGCAAAAGGACTTTCACTTTATGTCATCGGAGCATTTACTTCTTTTGTTTTTCTTTATCCTTGTGTATTTAGACTTCATTGATTGAATTACGTGTTTAATTGTGATTTTTTTCTCCATATATATATATATATATATATATTGCAATTTTTTTTACCTAGATACACTGAGCAGGCTAGCTCAGTGGTTTCCCGCTCGCCTCTGAACTGATAGGACTGGGTTCGATACCCACCTGGTTCTCGATTCATTCACGCAGGTGGTGAATAAATCTGAGCACGTCGTCCCTCGGAGAAGGACATTAAACCGTCCGTCCTGTGTACGATGTTAGGTATTCGTTAAAAACCCCTACTGTAAATACACTTGAGTTAGGCAAAATTTAGGACTCACACAGTAGCATCAATCTTCATTGTCTGGTATCACAAAGGGCCAATGCTCGGCCTAAGTGTGTTCCCTTGTGGGACTGCCAATGCAACCTAACCTAATTTATATAAAGTTTGATCGAAGACCTTCTATCCTTGATTTGCAAAAAATGAAAAGTAAGGATAGGAATGGTTTAAACCTTTTTGAACTCCAGTTTCTGTAGAGAAAAGTTTAAGAGATAAGTAAGTGCTTTTGAACTGAGTGGGGTGAACCATTGGAGAATGGGTAATATAATGGCTAGTCTCCTGACCGGAGCTTAGCGGACATCCGGAGTAGCGTGTTCTACTGACATGGTCATTGACAGAATAATCTATATGTCCCATTGACTCTAACCACTGGACCTAATTCATAGAGCTGCACAAGACAACCACAAGGAATTCCATTACTCATGGTATTCCAAGCTTCCAGATGAACCATTCCCATTAAACCAATTCAATCCCTGCCCTCATTCCTCCTTGCAAAATTATGTCATATTCAATAATATATTTTCTTGTTTAACTGCAACAGTAAATAACTGTTTAAATAATATCCCTCAATTCTAGTTTAAACATATAACCACTTTATGCTAAATACTTTTTTAATATAAGTTGTATTTACTTATTTGAGATACATTAAAAGATTAATTTTAAAATTATTACTTATTATAAATATTTCACAGAATAATGAAATAACAAAGACTTCTTCAGTATTTGTAGCTGTAGCATTTTTGTTTGTTAACCTTTTCAAAATAATATCAAAGTGGACGAACCAGCAAGATCGTCAACTGCATATTTAACGAAACAAAATTCAAAAAAACCAATCGATAATCTTTTCATTTCATACAATTTTAAGAATGAACTGTTTCTTATAAATAAAATGATGTTTTTATTCATGATGGTTTTATAAAAATTGCAATATTTTATGACAACTTTTCTAGTAATTATCAATCATTTTTCTAACAACTTGATATACGTTTACACCATAGAGTTTATTAGTACCAATTAAAAAAGAATGCACCATCTCATAAATGTTTCTTATAAATAAGATGAAGTTTTTATTCATGATGGTTTTAAAAAAATTTAATATTTTATGACAACTTTTCCAGTAATTGTCAATCATTTTTCTAACTACTTGATATATGTTTATACCATAGTTTATTAGTACCAATTAAAAAAGAATGCACACACTTCTATATTAGTTAACGTTAATGTATTTTCTTGAGTATATAAATAACGTCTCATTTAAGATACAGGTAAACATTCGTAAATGGTTATCAATTATGCCTTTCATTCCGGAGGTAGACAGATAGTGATGAAGACATAACATTTAATAAAATTATCTTGTGTACATTCACAATAATTTATATTGCAAATATTGCTTAGTTTATACAGCAGTATTAACATTTTTGAAAAACCAAAGGGAACATTTCTTGAAACGATTTATTCTCCTACAAGAGAATGGCTTTCATAACAGCCAGTAGATTTCTTACATCGTTTACTTGACATCCTTCTACATTGGATATTAAAGTAAAATTTTTAAATTTAAAACACAAAAATACCCTTTTTTTCTCTGAAAAACATCTTAAACTGCGAAAAAAAATGTTGTTCTAAGGTGATTTGTTAATTAAAGATGTACGATAATTACGTTTATTAATCTTTAAACGAAAGATTCAGATTATGAATTATCATTTACATTTTTGGTCTTATATAAAATTATCATACAGGGAATTTTAATCTTTAAAATAATAATAATAAAGCTTCTTAGTATTTAATAAAATCATTTTCCTTCCCCTTTGTCAAATAACATATATACAAATTTTTTCTGAGTGAGTGTTATCATTTTCCTGCACAATATTATTCCTCTTACATCTCATATAATTCAATAAACAATTTAAACTGTTCCTTTATAAAATCAATTTTATCTCAGTGGTTTCGCTCAAAAAATTTCTAAGTCAATGTAAGCAATGTAAAAAAAATACAAAAAATTCGACAAGTATAGCAGGTGATCTCTTAGTCTAGGGTAAACAAAGAGTTTTTATATCGTTATTGCTCTTTCCCGTAATAGAAACTTCATGGTTTTTTTTTATGAATTGCTAATTTTTTGTTCAATTTTTGGTCAAATTTTCATTACTTTTTAATGAGCCGTTTAGCGTCAATAAAACATTTTCTGAAAACACAAATCGTACTTTAACGGCTCTATAGCGAATGTAATTTGAGAAAGAAATATTTCATCTCATTCTTCCCATAATGTTCTATTTTTAGGCATAGTTTCATTTTGATCCATTAAACAGTATAGCTTGTATCGCTCTCACAAGGTTGGGGATTGAATTATAAGTCAAAATTTTTACATTTTATTGAAAAAAAAAATATTTCCTGTTGTTTTAATATTCTGAATATATTTTTCGTTTGTTGCATTTGAAACCTCAAAGATAATGTCAAAATTTCAAAACTCTAGGGTTATCAGATTAGGAGAAATAAATGTTTTAAAAAAAAAGGGTTTTTGGCAAAAAAAGTGACTTTCCCTTTATGCATAATACTTTCCAAACAATAGGGATCTTTGTCTTTATGAGGCCCATTTTTGTGTAAAATATTAACTTAATCCATCAAAGATTCTGGACCGTAGCGTGGTAACAAGCAATGCTAACACACGCACCCACCAACACACCCACTTACCCACCCACACACACACAGACATCATCGTAAAAACGTCATAAAACGACTTCTGGGACCTCAAAACATGTAATTCCGTCAAAATCTCGAGATCGAATTTTTTCACGATCACTATACTTTACTTATAGTAAAGTAATAAATTTGTAAATAATTTATTTTCTTATTACTATGATACTATTAACTTTCAGGCACAATACAGTAGATATTTTGAATTATTGAGCCAAGCTAGGGAAGAAACTCCAAATATCACCAAGTGCACTACAGTTTTACAGGTGTTGTAGATCTCTCATAATAATTATATATTTTACTAAAAAAAACTATTATACATTTTTATTGAACATTTTTTTCTCTGAAAATATCAATTGCGGATATATTTAATGTATAGTAGAGTCAAGGAACGAAAATTCCATTAAGTTAGCTAATGTCAAGATCACTAAATAATTGAATAAGATACTTCGTTGAGAGTGTTTTTTCTGAATACTTAAAATAAATGATATTTGATATGAGTGCAGTTTTTTTCGATATCATTAGAATTGATTTTGCCAGAAAATATCTAGATTCTAGATGTCGAATCCATATAGAGATGGCAATTGTATGACGTGCATTTCAAGGGAAAACATGAGGGCATTTTGATTAGTACTCGTGAATCGTGGAAAAAAAAATTAATTTCTCAAATATTTGTCTCTTTTAAAGACCAGAGTTGGTAATCACTGGAGATATTATTTTTTTATGTAACACCTGTTTCATATATAATGAAACATCGTTTCGTTCACAAACGAAATACGTTCTGAATTTTCACTAAATGGATTTGTTTGTAAGTCATTACAGACTGTTCTATAGAAAGGAACGTATGTTAAAGTAATGTAAATGTAACTTACACGGTTTTGCGTTGTGGCTCAAACTATTTCTTATGAAGTAAGAATATCTTTGATTCTAATTTGTGTTTTTATTTTTGTTTATTCTTATAATTTTATTTCTTTGTATTATTATCTGTTTTATATTTGATTCACTTTTTTATCCTTCCCTTTACTTTTCTGCTGAATTAGAAGATTTTTAGCTGAAGTTAATCGTTCTCCTTTTGATTTTGCTGAAGGTGAGTCTGAATTAGTATCAGGATTTAATATTGAATATAGAAGAGATGGTTTTGTTTTTATTTTTTTTCTGAGTATATGAATATAATTTTTATAAGTTACTTTGTTCTATTTTTTTTATATATAGTTCTATTTTATATAAATAAAGCTACGTCCACTAAACCATATAATAAACTTAAAACCATAACTTTATAGAATAAATTCTTATTCCTGTAGCTGTTCAATGAAGGAAGAAGTTGAGGGTTGATTTTAGGACAGCCTTGTTCGTACGAACCAATTTTCATAACTACAATGTTCATAAGTAGGTTGGCGGCTGTATCCATTTTTCAAAACATGATGCACATATGTGCATGACTGTTTCAATGCAACGATGCACAAAAACCATTTAAAATGCACTCCTCAGACAGATCTCATGTTCTATCTCTAATGCTATCGTGTACATATAATATTTGTTATACATTGGAGTATTTTAAAAAATGTAACCAACAAGTATCCTTGGGGAATATTTGGTTTATTGTGACCCTCAGTAAAACTGGCACCACAATCAAATTTTTTTTTAAATAATTATTCTTTGTTGTAGTTGCGTATATGGTTTTGATTTTTGTTTATTTGTGTACCAATGCTTAAAAGTCTGCTTGAAACAAAAATAATGTAGAATAGTTGTATAAAAAGAAATTGAGACCATAAAAAAATACTTATAAAACTTATTACTGGGGCATCCATTATAAATAAATATTAAATTAAATTATTACAACGAAAGGGTTTGAATAATTCAACTCTACAATATTATAGTAATTGTATTTTTTTTATTTTATTTTATTTTATTTTATCTCTTCTGCAGAATAGCTTATAATATTACGTAAATGTTACACCTAGTGTATTATTTTTCTTGAGTTAGAAGTTAGTCTAACCTTTATTTCTAAGAACTTTCTATATATAGAATAGCTATGAAAAATATAACTTCATTTTAATAATACCTTGATAATTTTAAAACTTTTGACGAAAACTGTACTATTGCTTAGATTAAATTGAACAACAAAAATCTAATTCAAATAACAATTAAATTAAACTATTAATTTATTTATCAATCAATTGTATGTTTTAAATTTTGATATTTTTAAGCACTTAATTCATATTGTGATTCCAAAAGTTCATAATTTTAGATATTCATGTTTAAGAAAAGTGGAATAGAAAGAAGTGGTAAAAGTAGAAAATTTTAAATATGCATTCACTTTTTTAAATATTACTTCCAATAGTCTATTAACCAAACTATTTTAAAGATATGGGTTCATAATGAAAATTGTGAAGAGCTTTATATAAAAAACCAGCCATCATATTGAAAATATTTTTAAGCATATCAGTACCAATAGAAGGGTGAGGCAGACCTAGATTTCATAAAACAATACCAAAAATGAACTCTTTTTGAAAACCACTTAAATAAGACATAAAATGTTACTTTTTCCCAGAAGTTTTAAAAGATGTGGGATACCCAAATGGCCAGCTTACGGCAAACATATTAAGAAGTCTGCTTTCAATGAAGGAAGGATCTAAAATGTTACCATTAGAGTTTTACCAATGAAATTAAACAATTATAAAGCATAAATACAATGAACTGCATTTTAAGCAAAATATAATACGTTTGAACAACTAGATTGACTGGAGATTTTGTTAATATTTACAATCAATGTTAGTCAAGCCTGTTTTTTCTAGAAACTTTTATGCATAGAATAGTTATAAAAAAATGTTACATTATTTTAGTATTCCCTTAAAATGTTTAAAGCTTTTGAGCAAAACGTTACTACTGTTTAGAAAAATTGAGCAATAAAAATCTAATTTAAACAAGTATAAAATTAAACAATTCACATATTAACCAATAAATTTATTTATTTTTACCCAAAAAAAATATTTTTTTCAGACAAGATTTTTTTGTTTCAATTTTAATTTAATCCTTATATTGAATTTGTCCCAGCTCTAAGAATGTATAGTCTTATGCATAGTATGTGTTCGACCTGATAAATTTTGTAATAAATATATGTTTATGAGTGTAAACGGTTGTGTTGTGGCCTTATCACTTTGGCTCTGAGCTATTTTAAGTTTTTTTTTTTGTGATAGCATTTTCTGTCTAGTTACCATAGTTATTATAGTTGACAATAATTGCTCTCGTTCATACTTTATCTTGTGTTTTAATTCAAATAGTTGACATTTTGAGGCCAAATTATTTTCAGTTGATATGAATATTAATAGTTTATCTTTTTTAATTGACTTTAATGTTAAAAAAAAAACAATTTTTATAAAGTTTCTTTGAAATTACTCTGGATACAGCTGCAAAATATGATATGTCGCCTCTATTTAAAAAATAGAATTTGAATGAGTTTGGAGTAAATTAGTATAACGAAATTTTATATTCCCAGAATAAATTTACAAAATGCATGGATTTCAAACTGTTTAGTGTACAAATTAATAGCATATCCAAGTTATTATAAAGGTGGTAGAGGAATCGAGGAGGAACATTACAAATAATAATAATAATTAAATATTAAGACGTGAAATTTAATTATTAAATTTAATAATTAAATTGGTCTGATTATCTTTCTATTGATTATATAACAAAATAGCTCATGAATATCTGCTCTCTTATCATGAGAGCAGATAAGAGTTAGAAGTAAATAATTATATCAGTTATAATATAACATTCCAATTATTATAATATTTAAAAAATCTTCATTATAATAATTAATAAACTTTTAGGATTGCATGAAATGAGATTCCATTTGATTATCAATCGAATTCCAAATCAAATTGATTAGTAGAGTAATTTTATTCTATTAAATCAGAATACCAATATAAGAGAACGCTGAATCGTCAACGAAAATTTTTGGAACAGAAAAATAAAAATTAAAGTACAATATTAGTATTACCCTAAAATAATTCTATCTGTGTTGTTACAAATTTAAATTTTTTTTTTTGCAATTATTTATCATATAGAAAAGTCATTGCCTTAAGATCTCACTCTAAATAAAGAGCTGACCAATGCTTACGTTAACAGTCATAGAAGTAGACTTAAAATGCTGTTCAGCAGCATTAATCTAACTAAGCACTAACAAAGAACAAACAAATTGGCAAATTAACCAAATTCGAGTACTAGTACTTATAGTTAAAGATAAAGTTTACTAAAAAGCAAACAATAACAAACTTTAATGAATATATATATATATACTTTAAGCAATAAAAACAAAATTAACTATAAAGACTGTAATTATTTATCTACAACTCTATTATAAAAAGTTGGAAGCAGTCCTTCATTTAAGCATATATTGTTAAATAACGCACCATATTTGGCTTGTATCTGTTTCTTACACAATTTCTTCAGTTTCCAGAATTCCTTCCTCGTCTCTTCATTAAAACTATAAAGTTATATATATTATCAAGAATACTGCTAGTCGACAGTTTCGAATGTACCACATTCATCATCAGGACAATAATGAGAATAATAGTAGGATTGTCAGTTCCATATACAGGGTGATTGAAAAGTAACTCCCTATTTTAAAATAAATACAATTTATTTTAAATCTCAATGTTGTGTATATATTAATTAATGTATGGCAATTTAATTTATGTTCTTGTTTTCCTTTCAGATTTATTTAAATCTGAATTTGGAAGAACTTGAAGGGCGAATACGAGAAGTTATCATTTCCATCCCACAAGAGTTTCTTGCGAAATCAGTTGATGCGATTCCTGGTCGACTTGACAAGCTGGTGGCAAATAAAGGCACTCATATCGAATTTTAAATAAAAGCCCATGCATTATACTTCCTTCTCATATTCATTAATTGTAGAAATTATATTTTAAAAATAAATTATAGTTTTTTTAAAATAGGGAGTTACTTTTCAATCACCCGTATATAGAGGTAGATTACTATTGGAATGTTCACAGGACATCCCAACAGTATCACGGAACATTATGGGGGATTAATGTAGGATGGTTGGACTCACCTACTACCTGGCTAATCAGGTTTGTTCTGTTGGAAAATAGTTTTAAAATTTCACTAATATAACTCTATTATATTAGATAAAACACTCATCCATTTAAAATCAAGAGCATTCGAGGAAAAAACTTATAAATTCTCTAAGGTTTCGGTTCTGTCCTCCCATGCCGTTATGGGATAGACATGAACGACATAACTCGTAACTTGAGCAGACTCGCAAATAACTTGGTCAAGCAAGACTTCAAAACATCCATTCACACAATAATCCAGAATAACAAAACCAACTGTCATCTATATGTTTAAACTACAAATATTCCTTAGTACAATATCTTTAAATTTTTTTGGAAAATTTTAAAAATGGTTTAAAACAGAACAAACTGAATCTGCAATGTGGAAAACTATATTAAACTGTTAAATGACACAGACAACTTGTTTTAAAAAAAAATACAAAACAAATTTCAGTTTAATATAAATCCTAGGAATGAGCAGAGTCAGGTAAAAGTAAATTCGTGTTCAAATCAAATCAGAAAAAAAAAAGAAAACTTAGCGAGTGAAAAAAATAATGAATACAACACAAACGAACTTATAATTAAATTTAATATATGCAATGAATGATTTCATTCAGTTTTATAACAATTTATAACACCTCGAAGGGAAAAATATGATAAAATTCCAATATCTTTAACTGTCCAAACTGAACGGTTTTATTCTATAATTTTTCTTTGAACCCGTTTAATACAAAATGAATTACAAAAATGGTAACAATTCCCGTCAAGTTTGATGCATATGAACCAAAATCATTCCATGAATTTTATCTCTTTATATTTGCCTGTTTATTATTTGTTTATACATAATTTATAAACGAAGGTTTATTTCAATTACCTTTTGTCCAAAGTGGCACACTGTAGAGCTCGAGTGAGTTTGTGTATGCGCTTTTTAATAAGCGGGCAACAATGTGTAGCACCACTTCTGAGGACGACGTTCGACTGAATTCCGATGTGAGTTTTGTAACTCTCATTGCTCTTTTTCATATTTTTCAGTATATATATATATATATATGGAAAAACCTCAATAAGAAAATGGGAAAAGAAGACTAAGATCTTTCAACCGTAACAAGCGGTCCACGTCAGAGTCAAAGATATATATATATATATATATAATATATATATATATATATATATATAAAAATTTAAATTACACAAAGCACGACACAGAAAAGAGAATACAAAGAAAACTTACAGAATTCAATATTTCGAACTGTTGTTCGTCATCAGGAGAGTAGACTAGTAGAGAGGACGAAGTGAGAGAGATCTCCCCACGTCGAAGAACGGAGCGCGAATGAAGAAATAAAGAGTCAACCGAAGAGAGCAGCACTAGCGTAAAAAAGGAGCTAGGCACTAAACGTCGGAGAACGGAGAAAGCAAAAACAATAGATAAAATTATAAAATTAAAAATTATAAATTAAAAATTATAAAAAAGGAAATAATAAAAAAAAAAAATAAATAAATAAATAAAATGAAAAAAAAAATATATATATAATAAAAAAAGGGGAAAAAAATATATATATATATAATAATAAAGTAAAAAAAATATATATATATATGAATATGAATATATAAGTTAAAAATAAAAGGAAAAACATATAAAAGTTAACGCTTCTGATTTAAACCGGGATCTGATCGGGCCCCCAATAACCATATGTGGGCCTCCTCAGACGCTCTTAATGTCAAACTACGGTCATCAGTGGTCACTAGCTTAATGATTTGAACAGAAAAGCAGTCATTAAAAGAAAGGTTATGGCTATTGGCATGGATAGCTACAGGAAGCTGTTTGCGCTGACCGACCGAAGCTCTATGGTTGTTCAAACGCTCATTGAGCTTGGTAGAAGTCATACCAATGTAGAATGCTCCACATTGTCTACAGTTCAGTCGGTAGACGCAATTCCTGGATGAGCAGGAGGTGTTAGGTGGGAACCTAACTATATATATATATACTATATATACTATATACTATATATATATACTATATATATATATATTATATATATATATATATATATATATATATATTTTAAACAACAAAATCACCTATTGGAACACCTAACAAATGTCTAATGAAATATCTAAGGCAAATTTTTGCATTCCAAAAATTATATAGAACATATTAGTAAAGAATATTAATCTTATTGATAGTTCGCTTCTGTGTAATTTTATGAAAATAATAATTTCAGTTAACATAATACCATAAAATATTTGGTGGTATTTAAAACGAAAATTTTTTTCAGTGTTATACATGAATATTGCTACACTGAAGAAATACATTTTAAAGAATCTCTTTTTATATTTCTCACAGCCAATAAGCCTCATTAGTTTTTATGTATGAACCTCTCTATGAAATCTCTCTAAACTTGATTATATTTCTTAATGATGACTATATTATATTCCTATTAACAGTATAATTGATATCTAAAAAACAAAAGGACCACAACAAATATTTTTTTTAAATAAATTTTTATAGTATTACCACTCGAAACAATTCTTGATTAAAAAGTTTATATTATCAGAATGAATGCCAGTTAATATGAATAATTGCATTTCTTTGTATAAGGAAATTTGAATAAGAAAATTAAACATCTCTTATTTACCTTCAGTTTACATGTTTTGAGCATACATTGGTTTTGTTCGATTAAGTTTTGATGGAATATAAATAGAAGAACATTTCCTTGGTTAGAGTTTTGAAATTTATAATAGAATGTGTTGTTTGAAGGTCCTTACGTCTCTAAGAAGAATATATAAGTTGGTAAATATTTGACAGCCGACTGGTGCCTGTAACCACTTTCAGAAATGGAATAATAAAGGCAGAAACAGTACGACACGTGCACCAATACAACGTGAAAGTTACATCGACACTTATTTTCTCTGTTACTTGACTTATGTAATATCTACGAAAACGATAAATATTCTAAATACAATGTTAAATTGAATAATCCATTACAATATTGTATAATAAGTTATAATACAAACTACATAACGATGAACTAATTTTATTGCCTGTTTTGGCACACAGATACACTTAAAGTTTATTTCAACGATATCAAGTACGATGGCAAGCAATAATAAAAAATCTGGAGTGGCCTACACTCAACTTTGCTATAAGTAAACATATCAAACTTCTTCAGTATGTAATATATGATGTCCCATTTAGGCAAAATATAAATATCTAAATGGGAAATGTTTATTAGTCATTCCTTACTTGAGGTTTTATAGATAGTGATTGATCCACTTATCAATATACTAATAAGCTTATTTTTGTCTATCACATAATTGATATCTGTAATGTCTTTGATATAACTACAGAAGTAATAACATTTTTGAAAAACGAAAGTGTATATTTCATATTACGATATTACTCTTACAGGAGAGCCAGTGGACCACTTACATAGTTTATCAGACCTCCTTATACATTTAAGATTTGAGACAAAGTTTCCCAGCTGGAAGATTGAAATTTTTAAAAATAATAATATGAACTATTAGACTAGAACAGTAATCTAGAATAACCAATAAGTTTTATAGCTATATTGCTCTTTGATGTGATTGAAATTTCATGATTTTTTTTTTATAACTTCCTAATTTTTTGTTTCCTTTTTTGAGATATTATCAAGGTTTATCAATGAGCCGTTTAGTGTTAAAAAAACATTTTGTGAAAATAGAAAATGTACTGTAATGCCTCTTTTTTGAATGTAATTTTAAAAATGATAATATCAAAGTAATTTCCCATGAGTTATTTCTAAAAATAGAAATAACGATCATTATATATATATATATATATAATAAATTCAAAACGAAGGAAACACACAGAAAGACACAGACATAACTCACATCGATATTACTATATCGTAACAGACATAACAATATCGATGTGAGTTATGTCTGTGTCTTTCTGTGTGTTTCCTTCGTTTTGAATTTATTTTATTTTAAAAAAGTCCGGTGGACCGTTTCTTTTAATTGTATATATATATATATTAGTATAAATAGTATAAATCGAATTAATATTTATAATAATTAATTATTTAAATAAATATTAAGTTTCCCGCCGTTATTAATTATGTTTGAAACTTCTGAAAAAAACTATAATTAGTTGACTACTGAACAGTAAATATCTTCTGCTGGTAAAGATGAAAAGGATAAATACATGCATATTTTCAGTACCGAAGCATATATTAAAATCATACTATTATAAAAATTCATCATAGTTGTAGACGACTGACCTATTTGGTACGAAGTGCATATTCAAGTAGTTCTTATTTGAAAATGTACAATGTACTAAACGGGACAGACGACCCCAAGAATAATTTACAAATCATGATAGGTTTGTATAATAACATCACGATAAAGAGTTGTTAGTGTGGTTGTAAAACCCCTAAAACGCTTGACGAACGCTTTTTTAAGACTATTGAAATTTCTAAACAGTTGCCAGCAATTAACAAGTTCGACATCAACATTGAAATGCACGAAATCATTCGAAAACTCTCATAAATGTATACAAGTTATCAAGATCTCATATACTAATATATTTTAAAAAAGTGACATCAAAAGGTCATGAAATTCTAAAAAAAAAACCTCTTAACTCTCAATGAATGATAGAGGTTGTATGATGGTTAGGATATGGAATTCTACTTGAAGGAGTTCTAGTGGTGCTATATGCTATGGAACCCTATTACAGCATTTATCTTTAAATATCTTTTTAACTATTTAACAACAGTTGTTCAAACAAAAAAAAAAGAATAGATTTGCTTAAGAATGCTTTTTAAACTTGTATGATGAATGTATTCTTCAATATGTTTAAGAGTTTTTACCTGCTAAATGAAGGTTATACCTAACATATACAGACAGGCAAAGGTTATAAACTCCATTGTTTTATATTTTAATAAATAATATCAATATATATTATATCAAACTAATGATCAAACCACAATAAGAAATGGGAAAACAAGAATAAGATCTTTCAACCGTAACAAGCGGTCTTCGTCAGAGTCAAAAACCCAACTGAGTTTTGCGTTTTAGTCTTGTTTTCCCATTTCTTATTGTGGTTTGATCATTGATTGTTGTTTCACGTGTTTATGTGAAATCTTTTTATATCAAACTAAAAAAATGTTGAAATATGAAACTGTACAGACTGTACAATTCCCTTATTAGTTATAATTTATTTTTGAATTTTTATTGAATTTATATTTGTATAATATAAATGACGTATTATATTATAAATAACATATTATAAATTAAATAATATGATTTATTAATTAGACATACATGTTTAAGTAATAAAGTGTTATTTATTTTAAAATAATATTAGTCAACTTTTAAGAAAATATTGGTTTAAATAAAACAGTTAAACATCCATGGAATCGTTGTTACTATTTTATAAATTAATAACTTACATATACGCTGGGATGTTCTGATAAAGGAATTCATTTTGATGTCTACTCGTCAAAGTGAAGTCACACGCAAACGTAAATATGAATATTAAATGGTTTTCCGTCGTTTATACATTGCTTATAATAGGTTTTTTTCTTTATATTTTTCCTTTAGCTGTATCTTGTATGAATGTAATATCAGTTCATCTAAAATTGATAATGATCTTTGTTAGTTGGCATTTGGATTTCAAAGTAACTAGTGGTATCCAAATAATTGAAAATGTAGTATATATACAGTGCGTGACTAAAAGAGAATTGAATATTATTTTCTAAGTAAACTTTAAGAAAAGTGCCTTCATTTTAAAAAATCAGTTCTAGATATTAACAAATTTTCTACTTTCAATGAACTTAACAAGGAATATGAAGTTTAGAAATTACAAGACCACAAGAGCAACGCAAAATAAAACTATATCAGAGTCAAGGGTATTTCACTTCAACATACAATATAACTAATGCCATATTTCGCTAATACATATATATATATATAAAAAGATTTCACATAAACACGTGAAACAACAATCAATGATCAAACCACAATAAGAAATGGGAAAACAAGACTAAGATCTTTCAACCGTAACAAGCGGTCTTCGTCAGAGTCAAAAACCCAACTGCTGGAAATTTCCAGTTGGGTTTTTGACTGTGAAGAAGACCGCTTGTAACGGTTGAAAGATCTTAGTCTTGTTTTCCATTTCTTATTGTGGTTTGATCATTGATATATATATATATATATATTTATATATATTATATATTCGTAAATTTGGGGAGCAGGCCTTCAATTTATACAGTTTTATTAAAAGTAATGCCCAATTTAACTTTTACACTTTTTCTTATCCGTTTTTCAAGTGTTCTCATACTTGACTTCCATGGTTCTGGAACTAAAAACATAAGTTCACCAAAATTTTATTACTATACACCGACATGTTTCGGTCATCGTTGACCATTTTCAGGTTAAAGAATATATAAAATTATTAATGATCGAAAGTGAATAACAATTAAAATAAACTAAAATAAACATAACGAGTCCATAACACATATTCACAACTAGGAGGTTATCAAAGGTAAAGGTATGTTGAGGTTTCACCAGGCTCTTGGTTACCTTCCATCCGTCATTTGTATCTGGGAAGGTAATCGATTAACTTCTATACCTCTCCCAGACTGGTTCGCCTTTGACTGCCTTCATAAATTTTAGAATTCTTGAAAATCCTCCTCTTGGCTGTTAATACTAGGTTGCTAGGTTGATCCTCGAAAAGCAACCTAGTATTAACAGCCAAGGAGGAGGATTTTCAAGAATTCTAAAATTATATGAAGGCAGTCAGAGGCGAACAGTCTGGGAGAGGTATAGAAGTTAATCGATTACCTTCCCAGATACAAATGACGGATGGAAGGTAACCAAGAGCTGGTGAAACCTCAACATACCTTTACCTTTGATAACCTCCCTAGTTGTGAATATGTGTTATGGACTCGTTATGTTTATTTTAATTGTTATTCACTTTTCGATCATTAATAATTTCATATATTCTTTAACCTTAGAAATGGTCAACGATGACCGAAACATGTCGGTGTATAGTAATAAAAATTTTGGTGAACTTATGTTTTTAGTTCCAGAACCATGAAGTCAAGTATGAGAACACTTGAAAAACGGATAAGAAAAAGTGTAAAAGTTAAATTGGGCATTACTTTTTATAAAACATATATATATATATAATATATATATATCCACTTAAAATTCGAAAAAACGATCCAAACTGGACGCAAATCAGTTCACAAACGAAGAAAAGCAACACACAGAGAAAGAGACACACTTACAAGCTCAAATTTTCGGATGATCCGTCTTCAGGAGAAAAGAGAGAATGGGCGACCAAGCACGCCGGAAACACAACGGCATGGGTTTCCTGCCGTTGTGTTTCCGGCGTGCTTGGTCGCCCATTCTCTCTTTTCTCCTGAAGACGGATCATCCGAAAATTTGAGTTTGTAAGTGTGTCTCTTTCTCTGTGTGTTGCTTTTCTTCGTTTGTGAACTGATATATATATATATATATATATATACACTTTTTTGATGAAAATACGATCCGAAACGGACAAATACAGTTCAATGTACATTCAGTTCCCTTTCTTATCTCTCCTGAAGACGGTTCAAACGAAAATTAGAGACTGTAAGTGTGTGATTTTAATTTCTGTACATTGAACTATATATATATCATTGAAATTAACCGCTGCGTCTACAACGAGCTTGGTATCCCTTTCTCTTTTCTCCTGAAGACGGATTACTCGAAAATTTGAGTCTGTAAGTGTGTTTCTTTTACTTTCTGTGCTACCAATCTTCAATTTTGAACTGTTTTATATATATAACAATATTTTATATAAACATGTGAAATAACAATCAATGATCAAACTACAATATGAATAAAAAAAAAGTGCAAAGATCTTTCAACTGTAACAAGCTGTCTTCGTCAGAGTCAGTTGAGTTATGACTCTGACGAGGACTACTCTTTTGCCAGATGATAAGTGGGGCAGGTAACCTGCGAAATGATCATCTGGCAAAAGAACTAAAGAATATTATATCTCCCTACATGTCGGCTAGATACATGATTAAATCTACTGACGAATTTCTGGATATTATCAAAGAACTCAAACCTGAAGGGACTATTGCATCGTTGGACATAAAATCATTATTCACGAATGTTCCTGTAAAGGTAACGATAGACATCATTTGTAATTATGTGTACTCCAACAATAACATACCACCACCTCCTTCTTTAAGCAAAGAACAGCTAAATAAACTACCCCAAGCATGTACGATGGAAAACCCATTCACAAATATAGATGGATCAATGTATTTGCAGACTGATGGAGTTGCCATGGGTTCACCTTTAGGAGTAACTCTGGCTAACTATTATATGTGTCATGTAGAAAACAATGTCATGAGGAACAGGCCAGAGATTAAGCCTCAGATTTACTGCAGGTATGTTGATGATTGTTTTGTCATATCAAACAACATAGAACAGATCGAAGCCCTGAAAAATGCCTTTGAAGAAGAGTCAGACTTAAAATTTACAATAGAAAGGTCCATAAACAAGAAAATCAATTTATTGGATGTAAATATCAACATACAAAATGGAAAGGTTGAAACTTCAGTACATATCAAATCATCTAATACTTCCAACTACCTCAATGCCCATAGTGAATGCCCACAACGCTACAAAGACTCAACAAAAAAAGCCCTAATACACAGGACCTACAAAATAGCTTCAAACTGGGAGATTTTCCACACCAACATCAACAAGACCAAACAGACATTTGTCAATAACGGCTATTCGAATAGAAAATTTGATAAAATTCTGAATGAATATCTGCACACAAGGTAAAACAGAAAAGGAATTGAGAAAACAGCTGGAACCATACACAAAATATACTACAGGAACCAATATTCTGACAAGCATAAAATTGATGAAAGGATACTAAAGAACATCATAAAAAACAACACAAAGCGCAAAAACGAAAATGATAGAGTCTCACTGGTTGGTTACTTATTATAAGAGCCCTACAATCAGTAGTCTTTTTTATGACTAACAACAGCCGCTGCAAAAACTCTCCACTGAAAGAAACAAATCTGGTGTACGAGTACCAATGCAATTATGGGGACTGTGAAACCCAAAAACGCTCATACATTGGAATGACTACAACTACACTCTCTAGAAGACTGACCATGCACCTGATATCTGGAGCCCCCAAAAAACACACAGAGCAAGTCCACCATACAAAGTTAACCAGAGAAGCGCTTCTGGAAGGAACTAGAATAATAAAAAAAGAACAGGACCAGCATAGACTCAAATTAACAGAAGCCATACTCATACAGAAAACGAAGCCACATATTAATATCCAGTTAGAAAATAGTGAGAAAGTGTTAAAACTATTTAGATCAACCCCAGGTTAAGTGGGACCTCACCAGGTAGAGGTAACAAAATCCAAACCAGGTCACTCAACCCAAAGGATTCAGAAAAACAACTTTAATCCCCCAACCTCCTCAACACATTTCACTTCTCTTATATAAATAAAGGAACAATCTATTTCAAACTCAGTTATATCTCGATAATGGCTGAGGACAGCAGAAACATGGACTCATGTAACATGTCGACTATCGGAACCATATTATATACTGTTGATATATTAACAAGAACTCTATTCAGAAAACTTGTTTCAGCAAATCAGAAGCAAGTTTCAGCAAAATATGGTCATATTCTTAACAATGTGCGTTTACAGGAAGGGCTGCTACCAAAATTTACCAATATATATATATATCACAACAGAAAAGACAATAAGTTGTCATTTTATTATGGCAACATTACTAAAGGATGAAGATTATAAATACTTATGACATAGCAAGTTTATTTTGTAGCATTGCATACATTTCAATCTTCTTATAATTAGATAATTATAATCTTATAATAATTAATGCATCAGTTATAATTTGATTTCCTTTGCTTTATATATGATTCATTGGTTTTCCTGAACTATTATTATACAATTAAAAATACATATAACAAATAGGCAAACGAAACGTCGGAATAATTCAGGCAGTCAATAAAAAGCGATAATAACTTTAGTGAAATCTTAAATTATTAACGTTTATTATGTTTTTTTTTTTCATCTATTGACTGCAATAGATAGTATTCATATCTAGGAAAGGTAAAATTTATTTATTAAATAAATGTAAAAAATTTTAAAAAACTTGTTATACTGTTAAAGGGTGGTTTTTATCAGAACCAAAATGACTCTGGCGTCATCTTGAGAATCAATATAGTACATTTAGCGAAGGGAAATGTAAATATTTACTCTCTAAGACCAAAAGGGAACGTAAACAACCACTGAGGTAGTTAGCCCTTCTTGTTATTATTGGAACACTAAACGATCTGAGATCCTCCTCTCATATCAAGTAAGAAAGAATATTGAATAACACAGTAATTGAATGAAGGTTTTTCAGAATAATTTTCTTTATATTCTTTTTCTTTTTTTTTTAGAAGTAGACTAGAGATATAGATTTATAAGAAGAATAAATTATGCTTCAGAGGAAAAATGCAAATGATAAATAATACAACTCTTTAAAAGAGGGGGGTAAATAAGAATATTTGTCAGAAATATACTGAAAGGTAGTCTGAAATAATTAAATAATTGACTATAAATCAAAGTTAAATAATGTGACTCAAAGCTGTATACAGATTTTCAAGTACTCTTGATTATTTTCCATGGTTGTCAATAAATTGAGAGTTACATAGAGTCATTGGAATTTGTCCAAATCTTTATATATAAAGTTCGTGAGTTTGTCTGTTTGTTTACTCACTCATTTTCCGTGACGATAGAAACCCAAAAGTAAATATATATTACTTATTACCCGAATAATGTTAAATAAAAGAAAATTATCTTTATATTCCAAAATTGGAGCCTGGTAGCAAGTGTTTTGCGTGCTCGCCGATGACAGGAGTGCAAATGTATTATATATATATATGTAAACAAATTTTATTTCTTTTATTTAATATTTGTGTAATATAAACACGGGTAATAAACTAATGATATGGAGCTAGTGTAGCCCACTGGCTTGCTTGCTCACCGATGACAGTAGCACAAATATATTAAAAATTAAACGTAACAAAAAAAATTTTTGAATTTCAAATTTCAATATAAACAGTGGTAATAAATTAAAGGCATTGAACCAGGGTAGCTAGTCGCTTGCGTGCTCGCCGATGATAGTAGTCAAAATGTATTAGATATCAATTTAACCAAAAAAAAAAAAATTAATTTTAAATTTGCGAAATATAAACACTGGGTATAAAGTTAAGGGATGGGGCCAGAGTAGCCCAGAGGCCTGCGAGTTCACTGATGACAATAGTGCAATTGTATTATAAATAAATACAATAAATATATAATAAACTACTTACTACATTAGAGGATAAAAATGAATAATTCTAGAAATAAACTTGAACACAAATGTCAGATAAACGAGGAGTGTTCTGAGGTAATATTATAAATCCACATTCCTTTAATTTATTTATTTTATGTTGGGTAAATAAATGGAATATTTATTTATAACAAAACAAAGTGATAAAATTATGATAAAATAAATATTTTTTTTTTCTTTGAAATGATTTTTATTTTGCGAAATATACATACTGTGTATATATCTTGAATCATGTTAAGAATGCTATATCAAAAGCTTGGGCCACATAAGAATCTGTTTCTGTGTCTTAATAACATGAAACAACAATTGAAATTATTCCTTGCCAATCATGTTCAGTGAATTAATTTCAATAACTATTGCTACAATTCCTGAGTGACACAAAGGGTCACGGGTAATCTAGTTGTAGTTAAAACCCCACAAATTGATCTACTCATCCTGCTAATTCAAAGAGATAAGAGTTGTTATTTGTTGCTTTTCAGATAACACTAGTGAAGACCTTAACGATGAAAATTCTCTCTTACAATTTGACTCAAATAACGGTTATCAGTTCCTTTCAAAATCAGTACATTTTGCAAAAAGTTTAAAAACTAAGACAAATTAGTAGGGTTAAATCAATGTCTTGTGCGTATTCTTGTTATCGACATTATTTAAAAATTTACTCAAATGATTCAACGAGTTTGCAGCTCTATTTCTCAATATCTTGATAGGAGTATAACACTTTGTACGAAGCAATTCAACCTTTTATTCACCTACACGATGTAGATCAAAACCTTTGAAGAAACTGTGGATTTCCTTTAACTGAAGGAAGTGCTTTCTTTGAAGTCATACTGCAACCGTTAAAAATATATTTTACGTTAGATGTATTCATGAATTGATTTAAATAAACTTATACCCGTAACATTTTGTTCATTTAATTGTCAATCAAGAGTCTTGGGCCTCATACCAGGCTCTGGGATCTCAATTATACAGTGAAATAATAATTTCAACGGGAGATGTCATTAGGGACATCTATATACTAATATATATCTAATATAATCAATTTACAACTTACATAGTTATCATTTTATAATAAAACGCAAAGCAATTATAATAAAAATAAAATGTTGAAATATTCAACTAAAATTTTTAGTCTTACATTTGATGACTACAAAAAGTTACTTAGTTCAAAGTAAAAGGAAAAAAAAACATTTTCGACGACCTCGATATTACGTTTAATTATAGTAAAGTTGAGTGTAGGTCACTCCAGATTTTTTTTTTACGAGATTAGCTAAACTAAGTCGATAACAATAGATATAAATCTTAATTGAAAATTTTATTGCTTTAACTGCAAAGTAGTACAGTTGAAGAATACCGTTTGGCAAAGATTAGCTTGACAAGAGAAAGTGGGAACGCAAGTTTCATTAGAGAATGAAGGTTTTGGAGCTTAGCTGCAAGCTTCGCCTTGGTTTCATTACTACTTCACCAACACTGAATGTCGCCCGAGTTGCCCAACTTATATGTCCCTAGATTAACCAACTTCCGATTTCCCCTTTAATTAACATCCACCCCTCCTATTGAAAAACCACCTCTTTCTCGTTGCTTGAATAAAACCATTAACTTTAAGAAGAAATCATTGCTTTTTGTTTTAAAACGACCGTGCAATTTAAAATATTAACCAAGCCAATAAACATAATTCATTTTTTTTTTTTTTTGGTGCAGTCGCAACTACTAAGTGTTAAACGTTCACAAAGATTCTTGTTATCAAAATTGTCTTTATAATAAATCGAATTAAACCCCTTACTTTTTCCAATCTTTTAAAATTTATAATGAAAAAGATCAAGGTATACACATATCATCTCATCATTTTCTTTATTATGTTGGAGTCTCCAACCGTCTCTCAACCAGTACGCTTGGTCTCCCTCTCTTATCTCTCCTGAATACGGTTCAAACCGAAAATTAGAGACTGTAAGTGTGTTCTTTTGATTTCTCTATGTTTCTTTGTCTATATTGAACTATATATATATATATATGATTCGCGCTCCGTTCTTCGACGTGGGGAGATCTCTCTCACTTCGTCCTCTCTTCTAGTCTACTCCTGATGACGAACAACAGTTCGAAATATTGAATTCTGTAAGTGTTCTTTTATTCTCTTTTCTGTGTCGTGCTTTGTGTAATTTAAAGTTAATATATATATATATATATATATAAAGATTTATTTCCTCACTATCATGAGTGAATACCACACAATAACTGATAACATTGCTAGTGACTAATAAAAGATTTTCCATTAGCTCAAATTTTGGCGGTGTATATGTCATATACGGACTGATAGAAGTCTTAAAATTAGATTAAAGAAGAGAAATATAATTACCTCAACCCTGCATTCACAAGTATCTAGGCTCCTTGCCGAGACATAGTGAAAAACAAAACGTCAGAACTTAGAAAAAATCTGGCTGTAGTAACAGTACACTTGCATATTTAAAACGTTACATTTATCACGTTTACTTTAACAAAATAGGTTCTTGGCTTATATGCCATATGTTGTTAATCATCACAATACAGGCTTCTGTTGTTATAGGGCATCTGCAAGGACTCTGCATCAGGGTAGATTTTCTCGGTTATGGATTCGACCAGATAGAAAGCAACAAAAACTGAATGAAGTAACTATATATAAATAAAAAAATGTTCTTTCCATCTGTTTATATTTGCATTTTCACAATAGAAACGGTCAACTAGTTTATAATTTAATTAGATGGTAAAATTTAATTTATTTGAAAACTTGCCTGTAAAATGGATATCTAAAACAAATGAGGAATATTTAGTCATATATTATTTCTAAAAGTGTTAATATGAAATAATTTTTGTTTCTTACCACCTTTTGAAGACATTTTATGCTGACTTGAGGTCATAAGATAATCTAGTATGCATTGTGATCATAACCTCAGGCTAATGATCAAGGTTATTCATGAGAACATCCAAAGATCTCTTTTAAAGTTGCATAAATCTCTCTGTTTTGAGTTTTAGCAACACTTTAAAGGTCTTCGTAGGCAAAATTTCTTCACTTTAATGCCATAATTTTGACAAATTACTCTTTCTTCAGACCTTACAATTATTATGGCCAAAATATTGAAAAATTACTTTTTTTATGTGATAATTTTTAATTATGCTATTATTTTTATAAGTTGTGCAGGACCATATTTCATTTGTCATATATACATATAAGTGTTATAAAGTATACTCCAGATTCATATATGTCAAAAAAACTCCCCAAATTCTTATTTTTACTATTTCACAGTAATTCTTGAATTGTTTTTAGAAAAAGTAAGCTTCGAATTTTTTTAATGAATATTAATATTGTAATTACTTATAAACTTCTTCATCTAATTTCCATCGTATAATCATTTACACATTTACTACATGTTTTTAATTTTACATATGCGAATGATTTTACACATATCATTTCAGTAATATTACTTCACTTAGTCAAAATCCTTGTTCTATCTTTTATTCAAACGCATTACCATTGCTCTTTTATATATGTATATATATATTATATATACATAATTATATATATATATATATATATATATATATATATATATATATATATATATATATATATATATATATATATATATATATATTTATATATATATATATATATATGAGATTAAATTTTCTGCCCACTTTTGTCTTAATTAGTTTTCTGGATTTCTTTTCCAAATATATATATTATATAGGTGTATAATGTAATCGGATTCGGTCAATTTTCCAGGATCAAAATCAAACTCTCAATGCCGACGTTTCGGTTTTATTTAAAACCTTTTTCATAGGCCTACAAACAAAGGATGACAAGAAATCATATATAAACATCAACATATAACTAACATCAAAATGGATATTACAGTTGTGAAAAAACAAAATATATATACAAGTAGAAGTAATAGAAAAGCAATAAACATTTTTATGAACTTACAGAAGTCAGAATTTTTGAATTAGAAAAATGATGAAATTTACATTATATAAAATGAAGTAACAATAGATAGTTAGTGAACTAACATCTTAACTGGTCAAAAACTTGGACCAGACTAACTGATTACAATTACATGTAAACCGAACACTGTTCACTCAAAGAACACAAAGAGGAACTAAGGAAATTAAATTTCACTAAAATCAACTTAACACTCCTGAATAAATAGTGTTCAAATTGGTAATGTCACTTCTATGATTAACTGAACTTGGATCTTTTTTAATATATAGCATTTCGAGGGTCTTTCTTCTTTGCTCATCTTGTTCTTTATCTACTATAATTGCTTCTTCAAAATCGAACATGTGACCTTCGTTTAAGGCATGGAATGCTAAAGCAGTTGCGTTACTTTTATTAGTTCTCCTTGAATAAGAATGTTGATAAAGTCTTTCTTTTAAAAAAGACTTGTTTCTCCGTAATAACGCTTGTCGCAGTCTTTACATTTGATCGCATAAATGAGGTTACTTTGTAACTTCTTTGGTATTTTTTGTTTCAAATTTGAAAATAAAAACTTGACTTTTCTTTTGTAATAAAATGCCAATGAAACTTCAGGCACATTTCAGTAACTTTCATGTAATTTCAGGATTGTTATAGAAAGTCTACCAGTGCAGGAAGGATACTCAACTATCACTCCTCTCATGCTATAAACCAAAAATTGAATGCGTTCAAAATTTAGTTAAGAAGGTTGTTGAAATTAGTAGTCCATGTTTTCTAAAAGAAAATAAGAAAAGGGTTAAGTCATTGTTGCAGAAAAATTGTTATCCAAACAACTTAATTGAACGTTATTGGTTTAAATATACAAGAGAACAACCAGAACATTCCAATCAAAATCATACTGAACTTGAAGTTTTAAATTTCAAATGTAAATTTTGGAAAGTATTTCAAATTTCCGTATGTTGAGGGCTTATCACAATCAATTAGAAAAGTTTTCAAACGAAATGTACCTGAAGTTACATTGGCATTTTATAACAAAAGAAAAGTCAAGTCTTTATTTTCAAATTTTAAACAAAAAATACCAAAGGAGTTACAAAGTAACCTCATTTATGCGATCAAATGTAAAGACTGCGACAAGCGTTATTACGGAGAAACAAGTCTTTTTTAAAAGAAAGACTTTATCAACATTCTTATTCAAGGAGAACTAATAAAAGTAACGCAACTGCTTTAGCATTCCATGCCTTAAACGAAGGTCACATGTTCGATTTTGAAGAAGCAATTATAGTAGATAAAGAACAAGATGAGCAAAGAAGAAAGACCCTCGAAATGCTATATATTAAAAAAGATCCAAGTTCAGTTAATCATAGAAGTGACATTACCAATTTGAACACTATTTATTCAGGAGTGTTAAGTTTATTTTAGTGAAATTTAATTTCCTTAGTTCCTCTTTGTGTTCTTTGAGTGAACAGTGTTCGGTTTACATGTAATGTAATCAGTTAGTCTGGTCCAAGTTTTTGACCAGTTAAGATGTTAGTTCACTAACTATCTATTGTTACTTCATTTTATATAATGTAAATTTCATCATTTTTCTAATTCAAAAATTCTGACTTCTGTAAGTTCATAAAAATGTTTATTGCTTTTCTATTACTTCTACTAGTATAATATATATTGTTTTTTCACAACTGTAATATTCCATTTTGATGTTAGTTTTATGTTGATGTTTATATATGATTTCTTGTCATCCTTTGTTTGTAGGCCTATGAAAAAGGTTTAAATAAAACCGAAACGTCGGCATTGAGAGTTTGATTTTGATCCTGGAAAATTGACCGAATCCCGATTATATTATACACCTATTCTATCCAACGGTTGATATATTATTGAATTTTATATATATATATATATATATATATATATATGCATCCTGGTTTACAAATAATGTAGTCTGAATTAAACTGTTAACAAAACAAAATATTGAAGACCTTTAAAATGCATATAAAACGAAATTACTCTTTTTATTGTTTTTGTCTAAATCAATGAGGGTTTACTATTCTTTTAAGCATTCTGCTTGTATAAATGGTTATGCATTAATTAAAAAGCATAACTTATAAACATGAAATAATAAATAAATTGTAATAAAATCTATAAATTACATTGTAGATGTAAGACATTACTATGTCTCCTATAAATTGAATCTAGGGTTTTCTACAGAGTTAATAAATTAAATTCAAAACAAATAGCTATTTTGAAGATTTGTTAGTTAACAAGTTTTATAAACAAATGATGTGACATTTTGGTAAAATAACTCCCATTATCATATATGATATTCTTAAATTATATTTCTTCTTAATATCTGGATTAGTTCAAATGTGTCCATTATGTCTTTAGGCCGGTTAGTTTTTGAGCAATCAGTTAATAGTAAGAAGATTATAAGATAAAAAAAAGAGCATCTTTCTAAGCAAAAAAGAGCATATTTTTAAGATGCAGAAGCAACTGAACTTTTTAATAATATTTGTTCAAAGGAAGACTTACTGTCAGTTTATACCAATATTCTAAAATTGAAGAGTTTTCGCTATTTTTTTTTTCAGAAATGTAATTAATAACTATTACATTATTTATAAAATTTATTTAATAAGTATTATTATTAAAAAGCATGATGCTTAATCATTGGAAAGCTATTTGGCTAAATGATTACCCTTCATATTGAATCTAAATTGTATGTTACGGTGGACCAAAATCAAGTAATATCTTTTCTTTTTTCTAATATTTAGGACTCTGTTGGTTTGAATATACATGAGGTTATTCATTCCAACCGAATAACAAAATCAGAATCCATGTTCATTTAAACGAGTTTCTGTATAATAAGTACATATATAAATATCTCTAAGAGTTCTGCCTGTCATTTTAATTGTTAAAAACAGGTCAAGGAAGTGAACATCTGAGAGTTTTTTTTTCCTTTTGTAAGTTTTTTTTTTTATCTTCATTGTGATTGAAACTGTTTTGCAAAAGTTGAGGATTGAAATAATCTATGAAATGCTAATGATGTTATGAATATGCTAATATATATTTGTGAGGCTAAAGGAGACACCCACGTATAAGTAAGAACGACTCAGTCAAGAAAGATTCTCGTGCCAAGGATATCTTAACAATACTATGTCAGGTTTAGAACATTGTTATTCTACACTGTATCTCGCCATTGCTATTTGAAACTTCTGATTTTTTTTTGCAATTTATTCATTAGCATTGTTTTTTATCATAAAAATAATCTGAAATAATATTGTTTTTAATTCACTTGTTCTTCTTGACTTTCATAACAAATTTCTTTAATTAAAAATATTTATGATTCTGTTGATTTTATTTGCTGTTATAACTGCAATAAATCAAAGTTATTTTTCCTGTGAAGCAATTTTATACAAGAAAATGATCCTTTTGAGAATTGTAAACACAGTATCCCTCCATATACAGTACGATATTACATTACTTTTAAAGGAACTGATAATTGACTTAACTTACTGAGATTATAACTATACTCGAGACATCCTTAAACAATAAATATGTTGAGTCTCATATGACTTTAGTTGGAACAAAGGATCATCGAAGAATGTTTATTACTGGAGTAGGAAATATTAGAATAAAAATTTATGGTTAACGGTCTATCGTGAATCTGGAGTACATCTTTATAGTCCTAGGTGATATTCATGGCATCCTTTCACAATCCACATTTACCAATGAGGATGAAAAATTACCATCCAGTGAAATGAAAAAAAAAATAAAAATCTGGAGTGGCCTACACTCAACTTTACTATAAGTAACTTAATATAAAATTTCATGAGTATGTAATATATAACGTCTCTTTTAGGCATAATGTAAACATCTAAATGGGATATGATTATTAGTCTTTCATTCCTGAGGTAGTAGAGATAGTGATTGAAGAACATATCAATATATAAGCTTATTTTTGTATATCACACAGCTGATGCAAATTATTTCATTAGTATAACTACAGCAGTAATAACATTTTTAAAAAACCCATGTGAACATTTCTTGAAACGAAATATTCTCCTACAAGAGAACATGCCTTTTGTTCAAATAGCCAGTAGATTTCTTACATCGTTTACTTGACATCCTTCTACATTGAATATTAAAGTAAAATTCTCAAATTTAAAACAGGAAAATAACCTTACTTTCTCTGAAAAACATCAAAAATAGCGAAGATAATGTTGTTTTAAGGTGATTTATAATTAAAGATGTACGATAATTACATTTATTAACCTCTAAACGAAAGATTTCAATTTTGAATTATCATTTACATTTTTGGTTTTTTACAGAATTATTATACTTTGAATTTTATGGCTTCCTAGTATTTAATAAGATCATTTTCCTTCCCCTTTGTCAAATAACATATATACGAATTATTTCTGACTGAGTGTTATCATTTTCCCGCACAATATTATTCCTCTTACATCTCATACAAGTCAATAAACAATTTAAATTGTTCCTTTATAAATATCAATTTTATCTCAATGGAATCATTCAAAAAATTTGTAAGTCAATGTAAACAATGAAAAAAAATATAAAAAATTCGACAAGTGTAGCAGGTGATCTCTTAGTCTAAGATAAACAAAACGTTTTTATAGCGTTATTGCTCTTTCCCGTAATTGAAACTTCATGATTTTTTTTTATGAATTCCTAATTTTTTGTTCCATTTTTGGTCAAATTTTCATTATTTTTTAATCAGCTGTTTAGCGTCAAAAAATTATTTTCTGAAAACAGATATCGTACTGTAACGCCCCATTAGCGAATGTAATTTTGAAAGAAAATATCTCAACTCATTTTACACATAATGTTCTATTTATAGGCATAGTTTCACTCTTGTTTGTCAAACAGTATGGCTTGTATTGCTCTCACAAGGTTTGAGATAGAATTATAAGTCAAAATTTTTACATTTTATTGAAAAAAAATATTTTCTGTTTTTTTAAAATTCTGTATATATTTTTTGTTTGTTCCATTTGTAACCTCAAAGATAATGTCAAAATTTCATAACTCTAGGGTTATCAGTTTAGGAGAAATAAATGTTTTAAAAAAAACGGTTTTTGGCAAAAAAAGTGACTTTCCCATGATGCATAATTCATCCCAAACAATAGGGATCTTCGTCTAAATGGGGCCCACTTTTGTGTAAAATATCAACTTGATCCAACAAAGATTCTGGACTGTAGCGTGGTAACAAGCAATGCTAACACACGCACCCACCCACCCACCCACACACACACAGACATCATCGTAAAAAAGTCATAAAACGACTTCTGGGACCTCAAAACATGTAATTTCGTCAAAATCTCGAGATCGAATTTTTTCACGATCACTATACTTTACTTATAGTAAAGTAAAAATGAATTGACAAGATAAAATAGGCAAATAAGCTTAAATAAAAAATCTGGAGTGGCCTACACTCTACTTTACTATAAGTAACTCAATGTCAAATTTCTTGAGTATATAAAACATAACGTATCATTTAAGCATAACATAAATATCTAAATGGGATATAATTATTAGCATTGCATTCGTGAGGTAGTACAGATAGTGATTGAAGGATATATCAATTTATAAGCTTATTTTTGTACATCACAAATAATTTATTATTTGCAAATAATTTCATTAGTATAACTACAGCAGTAATATCATTTTTGAAAAACCAATGTTAACATTTCTTGAAACGAAATATTATCCTACAAGAGAACATGGCTATTGTTCAAATAGCCAGTAGATTTCTTACATCGTTTACTTAACATCCTTCTACATTGAATATTAATGTAAAATTTTCAAATTTAAAACAGTAAAATACCCTTTTTTTCTCTGAAAAACATCTTAAACAGCGAAGAAAATGTTGTTTTAAGGTGATTTGTTAATTAAAGATGTACGATAATTACAGTTATTAATCTCTAAACGAAAGATTTATATTTTGAATTATCTTTTACATTTTTGGTTTTTAACAGAATTATTATACTGGGAATTTTATGGCTTCTTAGTATTTAATAAGATCATTTTCCTTCCCCTTTGTCAAATAACATATATACGATTTTTTTTTTAATGAGTGTTATCATTTACCTGCACAATAATATTCCTCTTACATCTCTTATAAGTAAATAATATACTTTCATTTTTCCATTAGAAACATCAATTTTATCTCAGTGGATTCGCACAAAAAATTTCTAAGTCAATGTAAACAATGTAAAAAAATACAAAAAATTCGACAAGTATAGCAGGTGATCTCTTAGTCTAGGATAAACAAAGAGTTTTTATATCGTTATTGCTCTTTTCCGTAATTGAAACTTCATGATTTTTTTTTTATGAATTGCTAATTTGTCGTTCCATTTTTGGTCAAATTTTCATAATTTTTTAACGAGCCGTTTAGCGTCAAAAAAACATTTTCTGAAAACACAAATCGTACTCTAACGCCCCTTTAGCGAATGTAATTTTAGAAAAAATATCTCAACTCATTGTCCATATAATGTTCTATTTATAGGCATAGTTTCATTCTTGTCCGTCAAACAGTATGGCTTGTATCGCTCTCACAAGGTTTGAGATTGATTTATAAGTCAAAATTTGTACATTTTATTGAAAAAAAAATATTTACTGTTGATATAAAATTTTGAATATATTTTTCGTTTGTTCCATTTGTAACCTCAAAGATAATGTCAAAATCTCAAAACTCTAGGGTTAGTAGTTTAGGAGAAATAAATGTTTTAAAAAAAACGGTTTTTGGCAAAAAAAGTGACTTTCCCATCATGCATAATTCTTCCCAAACAATAGGGATCTTTGTCTAAATGGGGCCCATTTTTGTGTAAAATATCAACTTGATCCATCAAAGATTCTGGACCGTAGCGTGGTAACAAGCAATGCTAACACACGCACCCACCCACGCACCCACCCACCCACCCACCCACCCACACACACAGACATCATCGTAAAAACTTCATAAAACGACTTCTGGGACCTCAAAACATGTAATTCCGTCAAAATCTCGAGATCGAATTTTTTCACGATCACTATACTTTACTTATAGTAAAGTAAAAATATGTGTTTGTAAAGCAAACATTGGTATTTGAATTTACTGATTGTTTCACAGTTGACAATCAAACGTAAAAACAAGTATTCCTTGTTATTAATAGGATAGAAATAACAATTATGTTGCATTTTCTATGTATTGCACGATAGTTTAGATAATGAGATGTTTAATATGTATTTCACCAATACAAGAAATTGTTTGAATCTCACACTTCTGTACATTCAGCTCTGAAAATGGAGTAGACTTTATTTTAAAAAGAGAGAAGTAACCAACCCCAAGGCGTAAAAGTAGATTAGACCATTCTTAGAAACGATTGGGCTCTACAGATAGGATATAAAATGGGATTGATGAACCCCTTGAGAGAAAGAATAAATAAGGATAGTAAATTTGTTTTGACCATAGAATTAAAGAAAGCAATGAAGCAGTGTAAGAGGTCGTTGAAAGACCACTATTACTGCAGCTTTTTGATGTTTGCTAGTTTATTGTTATAACAGTTTAAAGTCAAGCTATGAATACGACTGACAACTGAAAGAGAGTTACCAATTGCATGTCATTTGTACTGAAAAAAAATTACAATTTAAAGGTAAGAACAGTAGATTGGGTGAAGAGTGGAGTTTTTGCCATACCTTTTTTTTATGTTAATTTAAAATTAGGGTAGGCAAAATCTAGTTTGACAACCAGATTGAAACCTCCGTAAGAATATCAAAATAGGAAAGGATGTGCGTCTACAACTTCACAGTTGAACATATAAAATGAAATGAAATTAAAGTAGCAGAATTTTAATCATAATGAGATGGGGGGGGGGGGTACTAAACTATTAAGATATATTCTTCATATGTTATTCCTTTTTTTCAAAATTTGAGGCTAGAAAAGAGGATAGCCTCAAATGTTAAAAAAAATGCAAAAGAAGAACAGAATAAAGTACGAAAGACTTTTGCTAATGTTTCCACTAACACCAAATCAAACTGTAGTCTAGAGGATGCGTACAAGAATACATAAATTGTTATATGCCCATATGAGGGGAAGACAGACTGACTAAATTAGACTTCTTATGACTCCTGAGAAATAAATTTGGTAATAGCAGAAGTAAATCACTTCTCCCCTTCAAAGCTCCTTTGACTAACCAAGCACCATTTACAGAGGCCAAGCAAGGGAGAATTTAATACTGACAAAATAAGTATTGTTTAACATTAAATGACATTGGTGTATGGTTGGTCATCTCAAAGTCTCCACGAAATCATAGAAAAACTTCATAACACATTTACAAAACAAACACTTTCAACTATTGAGTGTTGTAAAAAATATAAGGTTACATATCACGATTGCCAGGTCAATCTAGGTTTATTATAGCATCATCCATTCTACAACAGAAGTAATAGATTTTTAATTGTTAGGACAAGAAATGGACCTGCAATAAAGTCAACAGCGCACAAGCAAAATGGACGATGCAGTATAACAACATGTAAAACACAATGACGTATTCATTGGTTTTGTTTTACCTATAAAGTTCGTACTACTGTGCAGGTAAGTTAAAGTATTAAATTCATGGAAATCTTGACACAGATTATATTCTGATGTTTTAGGTAGATTATTTCTGTTTGTTGGACAGTTTGTTATGATTTATAATGTATACTATCTTTTAATTAAAACTGATGTTTTAGCAATTGTCTTGTGTCAATCTACTAAATGAGGATATAAGTTTCATAGAAATAGAAAAAAGCTCATATTTCTATTTAAAGTATTAAAGTTAAAAATTTATTTTTAAAGAATTTTACACAAAAAAGGTTTAGCAATGAACTCGTGAAATAAAAATCAATAATAATCATATCTAATTATTTAATAATATATCTAATTTAGTAATAATAATCATATCTAATTTAGTAATCTAAATCATAGCAAAAATATCATTTTTGAAAACATCTTTTATCGCACAGAAGTTTTTTTCGTCATTATCAGTTTGACTCTTACAAAAAATACTTTGTCTTCGTTGAAATATTTTAGTTTTGTTTTATGATTTATTAATGCAGTTTAGATATATATGATCAAACCACAATATTAAATCGAAAAAAAACTAAGATCTCTCATCTGGAACAATCGGTCTTCTTCAGAGTGAAAACCCCTACTCAGTTTATAGTTTATATTCCTTTTTTACCAAAAGGAAAATAGTTTGATTTGTTTAACTAGTTGTGTTATGTTAATCTAACTTTGGATATTGTTTATATATCTCTGGCAAATTTCATTTGAGAATTACCCCCAAACCGAATGGAAAATAATCAGAAAGTTAGAGACAGTCAGCAAAAAAGTTGTTTAAGCATAGGCTACTGCATATTTCAATTCAACATATATAAAGATATATTCTCAAAATTTTTTTGACCTCTTCATTCAACAAATTATTTAGTAAGATTGTTTTTGAGGGCTAGCTTTTTAAATTGAAATATTCATTCTAGGCAACATCCTATGTATTTTTTTTATAATTTTCAGTTTTTAAAATACAATACTAAACTACAATATTTTCAAGATCAATATACAAGTTATGTATGGACAAAAATTTTACTTACAACATTAATGTACGTTATATTAACAAATCAAAATAAGTGTATGGCATTTCTTTATTATCTTATAATCTATGAAATGACTGTTTAGCATTACCTTGGAATGTGTAGGGATTGCTATCTTCATTGCATTTTGTTAAAACACAACTAATACTACTAAAAAGAAATTTTTCAACACATTTTAATGGCGTCATGAATGTGTTTGAAGGTTACAGATAAGGTAAGGTTATATAAACATTTTCAGGTTACACTGATATAATTAATGTTACTATTAATGGAACAGCGAAAGGAATATTAGTATAAATTAGGATGAACTTTTGTGTATCCAATTGAGAGGTCCAAGTGTTTGGCGTTTATGTATTACAAATTTTAAAATAGGTTACAGAAATAAATAAAGACAACAATACAATTTGTTTAAACTTTAAAAGTCACCATATATAACCAAAGTAATGAAATGCTACAAATGTAACAAAATATATAGGGCAAAAGGGTCAAAACTTGTCAAATAGAGTAGCACAACACAAACAGATATAAAGAATAAAAAATTACACGTACCTCAAAACATGCTGTTTCATCAAATCACACTTTTGACTTCGTTTCTCAGAAATAATTTACATCGAAACAATGCTACGAAAATAAAATAATCACAATGAAAACATATACGATATTAGAAACTCAAAAAATTATAATTCTAATTCCTATGATATAGAAAAACTCACTTAAATTTAAAGGAATATTGTTTTGCAGCTCCATTCATCAATGTAACCTGAATCACTTATATAACCTTACCTTACCTGCAACCTTCAAAAACATACGCACCGCCATTAAAATGTGTTGAAGAATTCGTTATGGTATTAATAGTTTTGTTTATATCAACATGAAATTAAGATAGGAATCTCTATACATTCCAAGGTAATACTAAACAGTTAACTCATAGATTATAAAATAATAAAGGATGCCACGTACATATTGTGACATATTAATATAACATATATCAAAGTTGATAACCATTATTGTTGTCCATAATGAAATTATGTATTAATCTTAAAAATTTTGTAGTTTAATCTTTTTTTGTTGCCCAGAGGATAATGTAAACATATATAGAATCGTTGGGAAAAAGGAGTAATTCAAATTAAAGACCTAATTCTCAAAAACAAACTTACAAAACACATTGACAGTTGTATATAATTATTGTTAGCAATTAATTAAGCATTTGTACTCCTCACGGTTAAAGTAATTTGAGTAATTAATGTGAATCAATTGCCAAAAATGAATTATAAAAAATTCTAATTTTATTTCAAAATAGGTAGTAAAATTGGTCATTTAATAGGGGATTAGTTAAAAAAAATTTATTTTTCTAATAATCTTCCTCATTTTTTTTTAAATTAGCGATTAACATATGATAAATCTTTGAAAATTGCTAATATAACTAGCGATGTATTGTAAATTTCATTAAGAAGGGATTTATTTATTCAATAATATTTTTTGAAATTGCTGGGTGTTACCTAATCCTTGAGATGTTTGAAATCTAAAAGATCACGTTCCTTTTTTTTAAGGGTTTAAATAAATAGTATAGCTGGATAGATTGATGGATTACTTTTAAAGAGTAGGTCACGAGCTTCAGCTACAAACGTGATCCGCATTAGACGTGAGGGATTGTCTTATTTCTTCCTGTTTGCCCAATCTCCATACACCAAAAACAAATTATAGCCAAAAACATGTACAAAATAATCTTTAACTTTCATTTTCTTCTTTACCTGGCTCCGATTTAATTCTTTTTTAACCTCGTTTAATCACCTTTTAATTATGTATATATATACACTTTTTCATTAGAAATACAATATGAAACGGACAAATATAGTTCAATGTAGAAAAAAAACATAGAGAAAGCAAACACACACACTTACAGTCCCTAATTTTTGTTTTGGTTTGAACCGTCTTCAGGAGAGATAAGAGAGGGACACCAAGCGCACTGGTTCAGAGACGGTTGGAGACTCTGAACCAGTGCGCTGGTTTATATATATATATATATATATAATATATATATATATATATATATATAATATATATGATATATATATATATATATATATATATATATATATATATATACATTTCACATAAATACGAGAAATAACAATCAATAACGAAACCACAATAAGAAAAGGGAAATCAAGACTAAGATCTTTCAACGAAGACCGCTTGTTACGGTTGAATCATCTTAGTCTTGTTTTCCCTTTTCTTATTGTGGTTTGATCATATATATATATCAATGATCAAACCACAATAAGAAATGGGAAAACAAGACTAAGATCTTTCAACCGTAACAAGCGGTCTTCGTCAGAGTCAAAAACCCAACTGATGTGTTTTCCCATTTCTTATTGTGGTTTGATCATTGATTATTGTTTCACGTGTTTATGCAATATCTTTATATATATATATATATTACCAACAGGAAAATGGTCCACAATGAACAAAAAATGTCTCACAGTAAACTATAGACACGGGTTAAAGATAAGAACACACACAGTCTCTAATTTTTGGTTGACCTGTCATCAGTTCTCACTTTGCACGGGCACTTGGTGTCCCTATCTCTACTCATGACAGTTCAAGAAAAAATTAGAGACTGTAAGTTTGCGTGTATCTATGCGAGAAAACAAAAGTCAACTTTACAGATAGCTTTACAGAATATGTGCTGGTTGGCCACAAAGAAAGTGAAAAAAGTAATAAAAATACTTCAAGAAGAATAACAATGGAAAATAATAATAATAATGAACCTTTATAAATATAAAATTTAATTAAACAGAAAATTGATAAATGAATAAAATAAGAAATAATTAACAAATAAATAGAAATAAATTTATGACATAAAAAAAACTTCTGAATACAACCTAACGGTTCAGTTTGTTTCAGGATGACCCTTAAACGGGTCCAAATATTAAATGTGGGTCTTAGTATCTAGTTTTCATTCGTGTTTCTTTAAGTTTTCAAATTGTCCGTTGGAATCTGACTTAAATTGGAATTTATGTAATTTGGATCTGATTTAATTGATATATTTTATTTATTTGCTAGCTGATCTACCCGGCTTTACCCGGGAAACAATTTAATTCTAATTCTAATAATAAATTACATGAAACGAAAACAATTTAAATTTGCTATAGTTCCGTTACACTTAACTTTTTTTGAGATAAACGAAATTATTACAGAATTAAAATTATAAATTACGCAAAAAAATATAATCTAACACTGATTATAAATTGCACAGATTGTCTAATACAATTGTTAGTTGATAGATTAGATTAAACAAATAATAAAAGAAATATTTTTTGCCGAACAATACATCAAGAAATTTTGAAAGAAGTCTTAGCTCATTAAATGTGATATGTCGTTAAATATAATGACACGAATTTTAAACCCACAAATCGTTTCAATTAGGAGCCAGTTAGTTGAAGAGGCTAAACCATATCACATTGCATTTCATTCAATAATTTCAATTTGAAGATTCCACACAGTTTTAAATGTTAATTAAAATTATATCAGTAAACAAAATTGTCTCTTAAAAGTTTAAATAATAATATTTTTATGAAATATTATTAGTTTATGAAAAAGCATTATATTGAGAAGTGTCAATTGAGTTCTAAATGTTAAATTCTACCTACATTTTTCATTATGTAATGTTAAGAGTTATTATGTTAAGAACTGTATTTGTAGACACAAATACGTACAGTGATTAAGTTTTATATATATACATTTTGATTTGAATATTTCTTCATTAATTTTCTATGCTGTATAAATTCCCTTATAAGTTTTACTGATTTAGACATTCATAAACGTCTTCTAGTTAGATATCATCGATATACTCGTATATAATAACTTATCATTTTGCCTATATGAAGTAGGGCCGGATACTAATTAATAATAATTAAATATTTTAAACAAACGAATTAATCAATCAGGAATAAATAAAGAAGCCTTACAATTATTAAACTTAAACAAAATACTTTAACTTTTCTTTTAAGGTTAGAATTAATGGTTCAAATACTATCATTATTATTCGTAATACTATTATGCATACTTAAAGTTAATAAGTTATTATTTAATGCATAACTTTCTTTAATGCTTAAAGCAAGTTAAACCAATTAGATATGAAAAGTTAATTGTAAACTATTGATAATAACTAAAGTTTTGTTAAACTTAATAAGAAACCCATGTAAAATTACAATAATTGTTTTTAATACCAATCTGAAAACAATAATAAAATTTCTGGTACCTTGTTATTTCCAATTGAACAAAGCATGTGGAAATATTATCATAAAGAATAAACTTCCGGCGGCCTCCATTACCAATTAAAGTCAAAATGTAAACAAACAGGTTATACAGCAAACCTTATCTTCCTAAATATTCACGGCGATTGGATGTATGGTTTTTTAATCTATCAAGTACAAACAAACAGACATGCATTCATTTTTATATATATAGAGATAAACACATATAAGAGATCACAAAACCTTAATAGGTACTATATTTTGAATGCGTTTTCAGTTTTTAAGTTGTGAGACAGTCTGTTGATGCTCACTAACTTGTGGTATTAGTTATTAACTTATAATAATAGTAAAGGTTGGCTCTGCTATGTTACCCAATTTCTTGAATTAAAATGGACTTAAACATAGCGATGCATACTGTTAATAACACAGAGTTTTGTAAAGATAATATTATTATAAACTACCATGCTGCCTTATATCTTGTTTGTAAAGTTGTCCAACTGGTTTTGAAGTGCCTGAATCAACGAATTGAGTCCTATTCAATGTTTTAGCCGACACAAACCCGGTTGGATTACTCCACGAACAAGATACGAAGTATGACAGAAGATGATAATATTAACAAATGTATCACCATAGATGAAGATGAGTTTTATAGTTTATTTAATTAAATGTCCCAAGATGATTTAAAGGAGTTGTATTACATTCAATAAAGCAGTTTCCAAGATTTCCGACTATTGGAAAAGGTAAACTAGTCTTGGAAAAGTCAATTAAAAAAAAAAACTGAACTTGCAATAATAGCAAATCTATCTGTTAATTGGTTCTGTTTTACCTTACTTTAATTTGTTTATCAAAATATAGTCAAAGGAATGTATTAACCTTTAATTGAAGTTACTTATTGATGTTATACTTCAAATGAATGAGTTTTTAAATGTTTAGAAAGAACACTATGCATAGCTATTATTTGTTTGTACATTCAGTGGCTGCATGTTTTCTTTGGATAGACGTACCAATCATTTTCTTATTACTATTAAAGCAGATGTAAAATACTCCAAATTCTTTAGTTATTTATAACGAAATATTCTAATCATAAAAGAAATACGAGTTGATATTTCTCTGATTTACCCATTATATTTATTAATGACACCTGATTAATATATAGTTCTGGATCTGATGTTGAACTCTATTTTTTTTTGCAATACCACAAGATAAGAAGTGTGACATATGAAAATATGATACTAATGTTATTCTATCTTTCTGCTGCTTCCAAAACTTTAAACATAGAAATGAGTATTACTTTACATGAATACAGCATTGTAAAATTGAATAAAAATAACTCATATATTGGATATTTCATGAAGAAAGTGGCATTAACAATATGAATTATTAATATTCATCTGTAATTTTCCACTCATAATGAATAGATTTTTCGTTTAAATTGACAAAATGGAGGAAGCCACATTAATATCAGTTAAGAAGAAAAAGTGATTGTCAAACTGTTTGGTTTGATATGATAACTACATTCTAAAATAATTCATTTATAGAAGAGTAAATTATTTATATTATTTTTTTTAATTTTTAATTAATGAAATTGATATTACATTAACATAATTTAAAGTTGATTTTAAAGCATTATATTTTTAATAGTCATAATGAATGAATATTAATTTAATATTCTAATAGTGTAATTATATTGAACAAGAAATTATATTATATAATTTAATAAAATAAAAAAAATGTTAATAATGTTAGTGCTAAATATTGCAAATACAGTGAATAATCAGGCGAAAAACCTTGTGCCAATAAAGAGGTATGATTAAACCTAGGTCATTCACTCTTTCACAAAAAATCCTTCAGACTGAATGAGATTACAGTTTCTTAATTTAGATTTATTCTCGCAGTGCCTTTTTATATATACTTTCTTATTTATTGTGTTTTATAATTATTTAAACAAATAATTTCTCAAATCAAATAACAATGATTTTATTAGTGATTTTATAAATTAACAAAATTATTGGTCAACGAAATGTAGTTGTCTACTATTTAATCAATGTTTAAGAAAATCATTAAATTAATACCTTCCAATATTGCTAGAATTAGGTTGCAACATTTTGAACTATTGTTCAATTAGCTGTAATTAATAGAAATAATTAAGGTAATTAATTATTGTAATTATGTGGCAATCATTTCAATTAAATTATTTATTGGGTATTATTTTTATAGAAATAATATACATTCTAAATTTATGTCTTTGTTAATGGTGAAATACTATGTCTAAAGAAAGTTGCATACTCAACCACAGTTTAGGTTAATATTCCACGTTATTAAAAACTACTGTACTGTTAGAAAGGAAGAGAGATGGGAGAGAGAAGATAGAGTTCGTGGGAGGGGTAGAAAAATAGAGTGAAGTCTAAAAAAATATAAATAGAATGAAGAAAAGAGTGTGAAATGGAAAATGATAAAGAAACAAAACATTGGGAGGGTGACGAATAGAGTGAAAAAATGGAATTACATAATTAAGGATAGAAATAGTGATGGTATCGTACTTTGTGATTGATTGAAGAAAGAATGGACAATGTAATGAATATAGAGATGTAATAAACACGTGAAACAACAATGAATGATCAAAACACAATATCAAAAGGGAAAACAAGACTAAAAGACTGAAAACAGTTGGGTCTTTGACTCTGACGAAGACTGCTGGTTAAGGTTGAAAGATCTTTGTCCTTTTTTTTCCATTTCATATTTTGGTTCGATCATTGATATATATATATATATATATATATATATATATATATATATATATTGTATATATATATATATATCACATAAACACGTGAAATAACAATCAATGATCAAACCACAATATCAAAAGGGAAAACAAAACTAAAAGATTGAAAACACTTGGGTCATTGACTCTGACGAACACTGCTGGTTAAGGTTGAAAGATCTTTGTCTTTTTTTTTCCATTTCATATTTTGGTTCGATCATTGATATATATATATATCACTGGCAGTGACCTTTCCGTTGCTACTCATGCCAGTTCTCACGGACTCAGTTTTAATGACTGTTTCCGTGTACAGGTCCTGAGGCAGATTGATCAGACTAATTCGAAAGTTACTCTGAGAGCTTCAGAAGAAGCACTTATTAGTCTTCTGGGCGGTAGATCGGCTCCTGGGCTTAACCTCAATCGTTGATTTTTTTTTTATTATTATTATTTTTTATTTAATTTTTTTTTTTAAGTTGTTATCAGCTTTTAATTTTATTTTAGTTAAATGTTTTCATTTTTTAATTTTTATTTGGCTTTTATCTCTTTATCTTCCCTGTCTACCTTTCCTCCGAAAGTTGGCTACACTGTTTGAGTGCTTCAGTTCGAACGCCAAGTCAGTCGTTATCAGCCTTTGGAGCGATTCACTTCTTTTCCTGAAGACGAGGACATCGAAATATAGTAGTGAGTTCAGTGGTTTCCTTTCTAAGTGTTCTTTTTTAAATTCTAGTTTATATATATATATAAATATTTCACATAAACACGTGAAATAACAATCAATGATCAAACCACAATAAGAAATGGGAAAACAAGACTAGACTAAACTTGACTCAGTTGGGTTTTTGACTCTGACGAAGACCGCTGTTTCGTTACCCTCTTTCTAGTTAACATTTATATGAAGAGGGAGAGAAAGTGCATAGTCACATCTTCGTATTACTATAACTAATAATACAGCAACATGTAAATAGTACAAGGAAAAAAACGCATCCATGATGTGACATCTTTGGACAAAAGTAATTGAACCAATTCAGTTCAACAGCAACTTTGCTACAGTAAATTTTTACTGTACTTTAGACATTTATTTGTAGGTTACTACATAATTCTAACTATTCATACATTATTTGTTTTTATTTTAGCGATTGATAAAGATCGCTATAATAATTTATATGAGCGATTGATTTTGATTAGCGACTTTTCTTATTCCGATTGATCTAACTTTTAATATACACCTAATATTTATATATATTTTGTTTTAAATGTAGTTGCAATATAATTTAGTTATTAAACTTATTATTCTTCTATTTTCGGTTATAACTAATTTTTCAAATCAAATAGTTTTTTTTTAACTATTTTTTTTTACTTAGAAAACTTTAGGTTTGGGCTATTTCTTTACCGAGGTGATATAGCAACAATTGCTAAATTGATTTGTTGAACAAGAAAAAAGTTTATAGAAGTGTATATTAAGCAGATTGCTAGCGGTCTGAGTATAGACCTAACAGCTGTCACGTCTAAAACGTTTAGGCAGAGGGACTGGCGATAATGAATTTGGCAAAGCGAGCAGCTGATAGCACGACCCCTTGCAGACTCCCAGGGTGGCATTATTTTTCCTGCTTGGTAATGAATGAAGCTAGCGAGGGTGTTCCCCCACCTGGACCACCTGGGTACACCCCAATCACCCTGCAATCCACCCTCCATGTCCTACCCTTCCAGCCACTCTCTCGACCCTCTTCAATTCACATCCGAGTCATTTTCCATTATAAGGATGCTTTAGATGCATATTCACAAATATTCCTAAACATTAACTACAAAACAGTTCGTAAAATATTTGTTCTTAAAAGAAAATAATGAATATTTAAGTTTATTTATAAAAATACACAATTGATTTATGATTTTCAATTAATATGAAATGTTCATTACCAATCAAAAATAGAATACCTTATAATAGCAGAAGGAACATGTCAATAACTTACGAAAATAAATGAATCATATTCTAGTATCCGCCTGATAGAAGTAATACCTTTAAGACTATATCTTGTGTAATTTTCATTGTATATGTAAAAAATACTACAGATATTAAAAGTAAATTAATTTGGCAAATTAACAAATATTAAAATAAAAGGTAACAAATGTTAAAAAGAAATAAAGGTTCTAGGAAAACAGAAATGGACAGGAAGTAAGAGGATTCAAGTAAACTATTAGAAAGGAATTAGACACAGGAAGATACTCGGTGGAAGCAGAAAGTAACTGACAAAAAGAACGGCACTACACTATATATATAAAATTTAATCAATTTTAAACTGTTTAGAAAACATAGTTTTACTAGAACTTGAAAACTGAAAAATAAAAGCAGATTTTGTATATTTATAATATTTATTCTAAAATGATGGTCTTAGCTTTTCTTAAAAACAGACTTCTGTTGGTTCCTTTTGACATATTTAACATACCTTATGCTGTATTTACAAATTTATTGTAACAATTAGATATTAGAAAATCCCAAAACGTTTTCTCATAAGTAAACAAAAACTACTGGCTAGTCCAAGAATGAAATAAAATCAACTGTGAACAAGTTAAATTCATAAATATAATAATAAAGATTGCTTTAAAAGCTTTAAGATAATTTAATGTATGAAGAACAAATATTATTAACACCATTCACTTTTAAGAGTATTTTATTTTTAATTTTAAACAGATATGTTGGAGTACATGGATTTGCAGAAACTTTAAGTATTTCTGAATAAGATTCCTAGGGCCACAAATTCATGGTTATCTAATTAAACATAAGTTTTTGTAATTGTATTTGTATATTATAAAGTTGTTGATTTCATTGAAGCTATTTGAATAATATACCTGTCTAGTCTACTGATAAGTTCAATGGATTGAACATTTTTCCACATACATAAACATGAACTGATGACTTATATTGGCTGTAATTGCGGGATGATGGTCAAGGTTTTAATGTTATATGCTTATAACTATAGCAAAGATTCTCTTCCAAAGAGATTAACCCAATTACGATTCTCCTTGAGAGAATAACAAAGAAAAATATTGATATAATGGACTAATTTGTGATAACAGGTGTTCATTAAAGCAAAACATTCATTACAAGAGAATAAATTTTCGATCTAAGATTTTAACGATGAGATATATATGAAAAATTCAATTTCACGGATAATATCAGATAATCAAAAAGAACTTAAAAAAATATCTTGTTATGTTTTTCTTAAATTAATCATAAAAATATAATTCATTAGACATACTGAACCAATAGTATAGTAAAAGTTTAGGTTACAAGGATCTCCTACAACCAACGAAATGTTCTCTCAATAAATATAAGAAAATTTTTAGAGATTCAGAGTTGACGACAAAACAATGAAATTGGATATGTTGATTACAGGTCTTACCTCGTTCCTTAACCAAAGATTTTGACACTTTTGACTCGACAAGCTGAAAAGAAGATAAACAAACCCAAGATTTAGCTTTCATTTTAGAATGTATATCTATAACAATGTTATGACATTTTATTCATAAATATGTGTTACTATTGCTATTCTATTTATAAAAGTATATTGTTTCACAACAACAATTACAAATTCTATTTAACATAAAATACGTTGTCGTATGTTGGTTTTGAGAACTATATTATCATTTTAAAACATGACATTTGTTCGTGCGTTCTGTCAAAAAAAAAAAAACTCCTGAAGATAATTAAAACAAAACTTCAAGACTGAAGGAATTAATCATTCCAGTTTATGTACTCATAGTGAAATCGAACTTTTGATTTCCTCTTAAACTGTTTTTTAGTCGTTCAAGGGATATATTGAACTCTTAAATTCATACTAGAATCATATTTCAATAAAACTAATATATGTAGAATAGTTATGAGTGTACGAGTATATCAACACTGAAATGATTTTTATACAATTATATTTTTTCTATCAATCATTAAAAATCATATATAATGATTCTTAAGTATCCAAAATGATTTAAAATATCTTTTTACTAGAATAATTACAATTGGCTTTCTACCTAAAGTACTCTCGGAATCATTTATTACACCATTATTTTAGCATTCTAGCAGAAAACTCCTAATTACCAAAAAAAATCACACTGACCAGCATTTAGTAAATTTCTACCCAACCCAGCAGTAAAAGTAAATTTCATTTCACTGTTCCCTCATTTTAAAATATTAATTTCAATTAAATATTTAATTTTCATTTAGGGCAATATTTCACACTTACAAATTTTCACTAGGTGAGTGCATTTTCATGTTTTAAAAATAAACTTACTTCATTCCTTTTTTACAATTAGTGTTTTTTTATACTTTGAATATCACATTCAAATAGAAATAGACACAAACTCACAATAAAAATAATTTAATTCCTTCATTTGTTTATAATGAATGAATTAATAATAAAGTACTCATTTCTTATACCAGGATGACAAGTTTCTTTCCAAAAATTTCCATTATTTTTATTCAACTGTAACTATCAGTATGTGTTTTCTCTGACATACGTAACATATAATACAGGACATATGTCATATACATGTCATATTTAGTAAAAATAAATATTACTTTGAAATAATTAAACCCGTAAAGAAGTATATAAAACTTCTTAGTAAAACTGTCCCTGAGTCATCTAAAGTGTCATTTTAAGACAACTCCTGGCCGAGTGTTCATAACTACAGTAGGAGAGTCAGAGCTGGTTGTGACGTCTTGTCTGAAGGCAGATCACGTCTCTCCAAGGCAACGCTGTCTCTGACTTCTTAACACCTACCTCATAAATCTAACTTAAATACTGTCCTTTCAATCACTTCAACTGATCATTTGTCAGCAATCACATTACATTGCATTATTCTATTATATACAGCACATACTCATAATAATGTTTAAACAAAATTCATAAAAAGTATCATATATAATTATAACTCACAGAAAGGGCAATAAACCATCGTAACAGATGGCAACGAAAATGTGAAATTTTATTGTCTCAATCGAAGTCAGAGTACTTAGATATAATTAAGTTTTGCATTATTTATTCATCATATATAAGATATAATTAATTAATTTAATGAAACTTAGATATCATTACTCTTTTTTTTTCATTCTTAAAAGGTCAATTTCATTATTAAACATTCAATCCCATGGGATCACTACACTTTAGGTAAGATGTGGAAAAGATCACTTCATTTAATTGTCAACTAGGTGACAAAAAATGGGTTAATGTTTCAGAATAGACTGAAACTTATAATATGTTAATTGTGTAATCTGTTATAGTGTGGTATTTGCCCATATTAGGGAAATTATTATATCTCCACAGAAAAAAAGTTTATTGTAAGAAAAACTAACAACGCGTTTCAAAGACTTGATGTTTTTCAGGTTAAATCTGATCTGATTCATTGGGTGATATTCATTGGGTGAAACCAAACGGCTCCTTAGTTGGAGACATAATACTTTCCCCAATGCTTATAATAAGTTTCTGTCTATATATATATATATATAATATATATATATATATATATATATATATATATTATTAATATATTATATATAAATACTACTATATATATATATATTCATCATGATTTGTTTTCTTGACCCAATATTTATATGATGTAATTTTCTTGAGGTTTGAGGTCCAATGATTAAAACTAGTCCATTTGCCGACGTTTCGACATATATTTATGTCATCTTCAGGGCTACAACATGATTGTTTTACAATTAGCACTACTATTACTACTATTTGGTAATTTATTACATTTTAATATGTTCGGTAACAAAGAGGAATTTTTTGATAAAACAGTTATTACGACTATGGATTATTTTGTTATACATTAACATAAGGATATTGTTATAATTATTCTATTGCTTTAGAATTATTGCAAATGTATAGAGATCACTATTTGATTACCTTGGAAATCTGTTTATGTTGCAGCATTCTTCTTTAATACTGTTTCATGATGGTTACTATTTGTTTTCTGGGAGGTTTCTTTACGGTTATGTCCTGTTTTGCTTGTTTGAGTACACAGTGTTTTTTCCCCATATTGTTTTTCCTATTTTTATTTTTTTTTTGTTTTTTTTTTTATATTATTTTTACTGGGTTGCCTATTCTTCATTTGTTAATATTTAACAAATGAAGAATAGGCAACCCAGTAAAAATAATATAAAACAAACAAAAAAAAAATAAAAATAGGGAAAAAAATATGGGGGAAAAAAAACACTGTGTACTCAAACAAGCAAAACAGAACATAACCGTAAAGAAACCTCCCAGAAAACAAATAGTAACCATCATGAAACAGTATTAAAGAAGAATGCTGCAACATAAACAGATTTCCAAGGTAATCAAATAGTGATCTCTATACATTTGCAATAATTCTAAAGCAATAGAATAATTATAACAATATCCTTATGTTAATGTATAACAAAATAATCCATAGTCGTAATAACTGTTTTATCAAAAAATTCCTCTTTGTTACCGAACATATTAAAATGTAATAAATTACCAAATAGTAGTAATAGTAGTGCTAATTGTAAAACAATCATGTTGTAGCCCTGAAGATGACATAAATATATGTCGAAACGTCGGCAAATGGACTAGTTTTAATCATTGGACCTCAAACCTCCAGAAAATTACATCATATATATATATTGGTATATTTAGGGAGCAGTCCTTCATTTATACAGGTTTGATTAAATAATACGCCATATTTACGGTTGACTAGTTTCCTTGTGTATTTCTCGAGGGATCTGAATAATCTTCTCGCACAAACATCTAAATTGTATAGAACATTTCCAATGGTTCCATTGTCTTTAAATGTTGCATTTCCACTAATTTCACTATTGTCACAACAGTCACAACTAGTACTATTACTATTACTACTACTACTGTCACTACTATCGACATGTTTCGACTGCTCGTCAGTCATCTTCTGGATAATAAGGTTCTTTGCTGAGTTGTTGGTATTTACTGCAGTTGTTGATCAACTACGAGTGGTCTAATGGTTGGTTTCGGTAATCAGTTTCTGATTGGCTGGTTGTAGGGATGGAGCAGTAAATACCAACAACTCAGCAAAGAACCTCATTATCCAGAAGATGACTGACGAGCAGTCGAAACATGTCGATAGTAGTGATAGTAGTAGTAGTAATAGTAATAGTACTAGTTGTGACTATTGTGACAATAGTGAAATTAGTGGAAATGCAAGATTTAAAGACAATGGAACCATTGGAAATGTTCTATACAATTTAGATGTTTCTGCGAGAAGATTATTCAGATCCCTTGAGAAATACACAAGGAAACTAGTCAACCGTAAATATGGCGTATTATTTAATCAAACCTGTATATATATACATTATGATTTGTGTTCTTGACCCAATATTTATATGATGTAATTTTTTTTTTTTTTGAGAGTTGCGGTGCAATGATTTTAAACTAGTCCTTTTGCCAACGTTTCGTCATATATTTATGTCATCTTCAGGGCTACAACATGATTGTTTTATAATTAGCACTACTATTACTACTATTTGGTAATTTATTACATTTTAATATGTACAGTAACAAAGAGGAATTTTTTGATAAATCAGTTATTTCGACTATAGATTTTTTTTATATATTGACATGAGGATATTGTTATAATTATTCTATTGCTTTTACAATTATTTCATAAGTATAGAAATGAATTTCTATTATTAAGTAGGTGTGATAGATGGTTTTGACAGAATTTTAGAAATATATAAGGTAATCTACGCAATAGTGTTACAGAGGACACAGTACATCAACGCTGCTCGTGCATTTCTTACTAGACGTATAACGAATTTTTCACGTGCTTCTTTACAACATTCTAAGACAACAGTATACCCCAACAGCTTAAAAGATTTCTTTTTTTTATGAAATAGTATTTTTAATGTTCACTTACTACAGTATCAACAGTTACTAATTATTACCATTTACTAACTCTTTCGATAACGATAAATTTAATATCTAACAGACATCTTGGAACTTATTAAATTTACATTGATGAACATCTCTTTTTACACTTATTAAGTAAATATTCGTTTATTTTACCAATAATGTATTGCATATATACATTTTAATATACACATATATAAAATCAATACTTAATGGAATATTATTTAAACATTGATCCGTTTTAATAATCATTTTTATCGATTTATAAATGTACGTAAAGGAATTTATCTAAGTTTTGGTAGCAGTCTCTCCTGTATACAAACAACGTTAAAAATAAAAACATAATTTGGCTGAAAGTTGCTTCTTTGTAAGTTTTTCAAGTTTTCTAAATAATTTTCTTACTACTATATTCACAGTATATAATATATTACCAACCATGGACATGTTAAATGATTCCAACGACCAACATATTCGCGCATTATAGTGCACGTCGTAACTAGCAGTTCCAGACCAGAGGCCTTCTACTGCTTGATTACTGTGCTACTATAACGTTCACTGATAGCAATTCATTTCGTATATTAAGTTCGTCTATATAGTAATGACATCGTATTCGCGGTCATGTGGTATAAATGAGGTCATATGTCTACTGTCCTCAGACATTAAGAAGACATCAATGAGTTTTTAAACAAATAGTTTCACATTTCTATAAGAAAAATGAAATGTGTTAAAAGGGTTGCTGATATTAAAGAGTAATGTTATATATTATACATACATATAATGTATATTATATACTGTGTATATTATAGTATACTATATAAAGAGTAGTATACCATATACTTTTTTAACAATTGTACTTTTGTTAACGAAAGTTTTTAGGAAGGAGATGCTTTTTTATGTTTCTATATGATTTTAATTAGGAATGAGTCTAAAAGATCGGCATGGAATACATATGTACAGATTTGTATGCATTAAATCACGGTACCGGTTAATAATGTATCTTATTGAAAGAATTACAGCTAAAATTATTGTTAAAGCAGTTAATTTCACAATCATTTAATTCTGTTTTTAAAAAATAAGGAGACCCATGAAAAGCAGTTAAGCAAACTTTAAAATAATGCAAAAAATAATTATAATAATAAGAATTATTATTATTAATATTTTTATTATATGATACAGAAAAAACTTCTAAAGTTTAATATTATTTTAATTATTAAAGAAAATTTAAGTAGACCACAGTATGGCAGAAATTTTAATACATAGATCCTGTTCAAACATAAATGGTATCACTAATGGAAAGTGAAACTGTGAAATACCCGGACAGGATGGCAGCTGAGAGGGAGGGAAGGGGATTAACAGGGATTAAGTTAATGGAAAGAGCCCTGCAAAATGCATTTTTCACCTCCCAAAAAAAAACAAGGGGTTTTACGCAATTTAGCAACATTTCTCCTGAGCTGGAATCTTAATTACTTAATTTTTGTCAATTTACATTGTAATGTAATGTATAAAATGGATTTTCATTAGTTTCATCAAATTTATTTATTGTTTCATTAAGCTCAATACATTTTGACTTAATGTGTTTAATTATTTAAGAAATTAAATCTCTTTGTATTTTCCTAGGTAAAACTTTTTGGACATAAATTTCTAAATAATGGGTGAAATTTACTTCACAAATTATTGGTTCTAAACAGTTGATACCGCAAACAAACCAAATATTGCTTCTGCGTATAGTTTTTCAATTTTCTCCGTGCTAATTAATTATTTTTTTAAATCTTACCAAAGACAGATAAAAATTAAACATATTTTTTTATAGATATTCAGCATATTCCTTATTCAAACCCATGCTCATTTTAAGGGTTTCTAACCAACCATATACAGTATTTTTTGTGCCTTAATAACACCTTGATAAAATTTCAAACGTTATTTCATTGTTTGATTTTTTTTTAAATCTATTTTAAATTATTTATACTTATTATCGGGCTTCTTGAAATCAGATCTCGCTCTTTATAATTCATCAAACTTTTCTTACTTCTTTTATTTGATTTCATTTTACTATTTTCTCTCGTTTTCGTCTTTAATTTTAATATTTAGGTTGTTCACTATTGCTTCCTTTCCCTCTCTGTGGATGTTGGCAGCTTCTCATGGTTTTGCTTCTAAAGGGAGTTACATATTTTCCACCTTATGATAACTATTCGTCAAGAATCTAATAAACTTTTTGCAGTTGTTACTTTACTATAAGTAAAGTATAGTGATCGTGAAAAAATTCGATCTCGAGATTTTGACGGAATTACATGTTTTGAGGTCCCAGAAGTCGTTTTATGAAGTTTTTACGATGATGTCTGTGTGTGTGTGGGTGGGTGGGTGGGTGGGTGGGTGGGTGCGTGGGTGGGTGCGTGTGTTAGCATTGCTTGTTACCACGCTACGGTCCAGAATCTTTGATGGATCAAGTTGATATTTTACACAAAAATGGGCCCCATTTAGACGAAGATCCCTATTGTTTGGGAAGAATTATGCATGATGGGAAAGTCACTTTTTTTGCCAAAAACTGTTTTTTTTAAAACATTTATTTCTCCTAAACTACTAACCCTAGAGTTTTGAGATTTTGACATTATCTTTGAGGTCACAAATGGAACAAACGAAAAATATATTCAAAATTTTATATCAACAGGAAATATTTTTTCTTCAATAAAATGTACAAATTTTGACCTATAAATCAATCTCAAACCTTGTGAGAGCGATACAAGCCATACTGTTTGACGGACAAGAATGAAACTATGCCTATAAATAGAACATTATATGGACAATGAGTTGAGATATTTTTTTCTAAAATTACATTCGCTAAAGGGGCGTTAGAGTACGATTTGTGTTTTCAGAAAATGTTTTTTTGACGCTAAACGGCTCATTTAAAAATAATGAAAATTTGACCAAAAATGGAACAAAAAATTAGCAATTCATAAAAAAAAAATCATGAAGTTTCAATTACGGAAAAGAGCAATAACGATATAAAAACTCTTTGTTTATCCTAGACTAAGAGATCACCTGCTATACTTGTCGAATTTTTTGTATTTTTTTACATTGTTTACATTGACTTAGAAATTTTTGGAGCGAATCCACTGAGATAAAATTGATGTTTCTAATGGAAAAATGAAAATATATTATTGACTTATAAGAGATGTAAGAGGAATAATATTGTGCAGGTAAATGATAACACTCATTAAAAAAAAAATCGTATATATGTTATTTGACAAAGGGGAAGGAAAACGATCTTATTAAATACTAAGAAGCCATAAAATTCCCAGTATAATAATTCTGTTAAAAACCAAAAATGTAAAAGATAATTCAAAATATAAATCTTTCGTTTAGAGATTAATAACTGTAATTATCGTACATCTTTAATTAACAAATCACCTTAAAACAACATTTTCTTCGCTGTTTAAGATGTTTTTCAGAGAAAAAAAGGGTATTTTATTGTTTTAAATTTGAAAATTTTACATTAATATTCAATGTAGAAGGATGTCAAGTAAACGATGTAAGAAATCTACTGGCTATTTGAACAATAGCCATGTTCTCTTGTAGGATAATATTTCGTTTCAAGGAATGTTCATATTGGTTTTTCAAAAATGATATTACTGCTGTAGTTATACTAATGAAATTATTTGCAAATAATAAATTATTTGTGATGTACAAAAATAAGCTTATAAATTGATATGTCCTTCAATCACTATCTGTACTACCTCACGAATGCAATGCTAATAATTATATCCCATTTAGATATTTATGTTATGCTTAAATGATACGTTATGTTTTATATACTCAAGAAATTTGACATTGAGTTACTTATAGTAAAGTAGAGTGTAGACCACTCCAGATTTTTTCTTTGTATATGATAGTGGTAGTGATAAGGAAAAAAACCTTAGTAATGGCTTAAATAATCATTCTCAAAATGTATTTCTTTATAAATGATCTATTAGTACAACTTTGGATCAGTAATATGAATACCAAGAGTTTTTCGTTTTCTTAGAATATATGGACTATAGTGAGCAATAATTTGATCAATATGTGGTCTAGATTTTGATCTCAAAAAGGACATTAGCATATGTTGTCTCTTCCAATTTTATTTTTAACCTCGTCATCAACAGGAGAAGGAGGTAAGAAGAAGAAAAGTTGAGTTCTGCTCGACTGGAAAATCAGTTCCTGTTTGTCAGTCAAACAGAACTCTTCTTCTTCTGCTTCTTCTTCTCCTACTAATGATGACGACGAGATTGAAATATTGAAGAGAGTTGTGTGTTTTTATACATGTTATTTTGTTCTAATCGTTATATATATATATATATATATATATATATATATATATATATATATATATAACTAAAATAAATTGAAAACGAAGGAAACACACAGACACAGACATAACTCACATCGATATTTCGACCATCGTCGTCATCAGGAGGTGTGAAGAGCGAAGAGCGAAGAGTCCCGCAGGAAGGCAGGGCGGCGACTCTTCCTTCCTGCGGGACTCTTCGCTCTTCGCTCTTCACACCTCTTGATGACGACGATGGTCGAAATATCGATGTGAGTTATGTCTGTGTCTGTGTGTTTCCTTCGTTTTGAATTTATTTTAGTTAAAAAAGTCCGCTGGACCGTTTCTTTTAATTGTTATATATATATATATATAATATATATATATATATATATATATAATATAATATTATATATATATATATATATATATATATATATATATATATATATATATATATAAGTCTACCATAACCATCCGTCAAACAAACAACAAAGAATGAACATATAAGAAAGTTCATACAACTCTCTTTTATATTTGAACTCTTGCCGTTAAAAGTATGGGTGACCTACCTGTTCCCAGTAAGAGAATTATAAATATATGTGGGCTGCAAACGATGTGAAAATGTTCCAAAACATATATAAATAGTTCAACATATGACAGATATACAAATCACTAATGACTAACGCTTACTGTCTTAATGTTTTATTTGCAACCATCATGAAACAAGAGAAGAAAGAAAGGGAGGCGAACCAAATCGATGCAGAGGTGGATAGAAACATATAGAGGGTTTTAGCATTGACGTCAAAAAGATGGTTGCTAATTATCTTAGGAACGTCTTGGTCCGATTATTTTACATTTGGTTATGACGTTTGAAACATAAATATCTTCACTATTAGATTAATAAATAATTAAAAGAAGAGAGCGTTCTTTTTTTTTTACTAATATTAACAGTAAACACATTTTCCGATTAATTAACGTTATTTTTTACAGTTTTATTATTATAAATATTATTACTATTAGTAGTATGATAACGTAATTTATTATTGTTAACATATACATTATATATTTAGCAATATGGTTCATAATGTTAAGAATACAAGTAGTGGTAAATTATGCAGGCTGGATAACTGGATTAAATCCAGGGAAACTTTTGTTTGTCTTCAAGTGCTTTGAGCATGCACCGTTCGACGATCAATGTCATTCACAGGGTGACGTCAAACGCTCTTGGTCAATCTCAGTAATTTAATAATTTATACTTAGTTAACATATTTAATTAATATCGGCTATTTTGTAGTAAATAAATACTTTCGTTTTCATTCTTCATTATAGCTTTTAATTGTTTATATATTATATATATATATATATATATATATATATATATATATATATATATAAGGAGAATCTCCTATATTTTACAGCACAGCAAGCAAAAATGGTAATATTAAAATAAAAAAACAAATATCTTCAAATGACAAATTTGATCAGATAAAAAAATGCTACCTAAAGAACAATAATTAAATTTAGCTAACTGAACTTATGAAATGCAGTATTGGTTCAAAAGTTGTATGAAATCATTATTAAAACTAGTTTCAATAGCTAAAAGTCATAGCTCAATTAGCTTTTTAAAATCTAAACAAGAGGTTCTCAAACTATCAGAGTATCTATTAATGATTTAGGTTATTATTGTATGACTAGAAAGTCATATGTGTATCGAGGCTTATGTTATTTTACCCCAAAATCTCCAGACATTGAATTCAGATATATTTTTAGCACTTTTTTAATGAAATTATAATAAAAATGTTTTACGATATTCCCTGAATATTTTTCAAAATTATTGTAAAAAATTTTATTTAGCTTATATGTGGATGCCATGTTACATAGTCTTTATGAAGTTACAATTGAATTAAAAAACTAGTCTTTTGTTTTTATGCATTTCATTAGTTGTACTTTAGGTTGATATTTATGTACTCTGAATTCAGATTTCATCATTATAATGTTATGATGGCAGTGTTGACTCATGCGGTCATGACGACTTATACATTGAACAGATTTAACTGATAACTGCTTTTGTTTGAGGAACAGTAGTGACTGAGAGCATTTTTTATTGTGATAGTCATCTATAGTTAATGCAAGACTTCCTTTAGGTTGAGTACGAGTAGTTAAGGCGGGTCATGCCAGCCCTGTGCACTGTTGATATGGTAATAGCAGCTGTATTGAAACCTGTCTGCTCCACTGAAGGGTATCAGATTAGTTTTATTTCCAAGTGTTGTTCGAAGGCCATGACAGGATCATTGTTATCTCTTAGGCCTTCAAGGACTGCGATGAATCTAGCCGAGCATCGTCAGTTTGAAAGGAGATAGAGAACAAGGCCATGTAATTACTCCCAGCCAACTCCTCTCGCTGTATCATTATTTCCCACATCCTTACCGTCTCACTGCAATTAATGAGAGTTGGGGACGATCAGCTGGCACCCAAGGGACACTTCCTCAATACCTGACTTCCATCCCCCTTTAGTCGTAAAACAACCCCACCCACCCAAAAAATCCCCTTCGTCTAAACTTTACGACCCTCAATCCCTCCTATTGTTCAAAACAATAAAATCAAAAACATCCCTATAATAAAAAAAAAGCCGATGCCAAACCAACAGCATGATAAATTTACGATACCTATAACACTCTAGTGAGTCCTGAAAATTATCATAATACGGGAAACAGTAAAAGTTAATGGTCCAGAACGTTCTTTTATCTTTATTCAAAGCAATGAAATAAATGCAGAACCCTGGACAAAAACCATTACAGTTATTAAGACCCTAAAACGTTCATTTAATTTGTTACCCCTGAAACTTTAAGACGATTGGAATAATCATAGAGATAATATAATGTAAATGGAAGTTGCTTCTACGTTACAGTAGAAGGAAGATGTACGAGTACAATTGCTAGCTAGCATGCATTATGTATGTATACTAACTGCTCTTTATATCACCTTCAAGCCGGCTACATTTCCACACATTTAAAATGTTAACTCTGTCTTTGTTTAACAATCCTTTCCTTTATGTGTATAAATTTATACATTTTAAGGATATCGTATTAACATTTCCGCCTGGGAATCATTTTCAGGAAAACATTATGAACAAGTGGAACATCTTGTAAGAATTGTTCTGTAAAGCAGAACAAGACAATAAACACAATGATGAGGTCTAATGCATTAAAAGTTTAATTTAACATAGTGGTTATAAAGTTAATTGAATCATTTGTTTCATGATTTTTTTTACTAACATTCAAAAAAGAAAATGCAAGCTATAATCTTGTTGTTTTAGAGAAAGAAAGTGTTCTGAAAGGCAATTTATTACTGGATATATATTGAATATTCAGTAGTGGAATGGTTCTTGTTTGAAATCCAGTTAGGTTTTTCAATTTGAAATATACCATAGCTGAGTATTGTTTTATGAGTACATGGACGTTTAAGCCTGTAGCTGACAGGATAAAGTAGCTGAACAAACTTCCTTTCAACGTCATAATGAATCAAGTACCGCCCTGGTTTTGAAAGTTTAAACATCATTACTATAGCATTCAATCATAACCATTTCACCACTTTCCTTACATATTTATTACATGCAAATACAATGTTTAACAAGGAAAAAAAACATATCAGTTTTCTAAAAAACACAACTTTCTTTTCAAAATTCAATAAAGTTGGATTTAATTATTTAAACACTAAGAAGCGCTACTAATTGGGAGTCTAGACAAGCAAACAAGCTAGTTTTTAAGAAAATTTTAATTAATGTTTTTTTTTTATTCTAAAGAAGTTATAAAAGAGATAAATGTATTCTAATTAATACCAGTTGTTTATCCTTGGAGAACAAAGTTTAATATTTAGTAGTATTCTAAAGAAAATGTTATTTTAAAGATTCTTGCCAGGTTAAGTCGACTAATCGTTCATGTCCAAATTTACTGGGTATTCTTCTTGGCAGAAAGCCTGAAAGGCAAATGAACTTCTGTCCTTCAAAGTCGCTTGCATAATCATCTCTATTTCTATTAATACTTGACCCTTGAATAATATTATTAATTATTAATAAATGTTCAAGACATCTATAATTTCAATTATTAGTTTGAAATTACAGCGTATTTTAAATATTTAATTACCCTAAATGTAATGACGTTACCAATCTATTGCTTGGAGTGAAAGAATAAAAGTACGTTATTTCTAAGATAATATGTAGATAAGGTAGAAAACTGAAAATTTCATAAAATATCTACTGATGAGTTATACTCGTAAATGATTGCAGAAATAGCAAGTAATTTGTCTACAGTGACAAATTTATTGAGTCAGTAAAAAAATTGCATCGACATTTCCATAATGTGCACAAATGTTATAATTTATACTACTTCATTTAAAATGAACTGCTTTCACAAACAAAACTTGAAACAAAAGTTCAAAATTTAATAACTTATTCTTCTCTCAAACCCTCTCATTCAATTTAATATGATATATAATAATAATAATATATATAATATAATATATATATATATATATACATATATGATCAAACCACAATAAGAAATGGAAAAACAAGACTAAGATCTTTCAACCGTAACAAGCGGTCAAAGTCAGAGTCAAAAACCCAACTAACAAAAAAAAACCTCAGTTGGGTTTTTGACTCTGACGAAGACCGCTTGTTACGGTTGAAAGATCTTAGTCTTGTTTTCCCATTTCTTATTGTGGTTTGATCATTGATTGTTATTTCACGTATTTATTGTGAAATCTTATATATATATATATATATATATGATACTAATAATATATAATAATATGTAATTATAATGATTTAATTATAATTAATTATAATTATATTATAATTATTATACAGATATATAATAATACAATAATAACGCTAGAAATAATTACTCAAAGTAGAAACCATCAAACTTATTTACAGAACTTGAAATTACTTTTTTGTAGTATAGCAGTACAAAGGATTTAAAATTTGGAAATTATTTATAAATATATTTGCCCATATGAAACCGCTATCTGATTGATTAATACTAAAATACTATTGGGTTAGTATTTCAGGTTTCAAACAGAAGCTCGTAAAACGACATTTTGGTTTCTCTTTAAAACTATTTTCACAATTGTAGAAAAAGAAATATACAAATAAAATATTTTTGTTTAGTGGAAGTTATTGTAGAATTAATATTGCTAATCCTTCAATAATGTACATAAGAATTCAATACATTTTTACATCTGTAAGTTCTTATAATGTTATCTAAATTAGTTTTACTAATTAATATAACTCTATATTTTGTGAAAATATATTCTTCTTTATCGGTTTATTTGTGTTTCTTGTATAATTTAAGCATCCTGTAATATGAAGACCTGTGAAAAAAGTTTTTTTATAAATATTAAGACACTGGTATATGAGCATTTAATTTGAACCTAGAAAACTGTGTGAGTTCATATTTTCTTGTAATATAGATATCAATATAAGAAGATTTGACAGTGAATATGTTAAAGTAATATCCAAACTACTGACTTCAAGTCCAAACTGCTGTAGAAAAGTTGAAAAAGTAAATAAGATCTAAAAAACATACAAGTGTTTCCATATCAAGCATTCATCAAACTGTCGACTATGACTTTGACAAGGACTAGTTATTTTGGCTGAATGATAATAGTCCCATTTCTGAATTTCTTTCTACTGTAAATATTAATGTATGCATGTATTGTTAATGTTAGCAGCAGCTTCTGCATTGTCTACTTATTTCTCCTCAGGTTCTCAAGCCCTCTAACAAATTTACGGTGAGTCGTAGATATTTTCCAAAGAAGTTCAGATAATAGTTAAGATATAAAGGTTCAGGTAAAGTACAAAATAAAAAAAAACAAAATAATTGAGAATCATGAGTTTTATGTGTTTTTTTCTGTTTTCTAGTTGTTACATTAAATATATATATAAACTATATAGACACAAAGAACACTCCAAAATGAAACAGAAACTCACTACTATATTTCGACTATCACATTGACAAGGACTATACACGGTCTCCAACCGTCTCTGAACCAGTTCGCTTGGTTTCCCTCTCTTATCTCTCCTGAAGACGGTTCAAACCAAAAAATAGAGACTGTAAGTGTGTTCTTTTGATTTCTCTATGTTTCTTTTTCTTATGGAACTATATATATATTTATATATAAATGATCAAACCACAATAAGAAATGGGAAAACAAGACTAAGATCTTTCAACCGCAACAAGCGGTCTTCGTCAGAGTCAAAAACCCAACTCAAGTTGGGTTTTTGACTCTGACGAAGACCGCTTGTTGCGGTTGAAAGATCTTAGTCTTGTTTTCCCATTTCTTATTGTGGTTTGATCATTGATTGTTGTTTCACGTGTTTATGTGAAATCTTTTTATATATATAGATATATATTTAAAAGTTGGAAGCAGTCTTTCATTTAAACATATATTGAATAACGAATATATGTTTGGATATATTGTTATATATTGAATATATTTGGCTTGTATCTGTTCCTTACACAATTTCTCCAGTTTCCGGAATTCCTTCCTCGTCTCTTCATTAAAACTATAAAGCTTATCACCAATATTGCTAGTCGACATGTTTCGAATGTACCACATTTATCATCAGGACAATAATGAGAATAATAGTAGGAAAATTATTTTCTAACAGGCCAAACCAGATTAGCCAGGTAGCAAGTGAGTCTAAACACCCTGCCTTAATCCCCCATAATGCCCCGTGACCCAGGGCGATGTCCTGTGAACATTCCAATAGTAATTCACCTCTATATATATAAACCAACAATCCTACCATTATTCTCATTATTGTCCTGATGATGAATGTGGTACATTCGAAACATGTCGACTAGCAATATTGGTGATAAGCTTTATAGTTTTAATGAAGAGACGAGGAAGGAATTCCGGAAACTAGAGAAATTGTGTAAGAAACAGATACAAGCCAAATATGGGGCGTTATTTAACAATATATATATATATATATATATATATATATATATATATACATTAATAAAAGTATCAACCATGCAGTAGAGAGAAAATGAAATTTTTATCAGGACTTGGTCAATTCATCAGATTCAAAATAGACAGACCTTCCGGAGATTTGCAAAGTGCATTTTTTGTAAAGAAATTTCTAATGTAATACTTAGTTTTACGTTTGTTTACGTAAAGAAAAAAATAGAAAAAGAATTTTAATAAACCTAATTAACTTAAATAATTTTATCCTACTTTCCATCTTGATGCCCCGTTATAATAGAAGTCTGGAATTGAAACTTCTTCACCCTCCTTCTGAAACTCATAAACTCTGCATAAGCTCTTTCCCAGGCATTTATCATGGTTTTAATTTCTCATGGTTTAAAATAAAACATGATAATTTGAAATAAATTTTCTATTATCTGCGGTTATATGATTCCTGACAAAAAACTATGAGATGATATCTATATATATATAAGGATTTCACATAAACACGTGAAATAACAATCAATGATCAAACCACAATATCAAATGAGAAAACAAGACAAGATGTTTCATCCGTAACAGTTAATGAGTCTGACCGTGACCACTTGTTACGGTTAAAATATCTTATTCTTGTTTTCCAATCTATATTTCATATTGTGATCATGGATATATATAAAATGAGAACCGGAAACTGTCCGGCAGGAAATATGAAGATTATTTATGTCTATTTTGTTTGGCATGCTTGCGTATGAACAGATTGACTGGTTATTTTGCAGATCTTTGAATCGGTTTATACTTGAATAACAGATTTAGTTGCAAAGCCTCTGTAACCAGTTTGATTTGGTTTTACAGTATCCATGTCATTAAAAACTCAAAGAAAAAGAAAACAAAGATTCTGATAACTAAATAAAACTGTTTCAACTTTCTATAATATTTATGATTAATTTACTACCAATGAACTAGTCACTTAATACTTGTTTGAATGTTTAAATATGATAATCATGAAAATAAAAATAAATGTTTTCAAGATTAACAATTATTAGGAGAAAATTTGAAAATATTCACATTTTGGGGCTCAAAACTTTAACCACTTAAGTGACATTTGACTATTTGCAATTTTAAGTTGCATTTGAGTTATTATTGTTTTGGTGAAGAACTTTTATGTTATTGTGTACTATTGGTATTTGAACTTTTTTATTTCTTTTAACTTACTATTCTAGAAATTCTAAAAGTTTTAAAGTCTTTATTTTATTCTTTGATATTAATATTTCATAAGCATAATAGCTTGAATTTATAAAATTTTCAGAGGAAATATATTGCTAAAAAATACCAACTACTAAATTGATTTGAAACCATTTTTTCTGATAATAATATTGCTAACACTCATCTGTTTTATAGAGTTATTATAATCTATTAAATTCAAATAAAACCATTATCACAACTGAACCTTTGTTCAAGACAGTAGTCGCTTAATTTTCTATTAATGACAAAATTGAAATAGCTATATCAAAATAAATAAAATTGAGTAATAGTAATTTTAAACTTTTATTTTTGCGATTAAATTCAATTATATATATATATATATAATTAATAAACGATTTTACGTTCTATTCTTGTTAAACTTGTAAATACTATGTTGGTTGATTGGACTGGTTGAGCCGAGGAGTTTATAGTTTAGAAGCTGCCGGGATGCAGCCGTGGAACTAGGATCAGCTGGGGGCAGAAGAACCAGTCTATTATTAGCTTTATCGTTCAGAGCCCACAACACTGCAACCAACTTCTCATTCTACTAATTATTCCACATAAACCTTTCTCCCTAGTTATAATAAATTACCTAATTAACATTTTTTTTCAGATATTAATTTCAATTAAAGTTTCTATCTATTATGATAAGAAAAATATGTAAAAAAAAAATTACTATATTCTCATCGCGATGTATTATTTAGATCAATGTATATCCTGATTATTATTCTCTGTTAGTATTCTAATAATTCTTTTTGTACAATATATATAAAAAGTCTATTACATTTATTCTAAACTTAGTGCTTAGATATCATAACTATACATATCAAAATTTTTGAGTTAAAATAAGCAAAATAGTAACGAGAATGTGATGCTGAACGATAAATATATTCTTTTTTCAGTTTAGCTGAAAAATTGAAAAAATTCTATTTAATATCTAATTTTAATAGCCATAATATTTTCTTTTCTAAAATTTATACCTATGCTTATCAAAAGAGGCATAAAACTTGTGATAAAACTGAAAAAGCTTTAAAAATTTGATCAATACATATTTAACTCTATTGTATTATTCAGTCAACAACCTATCATGATGTATGTATAATGAAACGGCAAACTGAACTTAAAATAATACAAATGAAAGAAACACAAAGATGGAGACAGACAAAACTTATTCATATTTAGTTATAAAATATGATGGAATATGATAAAAAATAATGATTTACAATCATCATCTTGAGAAGGCGAAGTGTAGTACAGAGAAAAAGTATATATATATATAAACTAGAATTTTCAAAAGAACACATAGAAAAGAAATCACTGAACTCACTATTATATTTCGATGTCCTCGACGTCAGGAATAGATATGAAACATCACATTTCACACATATATATATATATAAAGATTTCACATAAACACGTGAAACAACAATCAATGATCAAACAAATCAAATCAAATCAATGAGTTTTTTTATTAACATATTACCCACGTTATTACGATTAGAAAAAACTATATTAAAATCAAGTTGTTTGGCTAATCTTAGAAGCCAAACTTCTCAACTCCTCACCAGATGTTTTCTGAATCTAGTGTTCAGTTGGGTTTTGACTCTGACGAAGACCGCTTGTTACGGTTGAAAGATCTTAGTCTTGTTTTCCCATTTCTTATTGTGGTTTGATCATTGAATATATATATATATATATATATTGTTAAATAACGCCCCATATTTGGCTTGTATCTGTTTCTTACACAATTTCTCCAGTTTCCGGAATTCCTTCCTCGTCTCTTTATTAAAACTATAAAGCTTATCACCAATATTGCTAGACGACATGTTTCGAATGTATGTATGTCGACTAGCAATATTGGTGATAAGCTTTATAGTTTTAATGAAGAGACGAGGAAGGAATTCCGAAAACTGGAGAAATTGTGTAAGAAACAGATACAAGCCAAATATGGGGCGTTATTTAACAATATATTTTTAAATGAAGGACTACTTCAAACTTTTACAAATATATATATATATATTTATTATTATTATAAAGATCTTTCAACCGTAAGAAGCGGTCATTGTCAGAGTTAAAAACACAACTGACGAAGACCACATGTTACGGTTGTAACATCTTAGCCTTGTTCTCTCATTTCAGATTGTGGTTTGATCATTGATTGTTATTTCACGTTTTTATGTGAAATCTTTATATATATAAAAGATTTCACATAAACACGTGAAACAACAATCAATGATTAAACCACAATAAGAATGGGAAAACAAGACTAAGATCTTTCAATCGTAACAAGCGGTCTTCGTCAGAGTCAAAAACCCAACTGATTTCCCACTTATTGTGGTTTAATCATTGATATATATATATATATATATATATATATATATATAATATATATATGATGAAACCACAATATGAAATGGAAAGAAAGAGTTTTTTTACTTTTTCAGTTGGATTTTTGATTCTGACGGGGACTGCTTGTTACGTTTGAAAGATCATAGTCTTTTTTTCCCATTTCCTATTCCGATTTGATCATTGATTGTTACTTCATGTGCACATGTGAAATTTTGAGTATATAATATATATATATATATATATAATTTTCCTTATATTTCCAAATTTTTTTTACAAAATAAAATAAAACAACTACGGTGTATGTTTCCAGTTCAGTATCAACTGTTTTTCAACATTTTTGAAATTCAGAATGTATTTTCTTTTTCTAAAATTTTTAAGGTAATATTTTAATAGAAACTTGCCTTACAGTATTCTATTATAGAGTCATAGAGTATTATTAATTTATATTTGTATATCCGAAACCTGATATTTGTGTACATTGTGCAGATTTTCCGTTTATTAACGTAATATTTGATGATATGCAAAACGTAACTCAGGAACCTAATTGAACCAACATATATACTAATCACAGGACTCTCAAATTAAATCGTGATATTTATTTAGTTATACCGTTTCAATGTAATATTTTAAATAAAAAAAAAGTCAATATACCGAATTACAACATTTTATGGAATAAAACAGCATTATATGAGTATAATATTAATTAAAAAAATCCTTGAAAATTCCATCTTATTTGAGAAATATTAGGAGTTGTAAATATAAGCTAGTAATTTTGCTGACTTTTATGTAACTACACTTGTGGACTGTACTGCACTCGTTGAAACGTTTGCCCAAGGACCTGTTTCGTCACTGCAGCCTTGGTGAGACAAACAAGTTCCCTTTTAGCTTCAGCATTATCATTGACAGGTCTTTGCCCCCTATCAATCCAGTACATGTTGTTTATAATTACTTCATAGTAATATTTCAAAACAACTTTTTATTGACAGACACATAGTGCAATGACAATTTATTTCTGTTTCCAATATATATAAAGAAAAAAAAAAACGGTACACGAGGACAAATCACTAAATTATAGAAAAAGACCAAACAAGAACAAACCAAAATCACCTCTCTGTTTCTGACGAAGGTTATCACAAGTAGTAGAAAATCTCCACTTGGTGACCAGGAACCTATATATATATATATATATATATTAGTGTATATTGGCAGCAGATTTTCTTGTAAACATATTTTATTAAAGTAGACGGCAGCTTCCGCATTTACGACTTTTTTGCTCGTTTTCTCTAGTTTTCTTACTAGTTTTTTCTGGTAGGGAGTGATTTCATGGAGGAGTTGTCCCAGAGACATCAAAGAAATAATCTTTTAGCTTAATCAATAATATTATAATATTATAATCAGTGTAAAAAATATAATATTATTGATTAAGCTAAAAGATTATTTCTTTGATGTCTCTGGGACAACTCCTCCATGAAATCACTCCCTACCAGAAAAAACTAGTAAGAAAACGAGCAAAAAAGTCGTAAATGCGGAAGCTGCCGTCTACTTTAATAAAATATATATATATAGAATTCGTATATTTGGGGAACAGTCCTTCATTTATACATGTGAGATTAAGTTTTCTGCCCACTTTTGTCTTAATTAGTTTTTTGGATTTCTTTTCCAAATCTCGAAGTCTTACTTTCATTTCTTTAGGAACTAGGTGTAATAACTCACCATATGTTTGTTGTCCATTTTTTTATTTTTACCGACGTTTCGGTCTTCTTCGACCATCTACTGGGTGATTTTTGAACACATACTATTTTAAACTATTTAACATTTTTTAACAAAAACTAAATTTTAACATTCGACTAACAAAATATAAATATAAACAATTAAACTGGCAGGTTGCAATTCCTGTTATATACACACAGGTGTGTCTTCAGTTTCTTCACTCCTTGTTGAATTTCCTATATGTTGAGGTTGGAACTGTCCCATGTGCAACTTCAATACCGAAATACTATATCAAGAACGCGATCACAGCAGATTAGGTATTGTAGAGGCCCTGAATATTTTGGAAAAGAGACCCAGTATCAATAATCAAACTGCAAGTTTTGCAAACATATTGAAGTTGCACATGGGACAGTTCCAACCTCAACATATACGAAATTCAACAAGGAATGAAGAAACTGAAGACACACCTGTGTGTGTATAACAGGAATTGCAACCTGCCAGTTTAATTGTTTATATTTATATTTTGTTAGTCGAATGTTAAAATTTAGTTTTTGTTAAAAAATGTTAAATAGTTTAAAATAGTATGTGTTCAAAAATCACCCAGTAGATGGTCGAAGAAGACCGAAACGTCGGTAAAAATAAAAAAATGGACAACAAAACATATGGTGAGTTATTACACCTAGTTCCTAAAGAAATGAAAGTAAGACTTCGAGATTTGGAAAAGAAATCCAAAAAACTAATTAAGACAAAAGTGGGCAGAAAATTTAATCTCACACACATATATATAGATAAATAGATATCAAGAGTTATTGTTGATTATTAATTTATATATATATATATGAAATTAAAACGTGCAGCAGCCTCTGCATTAACGACCTTTCTACTGATAGCCTCTATTTTTTGTACAATCGTCCGTTGCTCTAGAGGTAATTTTCCTAAATAATTGGCCATAGACATGTAGACACACAAGCAAAACTACTGATAAAACTAAAAGACTATATTGAAAACACGATACACTAAAAAGGAACAAGCTTTCGACCATACATTGGTCATCTTCAGGTTAAAACTATGTATAATATCAATAACAAATTAATAAATGAATCTTTAACTCTAAACAAAACAGTTGTAACAAAAATAAAACAGGAGAGAATATGATACGTGAAAGTAAGACAAAACGAAAGAAAGAAGGTTATAGCAGGGTTGTAACAACATTTAGGTTGGACCCTCAATTGTTGCCAACCCTACTAGATTGATGATCTCTAACAAATTTGTAACTGTTTTCAACGTGGTGCTACTTGGTATAACAATAAGTTATGATTTTGGATGTTAAGGCTCGGATTAATATCTTTAATGATACACGTGAATTAACAATCACTTATCAAACCACAATATGAAATGGGAAATAATGACTAAGGTCATTAAACCGTAACAATCGTTCTTCGTCAGAGTCAAAAACCGAATTGTCAGTTTGTTTGACTATGACGAAGAGCACTTGTTACGGTTGAAAGGTCGTAGTCTTTTCTTTTCATTACATATTGTGGTTTTATCATATATATATATATATATATATAATATATATATATATATATAAACTTGCAGAGTAAACTATTATTACATTGTAAATAAAAAAAACACACTTAAAATTTTCACATTTAGATTTAACTGTCATCAGGTCAGAAGTGATAGAGACACCACACGCACTTGCAAAGCAACGATTTGAGATCAACCAAAACTTGTTGATTATATGTTCATTACATGTAATTTGATATACAGACAGTAATACATGAATGTAGTTCTTAGCCAAATAGGAAAACGAGATGAAATAATAAACTAACCATTTTCAAAATTTAGGAAGGGGACGGGAATTATCCTATTTCTGTATGAACCTTTATAAGCCAAAATGTGTGAGTGTAATTAAATCATGACGCCGAATTAACAGACGGTAAATAACAATAATGAAACGTCTTCGTAAATAAAAAGAGAGAAACGAAATTGGAAATGAAAATAAAAATAATTGATGAATATGTGCCTGAGTACATCATCCTATATTCTTAAAACTAATTGTCTTCACTTTTATATTAACGTATTTTTTTTAGTAGTAATAGTACTTATATTTTTATTCAATATAATAAAAAAGCATATTTGATACTTCATGAGGAACTAAATTTTTGTATCATAGCTGAAGCAGTATTAATTTTTTGCTGGTTAGACTGTTAGAAGTATTTATTAAGAGTTTAAATAAATTTTATATTATTCTTGTTCATTTCTGTTGATATGTTTAAAAAATGTGTCTATGTAATTTAAAATCCATTTAATTTAGAATATTAGAATTTTATATTGAAGCGATTGCAATTATGTTGAAAAGAATGAATATAGCTGTAACTTGAAAATGGAATACAAGATTTGCTAAGTATTGGAAGGTAAGTATTGTAAATGCTGTCAGTAAGTGGAGTAAATAAACTCAAAACGGTGGCAATGAATGGGAGAGGTACAGAGATGGTGAGAGAGCATGAATTAACTGTGTGAATCCTATTCAAACAAGCTTAGGCAAGCATAATTCCTCCTTCTATTGTCAGATGTAGTTCTCCTTACAAAAGCCCCTGCCTCCCTTCAGAAATTTATTCCTCACGTACACGAGAGAGAAACATTCAACATTAATTCTCATTAGCAATTTAACCAGTATGACACAAACAGCTTTCATAAATAAGGACCGAAAACTTATTATTAAATTGTGTATAAATATTGTATTTAATGGATAAGTCTCCTGACAGTTTTAAAAAAAATGCATAATGCTATAATATACTGTCAAAAGTAATAAACTTCTATGTAAATTGTAACTCTCTAAAGAAATTTTAAGGAATTTTGGTTTTGACTTCACTGGTAACTTAAGAAAAAAAAATTGGATATTTGTAAACATGAATACATCTAAAAGTTTTAGCGATATTGTTCAAATCTAGGTGCAAACTTTGAATCAAATTCAAACATCTGAGAATTTTAAGTGTCAGAGTATATAAAAGTTATTTCTGAAGACATAAATTTAATAATTGTCCAATGTATTTGACCGTATATCCCTTGCATTGATGAAACAGAGACAGTTTCAGCTATTGACAAGTTGGGACCACGGCTGAGAGAATTGTATGTTTAGAAACAACATTGTGTATGTATAAGAAAAAAAAATTAAAATAAAAATTGCATGCTAGTCCAGTATAATACATGCATTGTAAATATTTTAAAACGTGTAGTCCGTCATTGAATAGCCAAAAGAAGTATTTCCCAACGATGTAAAACTTCCAATAGAAACAGCTAGGGTTTGTGTTTATTATGAATACATCCACAATATGTGAGTGGCAATAAACATATTACTTGTAATAGCTAGTACATACTAAGCCTGATAGGCAGAAAAACTCTAACGCACTACAGGTTGGATAGGGACAGGTTAACTCAGTTGTTAATGTACTCGACTCCGAACTGGTAGGTCCAAGGTTCGATACCCAGCTTGTCCTCAATTTCTTCACACAGGAGATGAGTAAATCTGAGTACATCATCCCTCAGAGAGGACGTTAAGCCATCGGTCACGAGCATGTACGGTGCTACGCACTCGTAAACTTTAATAAGTTGGGAGTCACTTCCTTAGAGTACTATGTGTACTCTAAAAACCCTCTGACTGTCCAAGACTGTTTCAAACATAGGACAAATAATATAAGTCTCTTCCACAGGTAAATACCCAAATATTGTCACTAATTTAAATCAAGATTTCTGTTTATTACTTCTATAAAGTTGTACAGTCTGTTATTTGCGTGTTTTCTAAGAAAATACTACATATAATTTAAATTATTTGGAAAATATTTCTATGCAGTAAACTTTGGAACATTATTTTTCGAGAGCGTGGCTAAATAGAATTGACCAAGATTCGTTTTGTTTTAGCATTCAGTAATTCATTTATATAAATTTCCAGTTAAAACTGGTTTTACGTTATTTTCAGCTATTTTTTATTGTTACAGCCTTCTATTCTTTAATAATTGTATCATGTACATAAATCAAACATAGTCTTCTTTCCTGAATCAGAATTCAGTGGTCTCTTTATATTTTTATAAAATTTGTGTTGATAAATTTTCAATATTATGAACAGAACCATGTATTACCAATATAAAAATGACTAAGAAATAGTATATGTACTATAGAGAGCAGGTCGTAACTATCATTTTAATAGCAGTGGCTTATTTCTGCTAAGTTATTGTCTTAGGTTACGTAGCGGTGGTCATTCTACGATAGAACACATACTCGTATAGGCAAAGATTACCTCTTTGTGATACCACAAATCAGTAATCCATTTAGGAGTCATAAATTTTGCCAAACTGAAGTTTATTTAGAGTAGAGATCATTAAGGAGTACATGATAATATTGTCGAAGCTCGGGACCGACGGCTTAACGTTTTCAATTTTTTTTTTTTCACTTTTCCGCTTGAAGAAATCGAGGGCCAGAGTGGACTTCATATCAATACAAAACACATTAAATATGCTTTTTTATGGAATTTCATATATTCAAGTCCAATCATTCATATATAAAGAGAGCATCATTTTTAGAGAGGAAGTCATTTTTTGATCTAGGATCAGCAAATTTTACTTGTTTTCAACTCGTTAGCATTAAAAAATACCTGGTTTACATTGTCCTGACCTCTTAATTTTTTCTTACTCAGAACATATAGTATATGAATTATCTAATTATAACCAGGGGCACAGAAAAGGATTTGCACCAGGACATTTTTTCTCTCTCAAGAGTCCTGATGTTTATAGAAGTATGGAAAAGTATAAGGTAGAGTGATAAAAGACTATTATAGATACAATCACTTGAGGTAAGTATAAAGTAACATGCTTAACATAATTTTCCATTTTCCAATTAAATTTTGTAAAGTTTACAAAAATGAAGGTTTTGTAAACCTTCATGAAAATAATGATGGAAATGTTAATACTGTAAAAACCCGGGTGTCGAGACGATATTTAACAATGTACAAGAAAAGTAAGGGTAGGAATAATATGCTATTATTATATTTCGAATGGTTTTCATATTTTCATTACACTTAATTAATGAATTTACGGAGTATGTCCAAAATTATTCATTTTCCTTCGTTTTTATGATTTTGATAATCCGCCATCTGGTAGAACTATTATTACATTTGATGTAATCATGTAATTAACGTTTTCCTATGTTTTGAAAAGCAAGTACGCAATAAACAAGAGCAAAAAAGTTAAAAAATTGAATGCCTTAAAAATCATTTAGAAGTACAAGCATCAGTATTATTATCTTTTAAATATTTCAGGGAAATTATTATTTGTAAACTATACATTATTTGTTAAGTACTATATGTGCTTGTTGTTTTTTTTATATATTTTTGAGTATAACATAAATTTCATTGGTTGCGAAGTTTCTGTGGTGTTTCACCCTTGAGATTATGGGGTGAAAAAAATTTGGAAACCACTAGTATAAACGATGTCTTCCGTTTCATTAATTACAGCATTAATTACAGTGAAATAACTTATTCTTTTTTTGAAATAAGAATTCATGACAATTAAGAAGATGTGTGAACATAAATATACCTAATATCAAGTGATCATAACACTTGTTTAATTTATAAATGAATTTATTTTATAATATATATATATATATATTTTTTATTTATTTTATTTTATTTCTTTCTATCTTCCTGAAGACGGCAGGACGCCGAAATTATCGAGATTCGTGAGTGTTCGTCCTTTTTCTTGTGTTCTCTAGCTGTAACTTTAATTACATATATATATATATATATATATATATATATATATATATATATATATATATATCAATGATCAAACCACAATAAGAAAAGGGAAAGTCCTTCAGTTGGGTTTTTGACTCTGACGAAGACCGCTTGTTACGGTTGAAAGATCTTAGTCTTGTTTTCCCATTTCTTATTGTGGTTTGATCATTGATTGTTGTTTCACGTGTTTATGTGAAATCGTTTTATCGATATATATATATATATATATATATTGAATAATAATCAAAATAACACTTGATATAATAGATGGATTAATTTACCACAATGAAAACAATTTTTTAAAAACAATGCTCTAAGGCCTTTCGTTAACACATCTTCGGAGAGCAAGTGAACTAAAAAAACAATAAATACTTGTTAACTTGGCTGATTGAAATTTCCAAAATTGATGGCAACCCTGAATGTGTTTAATAATGAAGTCTTCATCTGTTTAATTATCCCGTTAATCAAAACTTCATCTAATTTGTAGAGTCCTAGGCTATTGTTCATCAACCTCTCATAAAAGTTCTTTATGAGGGCACTTTCTACGATATTTCTTCTTCTTTCTGAAGATACGTATATTAATTCATTTGCTTCATTCCAATTAATCACATGATTACTGTCTCTCATGTGAATGAACAAAGCACTCTTTTCGTCCTCTCTTCTGATGGAGTATTTGTGCTGTTTTATCCTTGTAAGAAGACCTTTGCTCGTCTGTCCAATGTAAGACATTTCACAGTCAGTACATGGTATCCTGTATACACAACAGTCCTTTCTTTTTGGCTTATTATTAACAAGTCTGTTAAACAAGTTACCATCATTACTGAACACAACAGAAACGTCCAATCTTTTCATAAATGAAGGCATATCTTTCAAACAAGGACTGTATGGAATGACTAACAAATTCCTTCTTGTGAACTGTTCTTCATTTTTTAATATCATGGATTGTTTCACCTTTTTTATGATATTGTCGATTAACCTTTTTGGATACATTAAAGAATCTGCAATTTTGTAAATATTTTTGATTTCTTCATCTAAAAATTCCTCACTGCAAATTTTGAAAGCTCTTAAGAACATGCTACTAAAAACTGACTTTTTAGTTTTTAAGTGGATGAGCCGAGAAGAAATGAACGTAAGATGAAACATTGGTTGACTTCCTATGAATACTGTACTTTAATTTATCACCATTCCTATGTAAAAGTACATCCAAGAAAGGAAGTTTATTATTGTTTTCATGTTCTATTGTAAATTTTATGGATGGTACAACCGTATTAAGGGTATCCAAAAAGGTGTTAACATTTTCATTTTCAGGCCAAATACATAATATATCATCGACATATCTAAACCATTTAGCATTAGTAGGTAGTATTGTAGGTAGGTAGGTGATCTCAAAATATTCCATATAGATATTACTTAAAACTGGGGAGAGACAATTTCCCATAGCCAATCCAAACTTTTGTTTATAAAATTTTTCTTGAAACGAAAAACAGCCATCCAATACACACAAACGAATCAATTCGATTAATTCTGGGATAGAAACTGGTAAATTTTGAACATGTTTGCCTAGTTCTGTCTCTAGGAAATTCAACACATCTTCAACAGGAACATTCGTAAAGAGAGATTTGACATCGAAGCTCACTAATTTACTATTTTGATAACAACAAGAATTTAGCTTTGATAAAAGATCAATATTATTCTTGATGTGACTATTAGAAATGCTACCCACTAATGGAGACAAAACTCGTACTAACCTTTTGATAACTTGTATCCAGCTGATCCAATTGAACTAACAATCTGTCTGGCTGGACAACCATCCTTATGTGTTTTAATCAAACCATACATGTAGGGTAATGATGCAGATCTCTCAATAAATTTTGCAATTAAACTCTTATTATTGTTTAATATTAATTTTAATTTCTTGTTGAACAGATTGTTATAATTTTCAGTAGGGTCTGAGTTTAATACCTCGTATATACTATTATCAGATAACAATAGTTCCATTTTGGCAGTGTAATCTATCTTGTTCATAAGTACTATGGCTCCTGTTTTGTCAGCTTTTGTGACTTTTATTTCTTTGTTCCTTTTTAGTTGTTTATAAACTTCAGTAAATCTTTTCGGACAATGAGGAGCTATTTCTTTAATTGATCTATAAATGTATCCTTTGCACATTGCAATTTTAGTTTCATCAATGTTCATCTTTTCCATTTGAGAGAAACTATTAGCTAATTCTAAATAATTAATTCCTTTATCATTTGGTACGAAACTAAAACCAAATCCTAAAGCCGAAATTTCAATACTATCTAATGGCTTGTTCGTCATATTAATGATAAGTTTTTTGTTCCCACAATTATGCCATGGACTATTTTTAATCAATGATTGAAGTTTTCTTTTATGATACTCATTTGTTCTACGTCGTTTTATTCTCATTGCTTCATAACAGAAATCGTAAGCCATACCTTTCCACGAAGAAGGTATTCGTATTTCTATTTCTCTCATCATCATGAGACAGTTATGAAAAAACAACTTGACATCATCAGAACAAACAGAAATATACTTTTTCATTAGTAACCTTTGAAAATTGTCAAATGGACTATTAATAATTGTCAATTGTATCAATTGGATCAGCTGGATACAAGTTATCAAAATGGTTAGTACGAGTTTTGTCTCCATTAGTGGGTAGCATTTCTAATAGTCACATCAAGAATAATATTGATCTTTTATCAAAGCTAAATTCTTGTTGTTATCAAAATAGTAAATTAGTGAGCTTCGATGTCAAATCTCTCTTTACGAATGTTCCTGTTGAAGATGTGTTGAATTTCCTAGAGACAGAACTAGGCAAACATGTTCAAAATTTACCAGTTTCTATCCCAGAATTAATCGAGTTGATTCGTTTGTGTGTATTGGATGGCTGTTTTTCGTTTCAAGAAAAATTTTATAAACAAAAGTTTGGATTGGCTATGGGAAATTGTCTCTCCCCAGTTTTAAGTAATATCTATATGGAATATTTTGAGATCACCTACCTACCTACAATACTACCTACTAATGCTAAATGGTTTAGATATGTCGATGATATATTATGTATTTGGCCTGAAAATGAAAATGTTAACACCTTTTTGGATACCCTCAATACGGTTGTACCATCCATAAAATTTACAATAGAACATGAAAACAATAATAAACTTCCTTTCTTGGATGTACTTTTACATAGGAATGGTGATAAATTAAAGTACAGTATTCATAGGAAGTCAACCAATGTTTCATCTTACGTTCATTTCTTCTCGGCTCATCCACTTAAAAACTAAAAAGTCAGTTTTTAGTAGCATGTTCTTAAGAGCTTTCAAAATTTGCAGTGAGGAATTTTTAGATGAAGAAATCAAAAATATTTACAAAATTGCAGATTCTTTAATGTATCCAAAAAGGTTAATCGACAATATCATAAAAAAGGTGAAACAATCCATGATATTAAAAAATGAAAAACAGTTCACAAGAAGGAATTTGTTAGTCATTCCATACAGTCCTTGTTTGAAAGATATGCCTTCATTTATGAAAAGATTGGACGTTTCTGTTGTGTTCAGTAATGATGGTAACTTGTTTAACAGACTTGTTAATAATAAGCCAAAAAGAAAGGACTGTTGTGTATACAGGATACCATGTACTGACTGTGAAATGTCTTACATTGGACAGACGAGCAAAGGTCTTCTTACAAGGATAAAACAGCACAAATACTCCATCAGAAGAGAGGACGAAAAGAGTGCTTTGTTCATTCACATGAGAGACAGTAATCATGTGATTAATTGGAATGAAGCAAATGAATTAATATACGTATCTTCAGAAAGAAGAAGAAATATCGTAGAAAGTGCCCTCATAAAGAACTTTTATGAGAGGTTGATGAACAATAGCCTAGGACTCTACAAATTAGATGAAGTTTTGATTAACGGGATAATTAAACAGATGAAGACTTCATTATTAAACACATTCAGGGTTGCCATCAATTTTGGAAATTTCAATCAGCCAAGTTAACAAGTATTTATTGTTTTTTTAGTTCACTTGCTCTCCGAAGATGTGTTAACGAAAGGCCTTAGAGCATTGTTTTTAAAAAATTGTTTTCATTGTGGTAAATTAATCCATATATATATATATATATATATATGAGTCGTTATCAGCCTTTGGAGCGATTCACTTCTTTTCCTGAAGACGAGGACATCGAAATATAGTAGTGAGTTCAGCGATTTCCTTTCTATGTGTTCTTTTTAAATTCTAGTTTATATATATATATATATATTATACCAATTAAAAGAAACGGTCCAGCAGACTTTTTTAAATAAAATAAATTAAAAACGAAGGAAACACACAGAAAGACACAGACATAACTCACATCGATATTTCGACCATCGTCATCAGGTCGCCGCCCTGCCTTCCTGCGGGACTCTTCGCTCTTTCTGTGTGTTTCCTTCGTTTTGAATTTATTTTATATATATATATATACCAAAAAACAAGGATCTAATATCAAATAATCTACAAACATTGTAGATTTCTCCCCGTTGGGGGTGGGGGGGGGGGGTGGGAGGGCGCACCCCTCTGGCCATTAACATTTAAAATTTTATAAAATCCTTAAAATATTTATTTTCATGAAATTATGATCGAAAATTTAACTTAAGACTGCTGTTATTAGTCTGAGATTTTGATCTTCTTACAGTAGTCGTATACATATACAATCGTCATCAAAGAAAACCAAAAACAATTCAAAACAAAATCATATAATTCTTATCATCAAAAAATTGTTAAATTAAGTTAACAGACTAAGCAAACCAATAGAATAAACTTTCAACACCTTTAAATACCTAGTTTTGACAAATTTAAAGTAAATGTATTTTTAATTTACAAATATTATAGTTGAAAATTCGTTCAAGAACAGTAGAATACGCACAAAACCAAAAAACAGTTACGATTTTGAAAGCTCATTTTGGTATAACATTTCCGATTTGTTAGTTTTTATTTTAATTTTTTTTTATTTGCTATTTTCACCCTCTAAAAATGACGCCCCCTAGCACGTGCCACCATAGGCAAAACACCCCTCCCACCCCTACTTCTTGCTACGCCATTGTAATATAATATTGTATTGATATTGCGTAACACTTTAACTAATGTTCAATAATATCTTAATGAACGAGACTCGGAGTTGAGAGCTGATGGCTTTAACCATGCCAGATACGTGATGTCTGAAATAACACATCTGCAAAGCGAGCTTTCAAAATAAATGGCTGCTACATGTTAGGGTATCTGGTTGTTAAAGTGCTTAGAGTTTGATGAATAACACTCCACAGCTGCAATCGCTTCTCTCAAAGGTGCCAATCCCTCAGCCAAAACATCTTTGATCTTTTGCTCCACTATTACATTTTTATTGCTTTCCATTTCAATAGCGCGTATATTAAGTTTTATTCAAGTAAAATAATTATTATATCGCTCCTTTTTAAATATTTATTTTATAATTGATCTCTAATTTTTAATAAAAAAAAGCATTAAGCAGTTCTTAAAAAAATAAACACAAACATGTTTTATTGAGTTATTTGGAAAACATTTATTGAAATTCATTGAATGATTTCAGGAAATTCTTCACTTTGGTCATCTGATATATGGAGAGCAACTTTTTCCTATACACTGCTATCACACAGGTACCTTTATTATATTTGTTTTTATTTTGTTTAACATCAGTATTTATTATTATTAAAATTATTATTATTTCAATTGTTATTGTTATTATAACTATAGCTTCCCTATCACGGATTCTCCAAATACTAATCCAGTTATTAATGATTAGGGCCAATCCTAATAACCTGAATAACCTAAACGGACATAATTCTCAATAACATTATTATTATTTAGACGATGTTGAGCACACATTCTTTGCATGCAAGAAATGGAACAGCCAGAGAAGTGATTTGGTGAAGAGAATCGGTATATTCTCACCAGAAACCATTATAGCCAAAATGACAGAGAGGGCTGATGTGTCGAAAATGGTGGACGGCCTAGTCAAAAACATTATTGTCTTTATTGTTATTATTATTATTTTTATTATCATATGCCTTGCAGTCCAAAGGAGAAATATTAGGAGTGTGTCTAGCTTATCGTGCAGTATCACAACCAACAGTTGTAAATAATCACCAACAGAACTCCACTCATCTTCATTGCGAGAGAAAGAGAGACAACATACATAAAGAAGGGAAAGTTGGTAGAGAATTAAGCTCACCTGTAAGAGAGGAGGCGGTCGCTGGGCATATCGAAACAGATGTGAACACACGAGAGTAGTCAGACCTTGTGTGGAGACCAAGGAAATGTGGGGTATTATCTAACTCAAATTCTTAGTGGGCATGGATACATCCGCAGCTATCTGCACAATATATAAAAACTTGACACATTTTGTACATGTATTGCTGTAGCAGATGACGTGTAACACACGCTATTTTTGTATCAAAAATGTAAGTCAGAGAAGAGATCTGTAAAAGATTATTAGAATTTTCTTCCCGGAAAATATGACTGATTTTACAATCAGGAATGTAGGGGTAGATGAAATATGGTAAATTGCTTGAACACCAATATACCAGCAACTAAAAAAAATGACCTAGAAAAGAGTAGGTAAGAAACTCAAAAGGAAGTTTTGCCTATTTACTGCAAAGAAAGGCCGAATCTCAAGTAATGGGAGAAACAGTTCTAAAATAAGGTCCTCAAAAGAACCTTAGTCCTCAAAATGTTTTAGTCGGTAATCATAATTAGCTAGAATCCCAGCATGATTTCACTTCCTTACCAAAAAAATAAAATCATACGCAAACTCAAATTCACCAGATACCAGACTTGTACTTTTCTGTTTTCAATTTTTTAAAAGAACTATCAATGGTGTTTGATGAATTTTATAACAATATTAAGAAAACAAAACAAAATTATCATTAAGAAAACTGAATCACCATATAGATTAACTCATGCCTCATATCAACTCATTGATATTTTGACTGTGAGACTTCCAAATGTTTGGACTTGATGATTGAGGTGGCTCTACTAACGAGATGCACTGGATTTATGGCCACATTTATAGCAATAAAGAATAGTACAGCGAGGACAACTGACCCTATTCAACTTCACATCAACCACACCACCATATGAAATAAAATTTTATTTGGTCATCAACTAACCGATCATATACTAGAACCAGCTGACTAACATAAAACCAATATTAACTACAAGATTTCACAATAAATGTACAAGATGATAAAAACGTGACTTAATTTTTTCCAAATTATTTAGTTCTTTCCTTTCCTTCTGGAATCATCCAACTTTTTAGTGTTACAATTTTATAAGTTCTCTTCTCCCAGTTTACAATTAAAGAATCGATGATACATTGTTGGTCAACATTCATAATAGTCTTTGAAATGTTCTATTATCTATGCAACACTCTGCTGACGACAGCAATCTGCCAAAATTAGAGAGCAAAATAAGTACCAACCTATTAATTTCTGTACTTGGTTGAATTTTTAATTTATTTATCAACTTTTGCCACTGAAATTGTGTATATGTGTATACACATATAGTAACAAGATTTCACATAAACACGTGATATTAAAACAACCAGCTTTAATATTAATATTAATAACATGCAATGATCAAACCACACAATGAAATGGGAATAAAAGACTAAAATCTTCCAACCATAACAAGCGATCTTCAACCGTACATACCATATGTAATATATATATACGAAATATCACAGCAAATAAACACGTGATGCAATCAATGAAGTATAAACCTTGTGTCATAAGCTTTTATGTTATTTTTTTACGTTATTAAAAGTATTTACTTTTTTGTTAGCTTCTCATTTTGTACTTTGTTTGCTCTCTTATGGAATAAATTGAATGGCCTCAGAGCATTTACGTCTATTGTTTTCCTTTTTCCATTGTGGTTTATACTGCATATATATAGTTCAATGTACATAAAGAAACGTAGAGAAATTAAAAACACACACTTACAGTCTCTAATTTTCGGTTGAACCGTCTTCAGGAGAGATAAGAAAGGGAAACGAAGCGCACTGGTACACAGACGGTTGGAGACCAACAATGTTGCCACATACGCGCCCGGTCACAAAAAAAAAATATATATATATAAACCAAAACTAAAGTTTATCGGGACTCGGTCAGATCTTCAGGTTCAAATTAAACTCTCATTGCTAACGTTTCGGATCACTCAAAGGAACTAAATAAATTAAATTTCACTAAAACTCAGCAAAACACTACCAAATAAATGTTACTTAAATTAATAATATCACTTCTATGATTAATCGAACTTAGATCCTTTTTAATATCATTTTTTCCTTTTTTTATTATAGTTGCATCTTCAAAATCGAACGTGTGACCTTCGTTTATGGCTAGACAAGCTAAAGCTGTTGCATTACTCTTATTTGTTCTGATTGAATAATTATCGTTGTAAAGCCTTTCCTTTAAAAAACGACTAGTTTCTCCATAGTAACACTTGTTACAGTTTTTATATATGATGGCATAAATGAGGTTACTTTATAACTCTTTCGTTATTTTTTCTTACAAATTTGAAAATAAATATTTAATTTTTATTTTATTATAAAATGCCAATGTAACTTCAGGTAAATTTCGTTTGAAAACTTTTTTAATTTATTGAGATAAGCTCTCAATATAAGAAAATTTGAAATATTTTCTATTAATAACTTTCAGTTCAGCATGATTCTCATTTGATTGTTTTGGTTGTTGTCTGATATATCTAAACAAATATCGTTCAACTAAGTTGTTTGGATAACAATTTTTTCCTAGAGTCAATTTTTCGGTCAGTGTCAAAAACCCAACTAAGTTGGCTAAGTCAATGTACTCTGTCAATTTATTATTGTCAATTCTTGAGACTTATTTGTGCCCTTTCTCAACATTTTATATGAACAGAAGATTTCCTATTAAATTCATGAAATGAAACTACCATCTAGACGAAAGTTAAAAAAAAAATTCTAAAATGTAACAAATGAATTTCAACTAAATAGTTTGTTCTCGTTAGTTTTACAAATGAATGGTAATAAGAGAGAAAGTGGACATATGGTGTGGTAGTGAAGGTAGATGTTAAGAAAGGTATTACAAAAGGCATAAGGGACAAAAAAAAAGAGAAAAAATGTGATTGCTCTCTTTAAGTTGAATTGAATCCATTTTGAATAAACAGTTACGAATGTTATTAGCATTTTGCCTGTTACAAATAATTAATGAGGACGAAAATGTTTGATAGCTTTTGTCGATATTTCATCCGCTATCCTTTTTAACGTCAGTCAATTTACATCATGGTTCTCGATTTATATATGCCAAATACTATTATTTTGATTGCACCCAGCAATTCTAATTTATTTCATTGAGACGCAAATTTCATGACTTACCAGCCTTAGTTTTGAATATTTTATTACAAGATTAGCAAAAAGTTTTGTAAAATGTACTGTTCATTCAATATGTTTAATAAGTTTCAAATTAGCGTATAATCAATTTTATCGATATTAAATAAAAACTGCAAGGAAAGTTATTCATTAATTCAGTATATTAGTACATCTTTATTAAAATTATTGTTTACTCCATCAAAAGATTAGAAGTCACTTAAAATAAGCATTTCTGTCAACAAAAATGGTTTAATTTCTAGAAAAAATCATAAAATAATAAATAAGTCTCGTTAACTTATAATTCACTTATAATAAGAATTGAAGTCACTTATAACTTCAGTTAAGGAATCATATCAACTCAATCATTCATCGACTTGAAATTCATCAATTTTTCCAACTATAATCGTATTATCACTTCTATGGTTAAAATACATTTCGATTAATATTTTTGCAACAATAATTACTATTTTGTACCATGTTTGTAACCCATACTCTTTAAAATGCCTAAATAATCAATATCAATATTTTCAATTTCTGTTATATGTATTTGTTATTCTTCTGTTGTAGTATGTTTTTTTGTCATTTTCTTTAAAAAAAAACTTAATCTTTTTTTATATCATATACAGTTGGTATGTTCTAACTGGTTGATCAAGATTCATAGAAGTACTAGCCCTCTCTGCTAATTTGTAGGTTCAGTAGGTTAGAATCAAATGACCTATTAAAATGGTAATTACATATTTGTGTTCAATAATTGGTAAAACATCAAGCTGTGTGTTTAAATATAATATATATGTTTAAGAAGTAGATTATTGATAACCGTTCAATATTAATCAAAGGTTGATTACTTTCGATGGAATATCTATTGCTAATAATATACCAGTGTCTGGCATTCGGTTTTATTCAGCTGAAACTGTTTAAATATTTTTTTCTTACCTACCCTTTATATCATCCAGTTAATGATTTTATGTTTTATATTATCATTTTAAATGTTAATATTATGTCTATATACAAAAATTTGATCTTGCAATAGATAATTTATAATTTATCCCCTCATATGGGTAGTTATTCCTAAAATGTTTTGTAACTAAATTATTCCATTCAAAAGTTTAATTCATTCTAGCCGTAGGTGGATCCAATACCTTGACGATATATTATGCCTCTGTTCCGAATCTGATAATAAAGCTGCCTCCCTTGCAAAAAAATTAAATCCATTAGTTCCAACAATCCAATTCATAATGGAAGAAAAAGTAAATTATAAAAATGTCCTTCATAGATGGCCTCAGATATAGATTCATAAGGTTTACAATTCACTATGTGTATGAACAACACTGATAATCTTTTCTATAACCAGATCGATTCTGCCCATCTCAGAAATATTAAAATAAGTATTTCAGACATATGCGCCAGAGGGAATATAAGTTATCTTAACTCAGTTCATAATGGCAAAATTAACATCATTATTACTACTATTCATTTATTAAAACAACACTCATCTTATAATACTGATAAAAAAAAACTTCTTATAGACTAAACACTGAAAAAGAAATGTTTTATGAATTTTATGGAGAAAAGAATGTGTTATTGTGTCTGATCATTTTTTTTTTCAATTATTATAACTGTAGAAACAGACATGATGTAATATGATTAATTTTGCATAAGCTAGTGCATTATAAATAATTCTAACAGTAATAAATTTGAGATAATGATTCAAGAATAAAAGTTAAATTGAACCATAAAAACAAAAATACCATGGTATTAACAGACCATCAAAAAAGAGATCATGTTTGTGTCACTTTAGACTTATTAATTCACAAGACTGTCCATGCATGGAAGCAGAAGAATCTTTTGAACATATATTATATAGCAGACTGCTTGAACAGCAGAGAATGATATTAAACCAAACAATTATATCCAAGGAGAAACGTGGCTAGAAAAAGATAACATGATTACAAAATAAAAGCTATATTTAAGTGAGTTATTGATTCCTTATCACCATCTACAGAATTTTGTAATTTTAAATGTTCTTATTAAATAATAGTATATAAGAGATAATATGTAAGGATTGGTATACAATAATTATAATTGTATGTAATGTATATATGGATATAAATAGAATACTCATATTCAATCACATTTGAATGTATGCAATATAAATACAATATAAATATAAAGTATGCAATATATATTAACATAGAGTAAACCTGTAATTTAAAAGAAAACATGTTAAATACATATTCCCTCATGGCATGGTTACTGCCAGTAAGAATATCATGAAAAAAAAACCCCTGCAATAAAAAATATTCTGAACGTATGAATTTAACCATATAAATGTCAGTTTATATTGTTAACCATATAAGTTTATATTGAGTGTAACCATACACTCAAGTTTTATTTATCACAAGTAAATTTTTCTTTTAAATGTTTCTTTTAAAGAGTTGTCCAAACTACAAAAACATAGCTCATAAAATAAAAATATGGCAACAAGTTTACAAAATCACCTGAAGTAATCACTGAATTTCTCATAACATGTTTTTTTTCTCATATCATTAGCATGAGTAATATGTTAATTTTAAGAGTATAGTGACTTTTAAACTTCTTCATAAATTCTGTCATAAATATAAATTGATAGGATATAATAAGTAATAACATTTTTAGTGACAAACGTAATAAATTTTTATCATTTGAGGCAACAAAAAAAAATGCCTTATTTTTCCATAAAAGTAATGGGTATTTTAATAAAATTGGACATTATTGAATAATCACCTATAAAAGAAGTTTATAAATATTGTTGAATTCTATTAATAAATCAAACAAAATTGAAATAAATACACTAAACACTTGAAATGTTTTTTTTTTTTAAATTTGACTCAGTATTAATGAGGTCAGTAATGTTTTCTTCTACGTAAACTGGCAGTTAATATTTTTCTCGTTTGTTCCTTAACATCTTGTTTACAATCTACTTCTCAACAGGTTATTTCAATCTTTAGAAATTATGATCTTGAGTAAGAATTTTTTCATAATTTTTCTATATTACTATGCCACATGCCCATTATCTCCTGCAAACTTCATTTACATTATTATTTTGGCAAAAACCGGTTAATTGATCAATAGCTATTTTTTTTACCAAGAATTTAACATTTAAATTTCTCTAATACAATTTTTAGAATGAAATTCAAGAACATTCCTGGTAGACAATATATGTCAACACATATTTTGTAAAACCAAAGATACATATTTTATAAATGGCGTGTCCATATGCCATTTATTTATGAAAATTCATATAAAACTATCTAAGAATATCACTATGTATAGATAATACTATATACATAGTATTATATACTATTTTGTGTATAATACTATACAAAACAAATCAATATGTATATCACAGCATATACATAGTAAAAGGTAGGTAGGAAGGTTACTGTGACGATCCCACAAATGTGTTCACACATAAGCCGAACATTGTGCCCTTTGTGATGCCACACAATGTTAGACTGATTCTACATTGAGAGTCCAAAATTTTTCCTACCTCAAGTGTATTTAGAGTAATGATCCTTATCGACTACTTGGTATCGTACAGGCTCGAGACCGACGGCTTAACGATCTCTCCGATGAATGACGTACTCAGTTTTATTCAACTCTTCTGTGAATACGTCGAGAGCCAGATGGGTATAGAATCATGGACCTACCAGTTCAGAGTCGAGTACGTTAACCGCTGAGGTAACCTGGCCCTTTCCAACTCTTAATGCGTCAATGTTTTTCTGTCTATCAGCCTCAGTATGTGTTAGTTATTTCAAGTAGTATTTTTATTGCCACTCAAACATTGTGGAGGCCAGAGTAGATACCTGACCACTTCAGAGGCAAGCATGTTAACCACTGAGGTAACCTAGCCCCTGCATACCTAGTATATCATGCACTCATTTCAGACATGCACAGGAGAGAGTACTTAATTTAGATTAATCGCTACAGATTCAGTGTTGCGCATGATTTACGTGTTTATCATCACAACATACGACAGAAATTTGTATTATCATGCTTACTTTACGTACATCAATAATACAATAATTTGTGTTAATATTGATTCCCTTTTTTTGTTCAGATATGAATATAGGAATCTCTCGCTTGTTGAAGTGGGTTAGATTTGATAGAAATAATATTTCCTTCTTGTTTACTTATATTATATATTTCTTATAATATTATGTTCACGACCATATCGATTGATAGTTTTAATATCAATAGGCTAAATCCACATCTATTACTATATTCACAATAGGCTAAATAAGATGTTAATACATAATTCTAAACACAGCTGCTCAGAAGTGTGTATCTGTATGTGTGTGTGTGTGTGTGTGAGAGAGAGAGAGAGAGAGAGAGAGAGAGAGTATTTTTTTTAAACTGCTAAATAGTAGAACACTGCCTGATTTGGTAATTCAGAGAACCAGCTGTTAGCATTTTTACGAAGCAATATTGACCATGTGTGACAGAGCAAACAGACTGGAATGTCTGTTGTAAACAAAAAGAGCTTTGCAGATTACCCTTTCTCTCTTTCTCTAACTGATTAGAGGGTCCAAAAACAAAGTAAGCACTTGTGAAAATAACACTCCGAGTTCTAATTTCAAACAAATACATTCTCTCATTCAAAATATCAATATATTTCTTAATCCAGATATAGAGAAACATTGATACAGAAATACTATTTGAAATATTTATAGCTGGATATTTGAGTTTTAAATCAGTAAAAGATATATTATTGGTTCATATTATTCCATGAAATTTGCAATAAATGTCTTTGTAGAGAAACCATAACTTTTATTTAGAATGAAGTATTGGAATAAAAACGAGAGTAAGATTTTCCGGTTTTATTTTTCCAATCATAAGTAGCAATCCTAGTTGTATTATTTCTAACTAAGTTTGCTGGAATTTCAGTTAAAGGGAAAATAAAGTTATTTCTTGCGGTAAAGTTATCGCCTAGCTGACGCCATTTCTAATTCTCTATTTGACTCTGTTATATAACCCATATTTATGTTGGACATACTCCTCGTGCAATAATCCTTAACTTCAATGTTCTCATCGTGCAGGTGAGCACCAGTTTGGGTTAATGGAGAAATTATCCGAAGACATTTTCACGAACACTACAAGTAGAGTAGATATTTACATATAGTTAGATCCGCTGTATCACCCAAATGCATATTAAACGCAACCGGTATCACAGATAGGGGGACTATGAATTTTGCGGATTTGTTTACATTCTCCTTGATTTGTATTAACTTAGTGGTGATTATGCGTAGTAATGAGTTATACGTAGTTCTGTATGAAGCAGTTTTGTTCCTTTATCTAACATCTTGACTTATAGGAATTACGCGATTTGTGCCATTTAAGAAAACACATTACGAGTACGCTCAAAGTACATGTGATTAGGCGCCCATGGCCTAGGTCACGATGGTATTATCTGTTTGCCAACCATACATGTGCCACCTCTCCAAGTCTTAGCTACGACTAATTTTGTAGTGTATTCAATACAGTCACAGATCTTAAGGAAGGAACAGCATGTTATTTACATTCTTTTGTAGCAAATTATTTCTAAAGCATACCTTCTTCTATCAGTAGAAATGAATGAAACCGTAGATGATTTTCTATACCACTGGTGCTCAGATTGTCTTAAGCTATTCATTTATAGTACATGGCACTTCATAGATTACAATGAGCCCTACTCCAAGGAAATCACAAACACTTCCCTCAGTATCTTGAAACATTTTTCTTTCAATCACTACCTAATGAAGACACGATCAAAATAGATTTATTTCAATTCAACTAACCTTGGTGTTACTTTATACAATAGACAAGCATACAACAGTATGTTTCATACAGAAGTATCAGAGGACAAATTCCCGGTGCAGTCTTTGTGTGCATAACTTATCCAATAATCAGCTTCTACTGTTACAGACCAGTGATGACAAGCCTATGACACGCCTGTCATACAACCTCTTTTATGGTGGCACGCATCTTAGAAAATAAAAATTTCATTATTTAAATATTTTTCTCTCATAGCAGTCAAAGTTGGTTGTTAATAATAATATTATTAGTTCTGTAAATAATAACTAATACTCAATTTTTAAAACCAGACGTGTATGTTAAAGTACAATAATATTGTTTAACAAACAAATATATTAAAATATTTTAACATATTGTTTTATTATTGAAAATAATATAAAAATTCTAAATTCTGAAAACATGACCAAATTCTAAATTCTAAAATTCTAGTTTTATAATTTTGGTTTATTGTATTTTAAATGGCATAAAAAAAATTTAACATTTAAATATATTGTTTTAAAATTGATATTAATATGCAATTCTAAATTCTTAGTGGTAAAATGTTAAATTTTGGTTTCATATTTTTTTTTATTTCAAATGGGATTAAACAAATAATTAACTTACAAAAATTATAAATATGTTAACTATCTTTTTAGCATTTACTTTTGCGTTTTTGTGACCTGTCACAAAAATTATGTCTGGATTTTTCAAAATCTCGACACGCTGAACTCAAAAGTTATAGACATGCCACTGTTATATCACTGGAGTTATAATCAATGGAGTTGATTATTATTGATTTTACAAGTTTTCATATCAATAGATAGAATATAGATCCCCACATATATTAAAATCAATAATCTATGTTGTTTGATGTTATTCAAAAATATATAAGCTGGGTATTTCCCCACAATTATTTTTTTTTTTTTTTAATTTCAGTGGAGTCTGAAGACAGGAGACATAATTGAAGTAAAATATACAAGATTTTTTAACTATGCTCAAATGCAATAAAAAAAAATTATAGGGACCACAATGACCATAAATTGTACTTGCGAGAGAAAATTTTGTACATACGATCCCTCAGAGAGGATATGAAGCTGTTGGTCCCAAGTCTGTGAAATGCCTGGTACTTGCTGAACATCATCACAACAATAAACTTGGGCAAGATAAAGGTAGACTCTACACACAGAATTTACCTTTACTATTTGGCAACTCTACACACAGAATTTACCTTTACTATTTGGCAACTCTACACACAGAATTTACCTTTACTTTTTGGCAACTCTACACACAGAATTTACCTTTACTATTTGGCAACTCTACACACAGAATTTACCTTTACTATTTGGCAACTCTACACACAGAATTTACCTTTACTATTTGGCAACTCTACACACAGAATTTACCTTTACTATTTGGCAACTCTACACACAGAATTTACCTTTACTATTTGGCAACTCTACACACAGAATTTACCTTCACTATTTGGCAACCTAAACATATGCCAAATAACAGATAAATCACAATTTCCAAAACAAAAATTGTGCGCGTATTTTTAATATATTCGTGACTGCTTCATAACATAAACGATACTGCCTTTTTTAGTGGTGTTCCTTAAAAAGAACGTGCTTATATTTGAAGCATTTGGACCTTTTGAAGTAGTAGAAAGTCAATATTAAATCGTATGTTAGTAACATTCAGAAAAAGAAATCAGGATTTGAAATAAATTCTGTGACATCAACTTCAAAGCTTTTTCGCACTTCTCATAGTTAAACAGAAGCTAATTTTGTATATAAGCAATAAGTAGAGAAGTTGCTATTTTTTTTTTTTTGTAATAAAGACACCTAAAAGCACTAGCATAGATTATCCCTACAGAATCCAATTACATGAAAATGAAATAAGATTTAACCTTTTCTCAAATTTTCTACTATTTGGTGATTAAAGCAAAAAATATTTTTAAGATAAAGATTGTATCAAAATTTCTTTCAAAATAATACTTTTATAAAATATTAACCAACACTTCAACAACAATTATTCATATATTTTGTTGCTCAAACCATTTACCAACATTTACAGTAACACTCTCTGAAACCCTTCATCTAAAGCTTTTTGAGAAGTAATGACTCCAATTTAGTCCCTCATTAGCGTACGAAAAAAGTACAACCTCTTAAGTGATTAAAAGTGTCGATGACGTCATTTCTGATAAATTAAAAGTAATAAATTATATGTGAACTATTGTTTTTAAAATTTTTTGACTAGTATATTGCTGGGACTATTAAATTTTCAATAGACAACTATCTGGTTTTATTATGTTGAATAAAATGTATATTAGGTTATTTCAACAGTGTATAATAAATGTTAGATATCTAATTTTTATACTATGGTTATATTTTTTAGGGCTGAGAGTTTAGTGAATAAAGTAAAAATATACGTTCCGTTCATTTCATATCTGTATTCAGATAGTTTATAAGTTCAATGAGCTTTTGTGAATTGTTTGTTTATAAAATTGCAAGATATATTCTTCATATAACAAAACCTAATGAATCCAAAACATTATATGATTGAGTGAAACAATCAATTGCTAATTCTTTATGGGGGCTTTCTGCAATATAGATTAACCTTATTCGCGTTAAGCAGTTTAATAACTTATTACTGCGTGCGTTGTAATATTACCTTTGCATGGTCCCGCCCATTACTGCGTATGTGACGAATTGCAGCCCCACTTAATTGGTTCATTCCATGCTACCAATCATTACTAACTTAAATATCCTCAAACGTCCCCAAGTATTTTTGATCCAAGTCCTTAGTTTTATTTTCTTTCTTTAAAAACGATAATGGTTCCAAAATATACTCTCTTTGCAAAAAAAAAAACAATATTTATTTGATAATCAAAATTAATACATTGCAATAACGATGTTTTCCAATTATTACAACATGTTTTGACAACCAAACTTAGTTTTGTTTTGCAATAATTTAAATCAGTTCAGCTAAATTGGTGCGTAGGTGATTAAAAAGTTGATTTATTTCACCATCATAAAACGGTATAATATGTAAATCAGATGGTATTTTCTATAGAGGAACCGTTAGAAAAGAGTTCTTCAAAAATTTTAGTTACTGAAGTCATTAGTTTAATAAAACTTCTTAATTATGTTTCTCAAATTACCTGCAGGCATAATTATCTATATTAGAATTTTTCATCCATTAATATTTATATGATCTATTGAAATTTTTTTTTGATAATTATACTTGTATTTAATATATATGCAAGCATGGATTGTAGAGGTTGGTTGGAATACATTGCTTCCTGACTCTGTTCAGTATTCGCGATAATGGAGTAGCTAAGAAAAAAGTATCAACTGCCGCGCCGTTCAATCATCTACTCTAAGGTCTGCCCTGATAACATTTTAAATAACCAAAAATAAATTTGGTCAAGCCGCTGTCATGAAAATGAAATATATTTAGTACGTTGAACTGGTTTAATCACTTATCATAACCGAAAATTATTAAAAAACAAAACATTTACATAATTTCTTGCATATATACTTGAATTAATTGAAAATATAGAATTTTCATCCACTGCAATTGATTTTACATCCTAATAACCTGAATCTCAGGATATAAATTAAGGTTTCATTTGTTATTCATAACTTGTCTTGCTATTTTGATGTTTTCCTGAAATGTAATGGAACTAGATAGGAGTTAAAACTAAATGATTGCATGATAACAGTATTAATTGGTAATCGTTTTAAATCTAGATATTCGGTCGAATGGCGTGAGTGCATTTTTGCAATACATGCACAAAGCAGATTAATCTAGTTTTTTTTTTCAAAAAAAAACACCTAAAATAAAACCTAGTTTGTTAAAAAAGTAAAAGTTAAAAAATATTTAAATTGCAAATACTCTTAAAATAAATAGTTGTTTCTAATAAATTAAGAATAAATATGAAAAATGATTTCAATGTTACAGAAAGATGTTTGAAGGAATCGAATATTTAATTACCTTAAACTGTCTGTAAAATGTAGATTGCACAAGTTTATCGATAGCACAAGTAGATTGACGTAAATTTTTTGGTATAGAGCAAGTTATTTATGTTTTCCGCTTTTCTTCTCAATGACTGCAATGGTTTATTATTCTTTAGTTTAATTTTTTATACTATTATATTTTTAAGATATTATTGTCAATCGTCCTGTATCGTCAATCGCTGGTGGAGTCGCCCGACCGGTTTCCCAATGGCTATATCACCAATGGGACTAAACCTATTTTCCAGAATCACTGATATTAATATTTATTTTAACACAATAGTACCAATATGTCTACATTTCCAACCTAAATTTTGTTTAATCAGTTTTTCTTTTACAATTTAAGTCGGGAGAAACCGGAACAATTTTACAATATGAAACAGGTCGGGGGACTCCACCAGCGATAGACGAAGTATGACGGTTGATAATAATATCTTATTTACTGACCTCTGTAGCACTAACAATATGTATGTACTATATTTTTATAGTGTTTTGAGTTATGAGAATATTAGTTTACCTATAAATGCATTAAGTAAACAGAATATCTTATTCATTCTCTGAAGAATGTTCTTGTCGTCAACGTTAAACACTGTGACTTAGTTAAATATTGAATTCAGTAAGAAATGATTTCATTATGGACTAATCTTTAAATGGTCTGACTGAATCCCTTTCTAAAGTGATAAGGTAGATATTTTAATTGTTTTTTGGCCCACCAAATAAATTGCGATGTCCAACAAAAAGAATCCATTTACTATTTACTGTAAGTAAAAGGAATTATAAAAAAAATTGAGCATGATATGTTGGTGGTTTAGATGAATTTTGAAGTCCTTATTAATCTTGTCTTTTCAACCACCGTTTCATTTATTCCCTTTTTGGCTTTGAAAAAGTCACAAACGACTGACTATTTTGTCAAGGATGGGTGCCACATGTGAATAGGTGTTGACCTTTTGGTAATTATAGCCTGCTCGTCTTGAAATGAATCTATCCGTATAGATGCAAGCATTGGAGAGAAAAGATCTCTGCTTCAAAATATTACAATCACTGCTCATTAGGTCAAAAGTGCATTGTTACTAATGCACTAATGCTGTTAATTCCGATTGACAACGAAAAATAAATTTCAACTTATTATACAAATCCGTCTACTCTCATATTTAGTAGAAAAAATATTTGCTATAATCGTTCAACTCCCACAAAATCTGAAGCTGTCTACAACTTTAAGTAGAAGAAGAAGCACTATGTGGAAAACCGGTCAGACGAATACACCAACTATTTACGAGGAAAGAGAAATTTATATAAAAGTTTTATATTTACTAGCATCTGTTGTATTAAGAAAATTCATGCACCTATAAATTATTTAGAAAACAAGTCTACGACCATTTCTTCCCAGTAGACATTTGAATAGTAATCATAATAGGAGAAGTTTTCATTCAAAATTACTGACCACTTGGATTTCTCAAACTATTTTCAGTGAGTGTTAAAAAATTAAAACGAATTTAATTATGACCTAGAAAGACTTAGTGTTGCTATAAGAGCCTATTAAAGCAAATTCCTTCTTTATTTTTTTTTTGTAAAAAAAAACAAAAAAACTTGGAAAAATAATTACAAGGACGAGGATGATTAAAGCTGTACACTTTATGAGAAAACTGTAGGTTTAATAATGAAACTCATGCGAGCAGGACATAAATCATAACTGACCCGACAGCTAATGGGCCACTGCACAAAAGAAATTATATACCGTGCAACTGACAGGGCTTCTGGCTTTATTTCAATCGTTATTCATTGAAATGGACAAACCATTTATGGCAAAAACATGGGTAGTATGTTTCCTCCGATGAAGACCTAGCCATTGTAACAAGGATCCGGATATATTTTATCTTCCAAACGAACCATCTTTTTTCCATTGAATGCTAACATATTGTTGTAAATATTCTTTAATACGCTAAACTCAATGATTTGCTTCTCTAAATTAGCATCGTATTTAATGAATGTCTTTTCCAATAATAACTTATTTTTCCATTTTAAGAAATTCATTGTTTATTGTATTTAAGTCTAAGTAAATTAAAGTCAGCATAAAATGCTTGCAAAAATAACTAATATTCAACCAATTGAAACTGACGTTAATTTAATTATACCCAATTTTTTTTTACATCATAGTTGAAATAAAAGAAAAGTCATAACTTGGTATAAATTGACTCATAATGAATTAATACATGAAAATTGCAATGCCTTTTATTGTTACTAAAGTACAACAATTATGGAACAAAGTGATCTCGAAATATTAAGGGATTTTAATATATTGTAATTCTCAAAGTTGTTTTCTGACGTTTGGACGATGATGTTTTGTGTGTGTATGTGTGTTTGTGTTTGTGTGTGTGTGTGTGTGTGTGTGTGTGTGTGTGTGTGTGTGTATGTGTGTGTGAATGTGTGTGTGTGTGTGTGTGTGTGTGTGTATGTGTGGGGGGGGGGGGGGGGTGAAGGAGAGAGAGAGCAACCGTAACAAGCGGTCTTCGTCAGAGTCAAAAACCCAACTCAATTTGATTGTTATTTCACGTGTTTATGTGAAATCTTTATATATATATATATATATATATATATATATATATGTGTGTGTGTGTGTGTGTGAGAGAGAGAGAGAGAGAGAGAGAGGTATGTATGAGTGCGTATATATATATGTGTGTGTGTGTGTGTGTGTGTGTGTGTGAATGAGTCTGTGGATGTGTGTGGTGAATATTGTATGTATTGGTGAGAATCTGTTCTGGTAGATGGTTGGATTGGCTAAGTGTAATATCATGTTATAAAATGATTTCTTTTCACTAAATATCTTGTAGATTAATACATTTTCTGTAAAACAGTTATCCAAATTAATAGGCTAATAAATACTTTTCAAGAAATATTCATTGCTGTAAAAGTAAATAGAGATTTAAAAACTAAACTAGTAATATCGCATTATTGGATGTAATTAACGGATTTTAGACCTTCAGTTGTATCCAAATAATAAGAACTGTCTGATTGTTCTAACTCAACCATTCGAACGTTGTCATAACTATCAAAATGTTTATGGCCCAAACAAAACTAATGAAATCATTAAACTGATTCCATTATTTTGAGAATATTTTGTTATAGTGTATTTTATAACTTAAAAGCGGTAGCTTACTTAAAATAAAATATAAACTTGTTTGACTGTCAATAAGTTTGATAGTATCTTTGCTTATACTAAAGTTGTATAATTCCAAGAATAACAAAAAAAAAATTTCTTCGCATCATGCACAGAAGAGTATCTCTAGGATTAATTTTTATTATTTAATGAATTCTATTATCCGTACATATGATATTAACTGTTTGAAATATCTTCAAATTTTCTTCAATAAATTAAATATTACTGCCAAACAACAATGCACATTCCTACACAAGAAGGCCCAGGTTTTGTTGAAATCCGATCTTCATTCATCTAACGGTGTGGCCTGTAGCGGGTCTACAAATTTTGGATACACAACCACCCACGTACAAGGTGGTTGTACGTGATTAGTACGTATCCAACTGTACGTACAAAATGATACGTCCAAAAAAACATCAGAAAATAACATTAGCTATCTCAAACATGTAAATCTGTTAAAATCTTTAGATATACTTTTCTTATAGTTACCATACATTACTTATAATAAATTAATATTCAATGTCAAGTAATGAAACAATGAGTTTGATTGACTAGACATTCTTTTTTATATTAAATTTTATAACGTTATGTTTAGATTAGATCAAATTGTACTGCAGTATAATAAAAAAAAATTATTTGTACTGCGTATACGATGTTATGCACTAAATTTTTCGTTTTATAATTGTCAGAATAGTTAAAAACTGTCTACACATATTGTACAATAGAGTACCGCTACCATTATTTGGTTTTCCCCATAAGCTACAATCTTATTATACCCATGAATATTTGTTTGACAAATTTCACAACTTTATGTCTGATTTAACCCATAACATGGCTACAAACTTTTTAAATACATTACTGCCTGCATTCATTCAGATATCAAACAAATTACAAAATTCATTCAGGAAATTACAAAAGTGAAAATATTTAGAAATCTTCAAAACAAATTCATCTTGACTACTATATTTAACTTATAATAAAGTTAATATATTTTATTCTAAACCAATAATCAATAGATGAAATAAATTAACTCATTTCTGTAAGTAATATAAATTCAGTTTTTGTAATTGGAAATTAAATTATAATTATTATTTCTAATTTGTTATGGTTGTAGAAATATAAAGTTTATTTTAAGTCAATGGTGCTATTATAATTTATATAAACTTAGAATATAAAGACGTAAATATCTGCTTTCAACTAATTTGTAAATTTCTTACTTACCTTCACATTTTATTTCAGTGCACTGAATTTGAATCATTGCTAGAAAGAAAACATCATAAATATCATTTACTTTTGAATAAAAAACCACAATATTGTTATATATAATACTATGAGTCATTATTTGCTCTCATAGTAAATTAAAAAGCAATTGTTAAGATATAGTGGGGGTGGTTTTCCCAGTAGAATGAATGTAAGCGAACCTTTGAACCCCATAGTTGGATGCAGGTCTGAACACGTCAGTTTTGTTCGTGCTTCGCCAGACCAACGACATCAAAATTATGTCTCATCATGCTAAGGTATGCTTATTTGCTCATAAATCATGTCATATGTTACTATTTGTCATTATTTTCTTTATATATACTTTCACATGCATTGTATACTTTATACACAATATTTTATACACAATACCTGCATTTAAAGTTAAATGGAAGGGCATTTACTTCTTTTTCATCCACCAATATGAAGCAAAGTATTAGATAGTGTAATTTTTTTGATTACAAGATAAAATTTATACATCTAATCTAAACTAATCTTTGCAATATATAAAATTGATTACAGTGATATTAACAAACATAATTAAATTTCTTAATTAAGCAATTACAATGAGCCGTTTATCTACTCTACGTATTTCATGCTACTTTTCAACTAATCATTAATTACAATTTTGCTTCTATTAATCATTATTCATAACATTCTGCAAAAAGCGTTTAAAATGAATTTATTTAGAGTAAATTAGGAGATCTTCAACTATTGTCTGCTAGATGATCGAGGAATTCTTGAAATCGATATACAGAAGTGTAGGATAATTATCTTGTGAATAAAATAAATGATATATAATTAGAAACAATGACATTATTTAAACAATCATAGTTTTCATTTCCCATTTGAATGCCTGATCCAAGTTTACCTTCTATAACTGTTGAATGTTAAACCTCTAAACTTAACATTCCGCCATCTTTGATTCCCATCTTCTCACTTGCTCTCTCTTCATCCCTGTTATATACTCCTTCCTCTGTACACTCAAGTCGTGCTCTCTCTTTCTTATTATGCTCCCTCACACCCTATATTTCTCTGCCCTCTCAAACTTCACCCTTGACCTATGTAACAATGTGTCAATTGCAATTCTTTTTTTGTTTTATTTTCCTGATTTCAGGTGATTCTAAATAAGAGAATTTGATATTCCACTATTCCCTAATGCAAAATAATATATTAATTTAGGTTTATACTACTAGAATTTTTAAAAATACAAAAATATTTTTGCGTGAACTCTAAAAAAAATTTTTGTATTTATTATGTACTAAAATTTAATTTCTTTACAGTATTAGGTAAGACTAAAGTACTAGTACAGTTTTTTTCGTCCAACAGTAACCCTATTGTGAAGGAGTTTATTTGTAACCGCACATATCTTACTAGGTTTTCCGTGCGTACAACAATATATAACATATGATTTAAATAAAACATACAAATCAAATATTACATATTCCATGAGAAAATATAATATTATAGCATGGACATAATAGAAATACAAAAATATATACATATATATCTAAAATATTTGGATTCATTTCAATATTACTTATTTAATTTCACCCAGAACACTTCCAACAGAATATTAGATAAACAGCTTTTGAAGTTATGCACAAGTTATTTATTATTTTTTTTCTATTTGATAGGCCAGTCGTATTGAATATAATATATTATTAAACCACATCCCCACCTGGCTCTCGGTTGATTCATGCGGGAGGTGAATAAATCTGAGCACGTGGTACCTCGCAGAAGGACGTAGGTCCCAAGTCTGTACGATTTCAGGTACACGTTAAAGATTGCTACTCTAAATACACTTGAGTTAGGCAAAATTTAGGACTCCCACTGTAGAATCAAGCTTCATTGTGTGCTATCACAAAGGGCCAATGCTCGGCCTACATGTGTTCCCTTGTGGGACTGCCACTGCAACCTAACCTTCCTTAAACTGCATTCATAAGACCTCAGAGAAATACATATTTCATTTATTTTTATATATGCTTGTATATAAACATTGCAAATAATGATTATTATTAAAGTACTAACATTGAACTTCAGATAGAACGAGGTTACATTTCAATCAAAATTAAAATTAGAAAAAGGAAATCATTGTTTTGTTCTTCAAAGAAAACAATAATATATCATCAATAATTTATCTTACAAGAAGAATAATATTGTTTCAAGAAAAAATTAAGAAAAAGATAATGTAAGTAATGATTATTATTAAAGTACTAACATTGAACTTCAGATATAACGAGGTTACATTTCAGGCTATATAGCTGAAACAATTTTACCATCCTCAATAATTTTGAATATTATGTTTAGGAACTGTTTTAAGATAAATTAAAATATTGCAATAAACGAGATAGAGTTTTCCAAAAATTTCTAAACCGAGAAGTTTATACCTGCCACAAACAGGAAGCATAACAAAATTCACTGCCTAAAACATTTTACCTTTTATATTAATTTCACTAAAAGATTCGGATTAAATTAAAAAAAAACAGGAATGTATTTACATCAGTTTTAAGTACAATTTTAAGTCAATTTAAGATACAATTTTTAAGCAGATTTTATTTATATTTAATATTGATAAAATTAAAATATTATTACAAAAAGTGCATAGCTAAATATTCACCATGTTATATCATTAATGTCTTTGTCACAAACTGAACATATATACTAATAACGTAAACTGTAAGGTAGAATAGAACATCTTTATAGAAGTAAAACAGTTAAACTGATATATAGTTAAGTAGACAAAACATAATACTTTTAATCCAAGCATACAACTTAAGAAACTATCAAGAATTTATGGTATGGAAGTAGGAAAAGGAAAAACACAGAACTGCATTTTTTACAACAATTATGACTGCCTATATGTGCTTGCAGCATATAGCAAAGAGTTACGTATTTTCCTGACTATATAAAACATAAAATATTATCTCTCAATTATATGGATTATTATGATGATAAAATAGCATACTAAACTACTGCAAAGTATATACTACAGAGTACATATACTACAGTGGCACTACAAACACTTATATGTTATCCTAACTACAGAAATTATTGAATATTACCTCAATAGCTTTCCAAGCACAACAAAAATATATATATCATGTGTATATGTATCATGTATATCATTTCATTCGCGCTCCGTTCTTCGACGTGGGGAGATCTCTCTCACTTCGTCCTCCCTTCTAGTCTACTCTCCTGATGACGAACAACAGTTCGAAATATTGAATTCTGTAAGTTTTCTTTGTATTTTCTTTTCTGTGTCGTGCTTTGTGTAATTTAAAGTTATATATATATATATATATATATATATATAAAGATTTCACATAAACACGTGAAATAACAATCAATGATCAAACTTAGTTGGGTTTTTGACTCTGACGAAGACCGCTTGTTACGGTTGAAAGATCTAGTCCTGTTTTCCCATTTCTTATTGTGGTTTGATCATATTATATATATATATATATATATATATATATATATATATATGATCAAACCACAATAAGAAATATATATATATATATATATATATATATATATATATATATATATATATATATATATATATTGTTCTAATTACAGAAAATGTAAATATATAATATTATCCCTATAATCGCCTAGATTATTATGTGTTTGTTTGTTTTCCAAAACCATACTTATAAGGCCTTCAACATTTAGTACTGCTCTAAGGATGAAAATCGTGGCTCATTTATTATTTTGCACTCATTTTAGTAATTTTTGAGTCCAATTTTCTGTTGATTCAACTTTGGGAGTCCTATATTTTGCATAAGTGAAGTATATTTAGAGTAGGAAACATTAACGAGTATCTGACATCGTACAAGCTCTGGACGGACGGTGCAACATCCTCCCCCTCCCGACGTGCCTTCATCTTGTCGTGGTGATTGTGGGATCGGTTTGTCCTTGTAGGTAACAGGGAACATTTTCTGTGACACTACAGTGGCTTAAGCTGCTATTTTGGGGTCCCTGGTCTTGGGCTGGTCTCCGTTGGTATCAAGTTTGCTCAGTCGCGCACTGGTCTCGGGGTCGGTTTCCACGTCATCTTTTCTTCTTCCGACTTTGTGACTGTCTTTTTAAATACTTTTTTTTAGATCAGGTGAAACTGTCAGTCCCTTAGAGACTCTCAGTCATTGATATATATATATATATACACGAGTTCAAAATTCAAGAAGAGTAACACACAGAGTAAGGAAACATACTTACAGACTCAAATTTTTGGGTAATCCGTCTTCAGGAGAAAAGAGATAGGGAGACCAAGCACATTGTAGAAGTAACGGAAAGTAAGTGGTTACTTGCCGTTGCGTCTACAATGTGCTTGGTCTCCATATCTCTTTTCTCCTGAAGACGGATTACCCGAAAATTTGAGTCTGTAAGTATGTTTCCTTACTTTGTGTTTTACCCTTCTTGAATTTTAAACTCCTATTGTGTCCAGTTTGGATGATGTTTCGTTTTACTAAGTGATATATATATATATATTCTAAAATATTTTATCGAAAGCAACTAGTCCTGACCAGAGTCAAGGAAATGAGTGTGTTTTTGTAGAGGAGTAAAGCTACATTGAACATCATTACAACGCTCATAATAATTATGTGGTTGTATCTAATTTAGTTGACCAGAGTTATCTGTCGGGTGTATTGTTTTTGATCAAGATCCGAATGCAAACATATATGTCAAAATAAGCAATAGTATATTTTTAAATTCATTATTGAGTATTACTTGGTTTATAGACCTTCATGTCTGTTTGGTTAGGTTAGGTTGCCGTGAACACTGCAAGTTCAAAAAAGAACACACCTAGCACAAAGATTGGCTCTTTGTTTTAACAAAAATAATATTCTACATTGGGATGCCTTTAGTTTGCCTCACTCAAGTGTATTTAGTGTATTGATCATTAACGAGTATCTGACATAGTACAGGCTTGGGACCCATAGCTTAACATCATCTTTCAGGGACAACGTGATCAATTTTGTTCAACTCACTTGTAAATAAATTGTGGATCTGACTAAGTATTGGATCCTAGACCTCTGAGTTCAAGGGATTGCACGTAAGCGACTGGGCTTTCTCATCCTTCCCCAAACTATCCGTTACTCAAGAGCAATATCCTAATGTAACACTCTGTAATTTCAAGAAAACCCTTATCACTTGAAACTGAAATTATTAAATGAATAAATAACAACAATCTCATAAATCATTATTTATCTGAGCGATAATATTACATGATGTAATATTTTGATGCATATACAAATATCAAGAAACATCACTTCAGATCAGTATCATATAGAAGTAGATCTTCAATACGTAGAAGTAGAATATAGAAAGTTAATATTTTGAATTTTATTTTGCATGATTTTCAAAAGTGTCGTATTGAATAACAGAGTTATCAATTTTCCTTATCATTCGTATTAGTTATAGTTACATGGCATAACCTGTAGCATGTCAAATACTTTCTTGTATTAAGAGTGTATTGAGTGATTGTGCATTTATTTTCTACATAAATCTAGTTTGCTTCTTGCTGAATAAATTTAATAATGCATCAATCCACTACAAGATAAATAGAACGGGAATCATGAATCAACCTCTAGTTAATCCAAGAAATTTAATTATTTTTAACCAGTAGTCATATACTATTGAGAAAACCCTTAGTAATATTCGTGCCAGTTAAAAATAACTCCAAACATAATGTCATATAACGCGGAGACACTCTAATCTCCAGGAAACTTGATATGTGAGTGTTACCTGATTGATCACAAGACTAGATTTCATTCGAAAAGTTTTACTTTGTGGAGAGGAGTAACCTATTAAGTCTTCCTTATTAATTGAGAAAGCAATATTATAAAGAATAAGTAAAATTTCTGTACAATTTTGAACCCAAAAAAAATGTAATAGTAGGAGGCCAGGCTAGCTCAGTGGTTACGTGCTCACCTCTGAACTGATAGGACCGGGGTTCAATCCTCACCTGGCCCTCGATTTATTCACGCGGGAGGTGAATAAATCTGACTACGTTGTCCCTCGGAGAAGGACGTTAAACCGTCTGTCCCGAGTCTGTACGATGTCAGGTACTCGTTAAAGATCCCTACTCTAAATACATTTGAGTTAGGCAAAATTTAGGACTCCCACTGTAGAATTAATCACCATTGTGTGGTATCACAAAGGGCCAATGCTTGGCCTACGTGTGTTCCCTTGTGGGACTGCCACTGCAACCTATGTAATAGTAAATTATTTCCTGCATACCAATATCTGACCCAACATTATTTTATTGATAATCTGTAATAAATAATACGACAAAATTAAAGTTATTAAATGAATAAATAACAACAATCTCATAAATCATGATTTATTTGAGCGATAATATTACATGATGTAATATTTTGATGCATTTTATGACAAAGAATGTATTATTATAATTGAAAACAATATTGAACAGAAGGAGTAATTAATGTATGAAATACATTGTGGAACATACTCCAATTGAATAAAAGAAAAAAAAAATAAAATTAAAAAAATGAATATGAATATTGACTGTTAACAAAAATAATGCAATACCGTAAAACCAGTTCATGTGGGTAGTTTTATCTATATAAATACGTTTCTTTTTTTTTTAAAAAAAGAAAAAAATAAATTATCAGGAATATCAGAAATAAGTGTCCGAAATAATTTCTGAATGAAGTCATATTTATTAAATAACATTCAGAAAAATGATCCTATTGGGAATATTTATGGAGTGAAAATGTTCTTACTGTAGCAAAAGGTATAATAGGGTTATTTGTTCAGATTTTGATCTCCTAATATTATGGGTAGTTATATAAGAAGTATCAAGAAAACTTTGTTATTCAGATGTTATATCTGTAATGCCAACCTTATTCACTGAATATGTCTCGTCAAACTACCATATATATCAGTAAATTTAAATAACTCTTCAAAGCGGTTGTTCCAAATTATGGAAATAAAAAGAAAATTTTTCAATGGAAGGACTCGTTACTTAGGCATTACCGTTTTCTTTTTTTTAAAAAAAGAAGGCAAACTGTTACAGATAACGAAGTAAAATACTTTAAACGGTACATTGCTTATTCTGCAGACTGAATAAGCCTTAAATATAAATAGAAATAACAACCTTCTCGTATAAGTTTTCTTTTTACAAGTGCCTCATTAATACCTAGAATTAACTCCTTGAATACATATAAAACTGCAATGCGTTTTTAAAGTATGCAGTAATAAACTAACGATTGCAAATATTGTAATCTATAAATAGTTATTCTGATGACGGAGGTTTTATTTGATACATGTTGACCCACAACTGATTGATTAGTTATCGAATACTAGTAATATCCAGTTTAGTTGATATGACACTGGCAACCCTGACAGTGATAAGAAAAGGAAAAAAAAGTAATTGATAATAGAAAATAACAAGCTATTTGGCATAGATTAATGTTTCATGCTAAATATGACACACCAATAAATGTATAAAATTCATTACTTATAATATAGGAATAGAAACATTATTTGCGTTCAATATTACTATTTGGTTTAACATAACCAAAGACACAAATCTTAAATCCATTTATACAGCATTACTTTGGAATAAAACTGTCAATATGTATATGCAATGGAAAATGGTGTATCTGTGTTCCTGTATATATATATGTGGTATAGGTATATCCAAATCAAAAACTGCTAAATACACTGAATTCAGTTTTGAATTTATTTTAGACCTGAGACGAAACAGTAAGCTTCACACTACTATTGCAGATTTATCCATTTGTCATTTGTTGAAAACACTTTACAAAATTCTTTTTGGAATCATTGTTTTTCAACCTTAAAGTTGACAATTAATATGAATAAGAGGAAGTTTGTATAAAATTTGTAATTGAGGGTTATCTAAATATTAAAATAATTGCTCTGGAATTGAGATAAAGGAATTCACTTTGACTACAATCATATATGTATTAAACAAAATAAAGTAAAGTATTGCTAATACAGATTAAATTCGAGCCAAGTTGTGTTTAAACTGAGAATAAGAGGAAACGGTCATCACAGAAATAGCATACCTTTCATGTAAAATGTTGAAATTTTCAAATTTATAAGAGCACTACCAGTAACGAACTTTATTCAGATACAAGGTTTGGATGTGACAAAATACTGCGTTTAGCAATTGATTACTAATCAATACACATTTTCTCTCTCTTATTTCTCTCGCTCTAATAAAGAGCTTGTGGAAAAATGAGCTGAATCATAATAATAAATAATAAATGAGTAATGAAATAAATAAATTTTCAGGGAAAATTATGAAAATATATGTGAACTAGCTGGACGTTGTCGTCTTCAATATCACGTTCACAAGCTGAAATTAATATCAGGCAGAAATTGCACACTCTGAATCCAATCGTTTAAAACAGATTAAAAATTTTGGCAAATCATACCCAACACCAATATATTAGTAGGAATTCTTTAAACTCAATCCTAGTGCTCATATAGAACCATAGGACTACGGCATTTTTAGAAACGGCAATGGAAGGAACAATTTGACAGATATTGTCATAATCCAGTCAGGAGATCATATTATTATGTAGTTATAACAGTACATATCACACTGTTCTAGAACAATGGTTTTTTTTGTAACTGATAAATGGATGTATCCTCATTACAACATCTGGAGTTATTAAAAAATATTATTATTATCTATGGGTCATAATTGTATAACTTGTATAATAATACAAGTTAGTTTACAAGTTTGATAATACAAGGTTATGTCTTTATGATTGCCACATTAATATAAAAGAAAACCAATTAATTGATAACGAATCTGATACTATATTTACTTAATAATATTAATGTTGAATGTAAGTCAATCAAGATTTTATTTCCTTTTATCTCCAGGTATATAATCATGTCCTCACAATGAAACCAGGCCACAATATTGAATTTCTAACATAAACACTCCATTAGAGAAGAACATAGAATGTTAGAATGCCAATTGGGTTTTATTCTGTGTATACAGATATATATATATATATATATATATTAAAGTGTATATACCTATACACGTTAAATTTGTACTGGTATATATTATATTATTTATTTTTATATTATTTCATTATATAAAATATTTTATTTTAATAGTTTATTTTAAATGTAATCTGTCCTGCCGGACCGTTTCCGTTTATTATGATATATATATATGAATGTTCTTTTGAACATTCATATGAGAATTCTTTTGTACAAAATACGAGTAGACATCTATTCATAAAAGGCTATTGTTGTTAAAAATGACTAAAATATTTAATGAAAACACATTTTTACTATAGCGGATTAATTATTATAGATAATGTGTAATAGGAAAACAATCTGAAATTAGTATTTCTGTAAGAGCATTCAACTAATTCTAACAAATTCTCCAATCTAATTATTAGATAATTAGGACTGCAAGGAAATACAGGAATATCACTTTTGGTGGGGTTGGTTGTCTGATACTGAAGCAGTAACTAATATGGTTAGAACCCCACATAAGTTATGAGATCTTAGGGAGCCTTTGAACACTTGATTCCTTAGGCAGGGTAAATATTGATACTGTGGAATTCAGGCAGCACAGTTGAAGGCGAGATGAGATGAAACTGATTAACGCCTACCAGGAAGCGGCTGCAGTTATCTGTCTCACCGACTGTTACTGACAAAGCTTCCCCGAAATAAGATCACTATTTTCCAAGCAGTGATAGGATAAATCCTTTGTCTACCGATATTAGGCAAGGGGCTATTCTCTTTAAATATACAATAATCAAGAAAACGAACCACAAAAGATGACAAACATTTCCGAGGAAATTATAGGTACATTAAATAGAAAAGCTTAGTTACAGTTTCTAATTTTCTGTTCAACAATAATTTTGTGTTAGAATTAGTAATAATACAATCCGTCATACCTCGTAAAGTCTCAGAAAACCTCGACCGGTTTCGGGTCCGTCTGGATCCTATCTTCAAGAGCACCTAACTGACTGTGAATGTTATATTCCTATAACCTGCCTATATATGTCATCTACATTGTGGAATCAGTTTTGTTCTGTGTAGTTAAATTTTTTTTTTGCATATTTCTTTAATTGCTATCCAACATAGCAATAATATATAATTTTGTGTATTCAACAGTCACTTTGCAACTATCTGTTACCTCCTAACGACAGTTAAACCAAAAATTAGAGACTGTGTTTTGTAAGTGTGTTTTTCTCTTTAATGTGTACCTATTGCTTATTGTATCATTCATCGAAAACACTGCAAGATACAAATTATCAGGAAAGGTGAAAAAAATGAATAAGACAGCTTCAAGAACAGTGTATCAAACGAACTAAAAAAAATTGTGCTTCATTATTTATCTCTTCTCTTCTTTAATTTTTCTCCCTTTTTTCGTTTATTCCTTTCTCTGTCTGTCACTCTTTATATCCTTGGGTGTCTAGATTTTTTTTCTTTTTTGTTTGAATAAACATATTTTACAGCTTGTTCTATATTACAATACTATATGTTTTCAAGAAAAGTAATATAGTTTTTCAAGAATTGAAAAATTAACACAAAACACAGTTTATCTCAGTACACTAGCTCATACATATCAAAAACTTTAATAAGATTATACTTCGAAGGTAGAATCTTTGATATGAGTAACTGAGGAAGATAAATAACTGGGTAGGAGTCAAATTACTGCCTGATGAATCACTGATACCTAATTGCATCCAGATGTGGACACTCTACAAGGGTGTCATATACGATGTTGAAGGACATGTTAAATTGGCATGTCTAAAATCTAAAACCAGTGGAGATATGATGTATGCTTGCTATGTACATTCAATAATTGTATCCACATAGAGTTTGTTTCAAAATGAAGAGAAAGTTTAATGGATGAAGAAACAGGAGAAAATAAGGAGGAAAATAATAAATAGAAAAACTAGGAAAAAATATTTTGACTAAACTGTGTACAGTAAAATGGAAATAGGCAGGATATGTCATGAAGATAAAAAATGATAGATGGATAAAAATAATTTCTGATAGGTGTCCTAGAGAAGCTAGAAGAAATGAGAAGACAAAGGAGATAATGAGATGAGAATTTAAGGAAACAACGGGGCCAATGTGGTTGAAAGTTTCTCATGAAAGGAGAAAATAGACGGAGTTAGGAAAGCCACATGCCTAAAAGTAGGCCTAATTTCCTTAATGAAAAAAAATCTTATCCAAACATATATATATATATATATATATATATATAATAAATTCAAAACAAAGGAAACACACAGAAAGACACAGACATAACTCACATCGATATTTCGACCATCGTCGTCATCAGGAGGTGTGAAGAGCGAAGAGTCCCGCAAGAAGACAGGGCGGTACTGCAGCACCTCCTGATGATGACGATGGTCGAAATATCGATGTGAGTTATGTCTGTGTCTTTCTGTGTGTTTCCTTCGTTTTGAATTTATTTTATTTTAAAAAAGTCCGCTGGACCGTTTCTTTTAATTATATATATATATATGATCAAACCACAATAAGAAATGGGAAAACAAGACTAAGATCTTTCAACCGTAACAAGCGGTCTTTGTCAGAGTCAAAAACCCAACTGAACACTAGATGCAGAAAACATCTGGTGAGGAGTTGAGAAGAGTGGGAGGGAAGTTGGGTTTTTGTTCAGTTGGGTTTTTGACTCTGACGAAGACCGCTTGTTACGGTTGAAAGATCTTAGTCTTGTTTTCCCATTTCTTATTGTGGTTTGATCATTGATTGTTGTTTCACGTGTTTATGTGAAATCTTTTTATATATATATATATACCAGTTTATTAAAAGACATGTTTTTTTATTAACAAACTGACATTTTTTTTGGGAAATAAATTTCAGTTTTGATACCTTGATATTTTAACTAGGGCAGTACATCTGGAATAAAAAGTTTGATGGTTTTATTATTAGGATTTGAAAGTCAATTTCCTATCTAAACCATGATACTTGCATTGAATTAT